>JAJHPF010000013.1:4980039-5580039 GCA_024447775.1 Carex cristatella | reverse complement strand
TCTGGTAGTAGTATATATCTACTGCCATTGGTACACCAGCATAAGCCAGCTATTACTAATTTACTCGTATAATGTTAAATATATATATATATAGAGAGAGAGAGAGAGAGAGTAGAACTAGGGTGCTCCTAAGTTTACCAAACTTCTTGTGAACTTGACTTTAAAATATATCGAATCGACTTTAAACGATGAATCCAAACCGTTGAAATCCTTCTACCTAATGAGTAATACGTCTACATGTAAAAATTTTAAAGTTCAAATTAATTTAATATAGAATCAAGTGGTCAAAAGTTTAAAATTTATAAATTAATTTTAATGCATTCATTTTTTGGACTCCTTTGACCACTTGACTCTACATTAAATTAATTCGAAACTTTAAAATTTTCACATGTAGATGCATCAATCATTAGGTAGAAAGATTTCAACTGTTTAGATTTATCGTTTAAAGTCGATTCGATATATTTTAGAGTCAAGTTCACAAGAGGTTGGATGAACTTAGGAGCACCCTAGTTCTACTCTCTCTCTCTCTCTCTCTCTCTCTCTATATATATATATATAGAGTACGGTTAACATGCTTCTTCTAGCATATCGACAATATGCTTCCAACTTCTAAAACCTATCAAATCAGCTTCAAACGACAAATCCAAACCGTTCAAACCAATTTCCTCAATGAGAGCTTTGTTTTCATATAATTTATTTTTAATTTTCGGATTTATTACCATAAGTCAAGCGGTCAAAATATGAAGGATTTTGTGCGAATTTTAATGCATTATATCCTTCATTTTTTGACCGCTTGACTTGATAGTAAATAAGTTTGAAAATTAATTTTTTTTTTTATATAGAAACGAAGCTCTCGTTAAGAAGATTGGTTTGAACAGTTTAGATTTATCGTATGAGGCCGATTCGATAGATTTTAGAGGCCAAAAACATATTGTCGATATGCTAAAGGAAACATGTTAGCCGTACTATATATATATATATATATGAGAATGGCTAATATACAATCGATTGTTCCTAAGCTCCCGTGCAACCAAGTCGTTTTCTGATTTTCAAAGTCCAAACGGTCGATCTAAACCGTTAGATGTGATTCAGGCCCAGGGGAAGTCTATATATATATATATATATATTATGATCCGTTTGACTGACCCCATTAGTGATTCAGGCCCAACTCATTAGCTAGTAAAATTGATTATAGTTACATAACCGGATTATACAGATTCTCGAATTAAAGTAAATTGAACTCACCGACTAGCATTAGAAATTTACCACGACTAAATGCAAAAACCCTCCTAGTGAGGGCTGGTAAATGATATTTACTCTTAACATACCCAGGGCTCCCTGATGGTATCGCTTGACTATGAACAGAAAATGAGCAACCAAAACAGGATCAACAATGATTTACTGTGGTAAAAAAATGGCAAAAAAAGAAAGAAAATACAAAATAGTGGGAGAAATGGAAATCATGACGATGATCGAACTACATAATATTCTATCATGAGCTCAGTGGTTCAATAATGAATATTACTTCTGTGAGTTCTCTAAATCATTTTCCTGAGATAGGCTCGGCTCACCTGCTCCCTAAAAATAAAATGACAAATTGGTTAGCTACTTACAGATATTCTAGTTAATGCATAGTATGTTGATTAGCTTTATGAAGAAGGGACTTCACAAGCTCTAAGAATTATCTTATTTACGAGTTCTGAGATAAACATGTTTTGGCAGGAACCTCAATGTAAAATCTAAATTCTACCAGCAAAAGCACAGCATTGCTAGTTCAAAACACCTTAAAATAGGCTCTAATTTCATTTAATCAATAGGAATTATATAAATCAACAGAAAGTATGTCGACTACAAGCTAAAAATTAGGTACCTGAATTTGTTCAAGAAGTTCTTCTAGTTCAGAAATAAGGTCTGAGAAGGAAGGTCTGTTAGAAGGGATAGCGTCCCAACTTCTCTGCATTAACTCTGCCAATTTTGGGTGTGCATTTTCTGGTACTCTCGGCCTCAATCCCTAAATTAATATAATAAGATAAAATTATTAATCACCATCAAATGGTAAATCATGTACAAAGTCAATGACTAATTATGAGCAGAAAGTGATTAATTTTAGAACTAGTCTTCTTCTTAAACTAAGCATTGATGTACTGATTATAAACAAGCCTGGGTTGTCAGCAAAGAGTGGAGAAATAGGAGAGCACGTCGTACAGTTAAGTCACAAAAGAAGTAACCCAGAATCTGTATATTGCAAAAATGTCCTAAAAAGATTAATTTAGATTAAATTGATAAAAGATAACAAGACTTACTTGTCTTACACCCAGGGCAGCTTGCAGTGGCGTCATGGTATCATATGGGATCTACATGCATGATAAGTACTTAGCATTAGATTCTAGAGAGGAGAGGGACTTAGCATTGGCTGCTAAGATTTAACAACAATAATAATAAGAGAGAGAGTGGGGGTACTTTTGAAGTAAGGAGCTCCCATAGAACAATAGCAAAACTGAAAATATCTGCCTTGTGATCATAAGGTTGGTGATTGATAACCTACAAAAAAGATATAACATTAGGAAAAAAAAAAAAAAAGCATTAAGAAGGAAACCATGGCAGGTATTATTCATCATGCAACATAAGTTGTCATGCATTTTCTAAGAAAAAGTAATAAAATAATTTGTCATGCACTAAAAGAAATCAAGTCAGGTATTGGGATCAACCAGATATGTACAATAAAGACTATGCTCTCGTGTCCTAGTGTCCTCAACAATAGAAATAAAAAAATGATTAACCAAAGCCAAAAGGAATCCCGGTCAAGTATCAACCAGCATAGCTGATTTGACATAAACTATTCAGTGGCTTGGAGATTTTTCATAAGCTATTCATGCAGTTCTGAATAAATAATTAGGAAGAAGAATAGCAGCAAAAATAATGCACATGCCTCGGGAGCCATCCACCGGTAGGTACCGGTTTCAGCGGTCATAACTCCATCTTGATTCTGAAACCGTGCTACACCAAAATCTGCCACTTTCACAACCTATACATGAGGGGAAAAGAAAAACTTTAAGCAAATATTTAAAATTAGTTTATAACAAACCACACACATGCTTACACTCGAGAAAATATGGGTTCAAAATACAACATTGGTTGGATTCTTCTTTATAACTTGTTCCTCTGATGGTCTAACAATAAAAGTTACAAAACTATAACGCAAATTTTCATGTCTCAAATTTTCAACTTGGATGTTTTATTCCGAAATTGGAAAATATTATCATCCCTGTTGTGTCCTACTAAAAGTATATATAAAAAAATCTAAATTGTTGAAGAGAGGTTGCAAATACAAACATGTTCTTTATCCACGAGGAGGTTAGCAGTTTTGAGGTCTCGATGAATAATGCTATTTTGGTGAAGGTATCCCATTCCTCTACACACATCAAGTGCAAACTTGAGCAACTTAGGTAGCTCAAGCACATTTTTCTGCTTGTGTAAGAAGTCATACAAGTTGCCTCCTGACATGAACTCTACAGCAAACAATGAATAACTATTAGTAACAAGGTAGCAAATTGAAATTTAGAAAATATGAAAGTTTATAAAAAAAAAACTATGTTGTGTATTTAAACCACCTGTTACAATGGAATACTGGGGAGGTTTAGTGCATGCACCAATAAACCGAACAATGTTCTTGTGTTGAAGATCCCTGACAAATGAAGTAAGAAAGGGGACATTACGTTTTTATAACCCTCTCCAACAAAAATACTACAGATTAACATAGATGAGGAAATAGGTACCTTAAAATATTGACCTCTTGAATGAATTCTCCCCAAAGATTCTCGTTTAGATGCTCTGACCTGAGAATTTTAATGGCCACCTCCTCTCCTAAGTAATTACCATGGTACCTTTACCAAAAAGTAAACAACATCAAATGGCTATGCTATATATAAAGTAGTAAGCCTAGAATATCAAACTTCTAGGAATTAGAAAAGAGCACTCCACAATGAATCATTCCAAAAGGAAAGCTCTTTCTTAGTACCAGTGAGCTAACCTTACTACTATGGTAGAAGACTCTTTTCAGTCTCCTTATGGTCATTGCAAATAAAAAAAAGGGAATACAGTGTAAAAGGAACCAAAATGCAAGAAGAAAATCCAAAATATCAATACATGGAAAAACTAAGTAATAAAATGGTACACTCACAGATCACCACAAGATCCAGAAGCAATCTTTTCATCCATCTTTAAGCATCTCTTGTCTATTTCCCATTCTAACCCCCCTTTAGGCTGTAAAGACAGTAGTCTCTCTGCTGCGGCCGAAGAATGTGACGAGCCACCAGACCATGAACCCTGCATTGCTCCAAAGGTTATCACAATATTTGTGTAGAATTTTTTAACATGAAGTACAAACTAGATTTTCTACATATTATCCTGTTGTTTGTTTATGCTTAACTGCATGGATTAGAAACATTGATGCTTGATGGTTAGATAGTCATCAATTATGTCTGAACACAGACCCCCCAAGTTCAAAATTAAAAACCAAATATATATATATAGTTGGGCTATGGTGTATTGCAATGTATAGGCCCTCTTGTATATTGGACTATAAGTCATTGGCTTTGATTTCCAAACAACCGATCCAAACCGTTCAATTTGATTTCCATATTAAAATGTGCTTGGAGACCAAATTTTACATTTATTGGAAATTGTTTGCTATTTTTGTAGAATTTTTGAAATTTTCTGTTTTTCTATAGTCCAAAAATTTCTGAAAAACAGCGATTTTCAAAAATTCTAAAAAATAATATAAAATTTGGCCTCCAAGGACATTTTAATATGGAGAACATGTTGAGCCCTTTAGACTGACTTTAGAATTTCCAATCCAACGGTTTATAGTCCAATGTACAAGAGGGCCTATACATTGCAATGCACCATATCCCAACTCTCTCTCTCTATATATATATATATATCAGAAAATTCCAGCTTAATATGATCCGAGACCCAGATTAGTGAGAAAGGATGTTTCTAAATTCTAACACAACATCAGAATACAAAAATAAATTGAAAAGTACCTCATTCCGAAGAATGGAGGCCTCAAGTGCTTTGTGCAAGCCGTATGTATCCTATGTAAAAATTATACATACAAACAAAAAATGTTAAGCATACTACCTGACACAAATTATCTGTAGTTATAGAAAAACCCATACCACAGTAGACCAACTTTCTCCTCTTAACCAAGCCTTGCAAAATAATTTTGCCTCCATAGAAAAAACCACTTACAAATGGAGAGAACCACCTAAATTTTATTTTTTCACAGAAACTTATACTTGAATATATTTAAAGAAGAAAGGTAATACCTCAACAGCCCATCCCTCAACAACAAAAACATCAAGAGAATATCCATCTGAAGTAGAGAAAACATGAGCTTCCCTTATGTTTAGATCAATATCTGACAGCAGAGCTGATAGCTAAAGGTACAAAGGGAAAAGATAAAAGAAAAATTGTTTTAGATGACGACACAAAAAAGACAAACAAAACAAGACTCACTAACATAAAATCTATCTATAGAACTCATTTTACAAATTGAAATAAGCCTTGAGCTATTATATCTAAGAAAATTAAAATATGGCCCTGTGCTAGCTTGGTGTTTCTATTAACTTTTACAAATGAAGTTTCATACCGACTATTGTTCACTTAATAGAAAATTTAGTAGAATAAAAGAATGAAAATAATCATGAATAAACCTGAGCAAGAAGCTTTGGTTTGTCAGTTGTAGAAAAGATTATTTCGTGAATGTTTGTATAATCCACTTCATGCCTATAAGGAAAGAAAAGAAATCAATATTCTTCATTTTTTTCTGAAAAGAGTGCCAAAAGTAATACATTTGAACACAAGGAGATTCCAGACAACAACAAGCAGGCAATGAGGAGAATGCGGTTGAAAGCGGCAGACCTAAATTGTGGTTCATAGCAGGACCTTATCATTATATGTAAACCAATTAGCCAAAATTAATTGCTAAATTCCAACTAAACCAAAAACAAATTTATGTAAAAACTGTATCAATTGGTTCATAAGGTACTGTTCCTTGTCTGGTGATAAATAAGTAATTCAAAAATCAGACTGCATTTATTACCTAGCAGAGAGAGCATCAGCAATATCAGTACTGTCTTCAACTTCATCAGAATCATTTGTCGAGTTCAAATTCACCTCTTCGATCTTTCAAAACAGTTTCAAGTGTCACTTAAATTATCCTTATTTATATTTATAGCATAATTGAAGCTACATCCAGATATCATATGGGCACAAAAAATAAATAAAACAGTTACCTAAGAAAGAGCACTATCAAACATAAAGCCAAGTATTTAAGAAGGAAAAGAAAATTCCTTTCAGAGCTTAAATCTACATTCCAAGTACCTTGACAAAACGGACTCGAAAGGCAGGCCGCTTTTCTGGGTCTCTGGCTTCTGCCAATATTTTTTGGTGTAATAACACATCGTCAGCTTTATCCACATTTACATCCAGTAAATAGCTGCAAAATAATTGAAAGCTAATATAAGAATCAATCCTGGCTAATTATTTGTTCTTCTTTTTGACTGGAAATAAGTGTGCCCATTAATCCCTGGATATTCCAAAACCGCAACACAAGCTAAAATTAAGGAGAATACAAGGTATACTAGTAAAACCTGGATCATATATAGTCATAACATGGGGTTGTGAGGCACATGTTAGTAGTTTACAAATTTTTGTTATTTCTTGCAGTCTAAGAAACCAAGCCTATAAAACTGACTAATCTTTTCGGATTCCCCCTAGTCCATAATTAACCTTCTTACCTCACACATCACAATTCGATTTGAAAATCCTCCTCTTACGACTATAAATCACTTTAAAGATGCCAAAACCGCCAAAAAAAAACCGAACAATTCAGATAAACCAAACAAAGGGAGAGAGAGAGAGAGAGACCTCGGAGGAAGGCGGTTGAAGTGAGCATCAAGTAGTGACCTTAACTCGGGGTTAGAGATCGCCTCGTGGTTTCCATCAGCCATCAGTCTCTCAAAAACAGCCGCTGCCATGCCCGAGGGAGTGACTCCTCCACTTCCTCCAGCGACTCCAGCTCCGGTGAACCCTCTCGGTGGGGAACTACTCTCCCCCATTCCCTCCGCATCTACACCGTTCGCTCCTCCTCCCGCCTCCATTGATGGGCGCGTTGACACTCAGATCCAAGTGTTCGTATAAGGAGAGGAGAGAAACCCCATTGAATTGACTAACCAGGATCGTTAGAACTAGGGTTCGGATAGGTTGAGCTCCATCATCTTGGAGAGAAAGAAGTGTGAAGAAAGACACCGGAGAAGCAGGAGGTAAATACGAGTAGGGGATAAGGGTAGAACAGTCTTTTTAAAGTGCACGGACTAGGGATATGAGTAGAGAGAGAGCGAGAATGAATGTCGAACGTTTGGGGGACGACAACGAGTACGCGTAACATATAATCTTCTGAAAAACAATTAACCGGGAAAAAAAATGATCCTCTGCCTCGCAACTTGCTGCGCTTGAATCGAACAGTGTTTTTATCACGTGTTAAAAAAAATAAAATGTGGGTGCGTGAGTTTGAAACTTTGAATGGGCGAAGAATAGTTAGTAATTTGAATTAGTACTGTTTTGAATTACTATTCTATTTTTGAGTGTGTTTAAATTGACAAATATGAATTATTGTTTGTTTGTTTTTTATAGGTTTTTTCACTATTTACTAATTCAACAAAATATTAAATTAGCTACTATTTTCAATATTGAAATTAGCTATATTCCTTGATTCATCCAAACGTCTCATAAATGAAGATCCGGCCCTTAGAGCATCTATATTGCTGAAACTATTAGAGTTCCTAATCTGATGTAGTAGTTTCTAATTCAGTTTTAGAAATGTGTAAGAGTTTTTTATTTAGCAACTATGCATAAAATTTTCTTATTAAAAAACTGTTTATAAACTTCATATTAATCAAATAATTGGCTCATATTATTTTTTTATTTTAATTTATTACTAACGTGACTTAATAGAAACTCTAAAATTAACTTCAGATATGTGAGAGTTTCAATTGACTCTCTAAACAAAATATCAGAACAAAAAAATAGCATATTTGTTTCTACCAAGGTGAATGTATTTTTTTACTTTTTACCGGTATTAATAAACTTGTGAAATAAAAATATTTTTATTTAATAAAAATTAAGTTAAACCATCCAACTATTTAATACTCACAGAAAATTTCTCTATTCAAATTTTAAACAAATAAATAAATATGATTTTGTCTTATGTATGATGTTGAACAACTGAATGAGATATTTTGGTCTTAACTTCTTTTTTACCTAAACTCCAACCGTGAATCCGTGATACACATTTTGAGACCAACGACAACTGTTAAAAATTGTTTTTTATTTCATATCAAAATTTTAAAAATTATTCCTCAATCACTTTCAAGTTTCAAATCATCTTCATCCCTGCCAATATAGTAGAATTTAAATGTGCAGCACATGTTCAATATTTTAACATATTATTTTACATCTTTGCAATTTATGCGATTTATATAAATTACTACTATATTATATATAATTGTAATCTCAACATACAGTATTTATTTATATATTTATGATAAAGTTAGTCTATTGTGTTTCATGAAGCAAAAGGTGTGTTTTACTTTGTACTAGTATTTTATGATTTTAAAGTTCAAACAGTCGATTATATCCGTTCAACTTAATATTCATATGAAATTGTATTTGGAGATCAAATTTTATAGTTTTTGGAGACCAAATTTCAAATTTTAAAATGCATTAATTTTTTATGGTTCCCAATTTTCTAAATAACAGTGATTTTCAAAATTAAAAAAAATAGTAAAATATTTCCAAAAATTGTAAAATTTATTCTCTAATCAAAAACGGATAACAAGTTGAACGATTCTGATTGATTGTTTGAATTTTGAATTCGTATAATATGAGTATAAACTATAAAGTAAAACACGTCTATAGCCTAACTCTTATGAATCATGATAAAATAAAAAGTAAATTTTATATCCCTTTCACTGCAGATTACTTTAGCAATATTACAAAATTATTTATTATTAAAGGCATTATATTCCAATTGAAGGATAAATTATAGATAACCCAGACTGCGATGCGAAAGCGACAGGAAGCGAACCAGATATGAGGTATTGCCTCCAAAAGCACCAAGTTTGGGTCCGATGGGCTCCATATCTGTCCGATATGCTTTAAGATCCGTGCGCACGGAATTAAAGCGATATACACAAATTTTAAAGCGAATCGAACGGTTATGAAATCCATCAAACTCAGTTTGAGTCCGATGGGCATCGGACCCAAACTGCTCTTCTCCAAAAGAGGATTTAGAGATGATTCGGTTTGGATAAACCACGGACAAAGGAGCAAAAAAAAAAAGAAAAAAAAAAGGAAAAGAAGATGAACGGATTGGATGAACCCCACGGATAGCGGATCTGCTGAAACTCAGTTCAGATTTCGCCATGTGTCCCCTCCCCTGTCCTCTCTTAGTGGGGAGTAGCTCTGTATTAAAAAAAAAGGCAATGATTCGTTACATCGAAACTACGTAGTTAATTGTAATCAACATACCTTGCTTTGTTATCGGTCTCCAATTTGGCTTCTAATTCAGCCTTCGTTTTTTTTTTTTCAGTAGAACTAGGGTGTTCACCAAGTCTCTTGTGAGCTCAACTCTAAAATTTATCAAATTTGATTCAAATGACAAATTTAAATTGTTGAAATTATTTTATCTTACAAGTGATGCGTCTACATGTAAAAATTTTTAACTTTTGAATTAATTTAGTCTAAAATTAAGTGGTCAAAATTAGAAGATTTATAAATTAATTTTAATCCATTCATTTTTTGGATGCCTTTTGACCTTTTGACTCTATACAAAATTAATTTAATTTTAACATTTTCGCATGCAGACACTTTATTCGTGAGTTAGAAAGATTTCAACGGATAAGATTCGTCGTTTAAACCCAATCCGATAGATTTTAGAGTTGAGTTCACAAATAGATTCGTTGAATTTCGGAACACCCTAGTTCTACTCCATTTTTTGCTTTTATTATATCTTTATATTTTATAATATATAATATTTTAATATCTAGACGTATATGTTCAAGGACCCGCATTCATATTTCTCCAAAGAAAGACGTCATCAATCACTAATATTTTTTAATTAATCAGATTTAATTTCGAAATTAAGTCTTTTGAAATTCTAAAGCTCATGAAAATATTCGTAGAGAGACGTGCACGTGATCGATCATCAAATTTGTAACTATTACAAGAAAAATACTACCTATACATACATATATAGCTTATCAATAAAAGTTATTGATATATTTTGTTTAATTGAAATTAAATATGCACCAAGTTTATAAGTTTATAATTTTCTGTAATTTTCGAGTTGTTATTTGATAATTCATTGCATTTTCTAAACTATAATTATAATGTCATCGGCGACTAATTGAGGAACTTAGATAATTTAAAAAATAAATAGTGAGGACACATTTAATATTTAATTAAAAAAAATCATCTCCGCTAGACTGTCGGTTTCAATTAAAATTGAACTTTGATAATTATAAATTGAAGAAGTAGAGAAAATATTTTAGCTTCTTATGGTCATGGGTCATTCTCTGTAGTACTCTACGGTTTGAGATTCGAGCGAGTGCACTAGCAGTGTTATTTAGGCTTTGAGATTCGTGCAAAGTATAAGAATAGTCTGGATCCACTAATTAATGAATCATTCTAAAAGATTCTCTTGTGCGGTACCTTATTGGATACGTATTCTGGCTAGACCTGACAGACACTAGTCCCAAAATGAGTCTGCATCGTCTGAATTAATTGAAAAGACCATCTTTTGAATTAACGTATCTCGTGATGGAGTTAATGTCCTAGAGCAAATGTTGTTGCTTATTTGTTCATCATTTGTTGATATACTTAACTTGTTCCTTGAGTTTGACATTACTTATAGTATCTAGAATAAGATTCTAGACTGTGAGACACTATCTCGTAACAAGTAATAAACTGTAGATATCCCTAATCTTCGTAATTAGAAAGAAACACTAATTACATACATATAAAATTAGCGTGATGATTAAATGTTGATTGAGTTTCACGAATCAATCGGTAGAGATCGATTTAATACCACGAATGCATATATGAGTATATGGCATTGTATTGATCTTATGTTGAACATTATAAAATAAGTTTGTATACATATGTCATTAATGTTTCCATGGTGTATATGTCTGAAGTCTCATATGATTCGGTTTTCTCACCTGAGGGTTGGGCATATGATGATATTCTGATATTTAACGGTGTTATGTGACGTGGTAAATTACATAGGGCATTCAATCAATACATATAATATGATCAATGATGAAGTTAATTTAGTACATGTGATGTACAAATTAATCAAGGAATTGTTTAATGTAATAAACAAAGAAAGACACTGATATAACTTATTCATTTGATCAACATAATTGTGCCAATGGATAGATCTTGATTCAACGATTGCGTGGATATGCGGAACGTGCGAAACGGACTTACGCTTTGGGTTTTTTTGGCCAAAACAATTTTGACTTGACATCGGTCAACAAAAGTCAATTGCGGGAATAAGGGACCTGAATGCAGAGCTGGTGTTGACTGGTCAACACCCAACATCTAAGGTAAGGAGAGCTTGGCTTGGTAAAGGGGTTTGGTCCATATTGTGTATAAATATTTTGTTAGAGATTTAAATGAAGCCTTGGTCCATTGGACCAATTTATTATGTTATTACTATTGTGTCCATATGGAGAACATTCTCATTCACATATTGAATAGGCAATATGGTAATTATTAACCATCTCCAGGCCACCATTGTCCCACCGCCGGCCACCACCACCACCTCGGGTTGGTCATTTCTCTTGGTTTTGGTTTTTTCTTCTCGTCTCCTCTTGATTGTTTTAGATTTTGTTAGATCTAATTTTGAGATTCGATTTGATCCTCTTTTGCTCATTTGAGTTGCTCATTTGTTGAGCATTTGCTTATTCTTTTGATTCTTGGTAAAGAAGGCGAGTCTACAATTAAAGTAAAATTATTTGATTTTGGAGAGATTTTGTACATCTAGTATTGGAAAGATATCTCTCAATCAAATCTTGGGTGGATCAAGATTGTCATTGTGGTAACTTGAAGAAGAAGGCACAACGGAGACTAAGGTGCTAGTTTTGGCCGCTTTCGTTTCATTATTTGGAAATGCATTATTTTGAACTCTATGCCTTGTTCACATATGTGATGTGAAACATAAACTGCGTGAATGCTTGCTTTCTTGATCGTAAGATCGTACATGTTTAGGCTCAAAAATTTAAAATTGCGCCATCTAGCTGCATGTATTTTCTAACATCTCGACCGTTTGATTTTAAACAGAACCAATCTGGCCACAACTTATAATTCAGGGGCCCTTTAATATTAGTGTGGATTTAGTCCGCGCGAATCTTAAAGTAAACCGGACGGTTCAGATGTATTAACCGAAAAGATTCTTTTTTTTTTAAGTTAATGCAGATGATACAAATTCCAAAAGTAGCACCTCACCTCCTCACTCGGTCTGCTAGGATTCCATTTGAAACTAGATTAACAAAATGCAAGTTGCGGTGTTCGGATAGACGCGCCAACTATACCAATAGAAATCTGCCGTGGTGGTGGTGGTTGGGGGGGGTGGGCACTAGAGAAAATTACCAATATACCCAGCTGTCAATGAACTTTATTTTCTCCTAATATATTGAATTGAACAATGTGGATTAAGTCTCAGCCCGGATCCTCTGTTTTATCCCTGATAACGCACTAACTACTTTTAATATTTTATCTACGTAATAGAAAACATAAAAATTTAAGCAACATTTCCTACTTAAATGGAGAAGGCACAACTACGGCTGTGTAAAAAGAACACTAAGGGTAATAAACACTTTTAAAAACGCAATATTAATTTGCTTACGAAGAACAATACATTATAAAACATAGAGCCTAATGATTAAATTACTATTAATAAATATTTGATTAATCTCATGTAGCGAAAAGTCTGATCCTATGAGGTAACTCAAATTTTGAATTTCCGATCAGAATCCGAATCAATCCAGACCGTGGTGGAATGTGGGGTCTTCTCTAATATTCGTGCTAAAGCATATTATACGGTCCGGATTGAAACTCAAAACTAACAAGAAGGGAATTCGTATCATTTGCATTAACTCAAAAGGGAATCTTTTGAATTAATGAATCTCAACCGTCTGATCTGTTTTAAGATTCGTGCGGACTAGATCTACACTAATATTAAAGTGCCTCCTATATTATAAGCAGGAACCGAATAGTTCCGTATAAAATCAAACAGTTAAAATTCATTAACTCAAAAAATTTCCTTTTGAGTTAATACAGAGTATACGTGTTCAAAAAAAGGCGTGGACTAAGGATGATTCCTTTTTGCCATGACTCTCCAATGATCAACCATTTTCTTATATTGGAGACCTTTAAGGTAGGAGTCTATTTCACCAATATTATTATACTTAGTGTTGATAAGGACCTTATCCAGGTTAGAATTGATAAATAAGAAATATAAATGAGCCACACAATACAGTTGATGATTCAGGAACTTATAATCTGACTAAGATATTAATGCTATTTATGTTGCCTTTGTCTAGCCCAATAGAAAATATGAATAATAATTATATCTATCTACAATAGTAAATATGAAAAGTGATATCTATCTACAGTAGTAGAATGGTAACTAATTCAGTACAAGATCTGTTTTGCTAGAGAGGTAAAAGAAAAATAGATTGAAATAGAGATTCTATTTCTGTTAAACAATAAATTAAGTGAAATTATAGAGATTAAAAAGGTGAAATTGAATTTGAACTTTTATAGTTAAATTTCTATTTTTTTACATGTAGGTTCCTCATTTATTCTGTCATAAGTCAATTCTTTATTCCATGTGAGAGTTGTGTAATAGAACAATTGGCATTTTTCAAGAAAATAAAATTGGCTTATTTATCAATATTTTTTCATTCTTTAACTATTCTACTTTTCCATCTTCAACCGAACACGATCGAAATAGTGTGAAATAGAAGTCCATTCCATCACCTTTATTCTATTCTTTCATTATTCCGCCTATAGTTAAACAGACCCACATCATTATTTCTTTCATTGAGAGGCCTCCTAATTAATACTTGTAAATTATAAAAGAGTCTCTGGTAATTTTATGTCATGCAAATTTTTGGAACCGAATCTCCTGCTTTCTGTGGATAGAAAATTCTTGCTTCTAAAGTCACTGTTGGGTGGGTCCAGAATGGGCCTATAACAAAATTATATTCAATATTTAAATGTCAAATCTACTCCGGACCCATCCGGCGGTGACATTAGGAGCATGAATTTTCTGTCCCATGTGAGAAGGTGATCCGGTTCCCTAATTTTTAGGCCAAATTACTATAAATTATATGTATGTTTCTCGTAAATTTGACCGGACTATGATTTGCCATGATATATATATATATATATATATAATCAGGGGTCATTTTGTGGTGACGAGTACCAAAAACCAGGAGAAATAGGTGCACATTGGTCGGCCATCAAATATACACAGTAGTGTGTCCGAGAATATATGACACTGTTTTATATGACGGAGAAGAGAACCTTTATCCCCAGCTATAATACAAAAGATATATCCAGAGCATCAATGGCATGATTCTTTCTTAAAAAGAAAAATTACGTCTGTCAAATCTTGATTGCAGTGTGTTATCTCGTTCTTTCGTTTGTTTTTGCTTCATTTTCTTTACCCATGTCTATTGTGTCTTTACAGCAACAATGGATATTACTTCAAGCTCAAGCTCGGGGGCTGACCGGAAAGGGTCAGTTCGATCCGAGAACAAAAGAACTACGCTCGGGAGTTGATGAGAAAGGACCGGTCTTGAGAATAAAGTACAGTAACATTATACTCGGGGACTAATCAGAATGAGTCAATCTCAAGAATGAACAACACGTTCGGGGGCTGATCAAAATGGATCGGTACCGAGAACAAAAAACTACACTTGGGGCTGACCAAAATGGGTCAGTCCCGAGAACGAACAACACACTCGAGGGCTGACCAAAAAAGGTTAGTCCCAAGAACAAAGAGAAAATCAGGTTCGTACGTAAAATACACTACAAAGGATAAATGAACCCGAAAGTATAATATTGATACATTCCAGCTTCGGAAACTAATGATAGGATTATATACTAAAAGTCTCATAAAACTAATATGAGCTTAGTATCAAATCCAATTAGCAAGCCTTCTCAGTCAGCCCATTCGAGACTACTGTACGGAGTCACAACTGACTTACCGGTCCCCGAGTGTAGTTCTTTTGTTTGAACGAGGTCACAACCGGCTTATAGGCCTATAAATACCTCAAGGTTCACTAAGCTCGGAGTCCACGTCTTAGCAATACGAGTTACATAGAGGATAGAGTTACGTACCTTCCGAATTTGCACTCGTTTTTACCCAAGCACGCATTTAATACTTACCGAACTCACCGGACTAATCTCTCTCGTGATATGACATGTTGTGACAAACCGCGACATAATCTCTCCGGAGAGATAGGCCGTATCAGAAGTGATTATGACTTGTGAGTTGTGACACCTCCGAGCGTGTAGTCACAGATCTTGATGCAAATGAAGGGCTGGAATTCATCAAGTTAATTAATTAGGTACCACGGAGAGAAGATTGAGTGTAAAGTGCTGAAATATTCTCGTAAATGGAGGTAGCTGTCACTAATAAACAAGTTAATTCCATTTCTCAGTGATTCTAGTCTTTGTGCACCGTCCTGGGTGCTTTTATACAGTTTCTAATTTATGCAGAACCAACAACAGTACAGTACAGTACAATATAGTGATGTGATGACGCATGTATTATAAAGACTGCAAAAGAGGATCCATTTCTTTTGCTTAAAAGTTAAAAAGGTGGCCGCTGTTTTATCACGCCATTAGATAAGACCTTGTGTGTGCTGACGTTGCCTTGTCTAAGTGGGGCAAATCATGATTCACATTCAATTCTTTTCTTTTTTTGAGCTACAAGACCAGTGATGATTTTTTTTTAATAAACCATAATTAAAAAAATAATTTATAAAACCAACATAATTATTTTATTTTTTTTATAAAAATCATAAGAATTGCAATACTATTTTGGTCCGTCATTTTTTTTTCAGGACCGAAATGCCATTTTGGCCCGATATGGTTTTATAGTTTTCCATACTAGCAGCCACAAAAAATTCATAAATGTCACCAGACCAAATTGCTATTTCAGTCCCAATATGTTTGTTTTTTTCCCACCCGAGACAGCCTCCTCTTCTCTAAAAAAAAATAAATAAATAGTTCGGACCGAAATGCCATTTCAGTCCCGGTTAAAAAAAACATTGGACCGAAATGACATATCGGTCCATGGGTGTTACACCGAATGCTACACCTGTTTTTCTGAAAAACTGAAATCATATCGGGCAGAAATGCCATTTTGGTCCCGAAAAAAAAGTAGCGGACCGAAATAGTATTTCAGTTCTTATGGTTCTCGTAAAAAAGAGGTAATAATGTTGGTTTCATGAAATTATTTTTTTAATTATGGTTTATAAAAAAAATTCCTAATGATTGATGTGTTTTACAAACAAGTATATTTTCATACATATAAGCAATACTCTTGAAGAAATTGCAAAGAAGCCCTCCTTTTAGTTCAAGTCCGGAATTTTGAACTCAAAATTTGAACTTGGATCAGACTGTCCGATTAGAATCCTTACCAATCCGGTGCGAGGTGGAATGCACGTAGTCTCTTTAATATTCGTGCCAAAGACGATTTGACACTTCGGATCCAAACTCAAAATTTGAGTTAAGTTCTCGGTTTATAAAAAGTTGTCTGATCATAAGTTCATCTGCATCGGATCTATGACAAAGATTTTGATGTTACGCCAATTTGAATTAATACTAATAAGATGATTTCAAATCAGTTCCTTTTCTTCCATCTGGATCGTTCAAAATTTATCGCACGGCCTCAATTACTTTTCCTTTTTATATGAATTTAATCTATTAAAATGATTCAGATGTAATTCAAGCCATACGATAGATTTTGAACGATCCAGATAAAAAAAAAAGAGTGTGCTTCTTTTCTCAAGAAAATGAGTGTGCTCCTTTTCTCAAAAAAAAAAAAAGAAGTAAATTTTGGTCCCTAATCAGATGGCTTGTTAACTTCTTTTCAAATGATTACTTCGGTTCATGTGATCTAAATTTAATTTAAATGTAAAGAAAGGCTCTCCAAGTTATTAAGCAGGTTTTAACTTGACAGCTTCTGTCAAGTCTTAAAAAAAAGTTATCAAGCAGGGACCATTCAGATTTCAATTCCACCCTTGAACTACTTTCAAAATAACTTAAATTGATGGGTGAATTCTCATTTGCGGCAGACGTCCTTTCATCTTTTAAAAAGTGACCATTTTAATATCTTATACAAAGTTTTAAGGACTAAAAACATTGGAATTTAGTGACCATTTGATGCAAATAAAAGTTGCATTTTAGTTAAAGCAGAGACCGAGGGAGGGGATGATGGAGGGGCCATGGGAATTTTAGCAAAATACACAGCATCATCACCTCCGCACAACGTCCGCTCCCTCTTTGATTTTTCTTTTGTGGAGCAGGTGAAAGAGACCGGACACCTTACAGTCTAGTTGCTCTTAATCTCCTCTGGATCAGGACCATTCTTTTAATTTTGCATGAATCTCAAAACACAAATAATACCTGCACCATCCCGAATAGGCACAGCTTTTGAGTTAATCTGAAACCATAAAATAGTGGATCCCACGTTACACATACCTAAGGGCCTATTCGGCTGCCATCTCGCGTGTTACTGTTCACGCGGGAAAAAAAAATTCAGTTGAACTGAATTTTTTTTTTCCCCCATGAACAGTAACATGTTGTTTACTGTTCACTCATTCATGTGCCCATTCCTATTCTCGGGCTACAGCCGAACAGGCCCTAAGAGAATAAGCGTTGGGGCCATAGCCCCCTTTGGTCTTCATTAAATTTGTATGTGTTAATGTAAATTACGATTTGGCTCTCCACGTTAGTTCTATTGGTCTTTTATACAATTTAAAAATTAATTATTTTAATTCAATAATTTTAAACGCAATGTAAGATTGGCTTCACCAGTCACCATCTAGTTGTATCAGTATCTCAGAAGCAGAGTAAAACCTTCACCACCTCTCATGGTGCATTAACCGCATCAGCTAGTCAATATATAGCTCCTTGAATTATAAATTGACATTAGAAAGAATGTTAGACTTTACGAATTCTCATCCTTCTCGGTACCGTAAAAGATAATCTATTAGGATTAGTGGATCCGGACTGTTATGTTAACTTTGTACGAATCTCAAAGCCCAAATAATACTGCGCCTGCGCACCCGAATCTCAAAGTGACTGAGAATAAATCTCAAATCGTAAAGTAAAGAGAATCTTTTACACACATTGGAGAGGATACTCTTCACGACTTTACAGGCAACAAGAAGTCAGATGCAGTGCACTTGTGCAGTACCTGACTTGAGTAGGATGAGCTTCGAGTCGTCACTTTTAATCTGTCACGAATTTCAAAACAGAACCCGATAACTAAATAGACACTGAATTCTAATCACTCGTCTGGAAAGTCATTTTATCAAGTGTGGTACCTGAGAGAATACACCATGCAACAAAGAGAGCTAAAAAGTAATTGGATTTGGACAAAATCTCATTCAATATTAGATCTAACTGTCTGATTTGCATTAAAATTCATGCAAATATTTTTGAAACTTAATAAATTTTAATGATCTCATAAATTTAAACCGTTGATGCAAATTTTAAATCAAGTCAGACGGTTTAAGACTGATATTGATGGAATTTTGTCCAATGTCCTTTGGACAAAAGCTCCACCCCATGAAAATAGATCGTAAGGTTTTTTTTCTTTTTTTTACCTTTTTTTAATTAATTCTATGAAATTAGAATATAATACTCCGTACGTACATGTTAGACTGTTAGTTACTGAAAGAACTTCGTAATATACAATAAAAAAAAAAAAAAACCATTAATGAGTGTATTTTGCATGCGATCACTCTACATGTTGCATTGTCTCCTAGTAAAGAGCAGTGCTCCTATCCTATAGCTAGCCTGCCCCAGACAAACTCTTGTACTAATTTTATTCTGTTTATACATATACCTGTCTGGATAAGTCGCTTTAATTACTTTAATAATTTATTTGCTGACTTGAGAAGTTCAACAATAACTGATCAAGATACGTACAAAAAATCCTACAGACTCGCTATCTGCTGATTTGAGCGCAATAATTCTTAGTTTTTTTTTTTCTGAATTTTTTTGTCTACTTTTAGAAAGCAGTTTTGGTTGCAATAGTATAAGTACTGGTACAAAACAATGTGTAATTAATTTTTTATCATGATTAATGAAATATTGCCTACCGACTTAAAAAAAAAAAAAAAAAAACTGAAGATACGCATTCACTTTCACAATTTGGAGACCAAGATATTGCACTTATTTGGCCTTTTTCAGTATTAATTTAATATTATTGCCCTTTCATGAGAGCATGGAGTCAAGGGTTAATTCCTTTTTTTAAGGCTTACTATTAGCTATTGTAAGCTATTAAGTATCAGACTTAATTAAACAATGTGATACACTAGGATTGCATAACACTTTTTTTATTATAATTGAAAGTTTAAAACGTGCTGTAAGCAACAAATTAGAAGCTCTAATTTTAGTCTTTTCAATTTAATAAAATTTTGAAGTACATCTCAATCAAACGGCATGACTTGCATGACAAATAAAAAAAATATTTTAACAGTTTTGTTGAGTGAGTCTATGGTACTATGCATAGCATGATTTGGTTCATAAATCATAATACGGATCAATATTTTTGTTTTAAAAATTCTAACGGTCGATCCAAACCGTTTAATATGATTTTCATATTAATATGTACTTGTAGACTAAATTTAATATTTTTTAGAATTTTTTTTACCATTTTTAAAGATAGGTAGAAAATCATTGTTTTTGGATGGTCCAGAATTTTCAGATAAAGTGGTTTTCTACCTATCTTAAAAAATAGTAAACAAATTCTAAAAAATATAAAATTCGGTCTGCAAGTACATATTCATATGGAAATCATGTTGAACTGTTTGGATCAACCGTTATAATTTTGAAAATAAAAATATTAATCCGTATTACAGACCAACCCATGATATGCATATTACCATAGACACTCAGTTTTGTTTCTTATATTTTAGATATGTTTGTTGCGTTAAGTGTCAAATGAAGAATTGGTATAATGCGTCAATTGAGCAAATAAGTAAATAGCATGCAAAAAAAGCACGAGACTTGAGGTCAACTAGACCAAGAGGATATTTTCGTGCTGTATCTTTCTATTTTTCTATATTATCATATTAGCTTCATGCCTTGTCAATTTCACCACTAAATTCCATCAAAAAGAGGGGGAAAAAAAAAAAAAACTATCCAAATCCACCAAAAACTAGCAGTCCTGTCATGTACAGATCCGTCTATTTCTCTAGCATGTTTCGCTCATCAATTCTTCTTCAAAAATCTCCAAATTTGACCAGAATATATATAGATCTTATTGTCCTTTAAACTTTCATATTAGAATACTTGAAGCTCTAGTAAAAAGCCTCACAAAATCCCTAAAACCAAACAGGAAGTCAGTTTAATTGCCTAGACATCGGCAGAGTATAAACCCAATTATAACATCATCACATTCACTTGTATAGTTTTGGCTGGTATCTAGCTACAAAGATGTCTTTAGTTTACTATTGCTGTTATATGTTTTAGTTTTTGCATGTACTGGTGTATGTACCAGTGTTTCTCTTGTATATGTTTGGAGCTCTAGCTGTTCGAAACTTCTCAGCATTTGAACATTATATGGTTTCTAATGAAATCAGTGAATTTTACCCACTTTATCGAAAAGAAAAATATATTCACTTGTATAGTTGTATTTAGCAAACTAAAGTACTCGCATGCATTATAAGTAAAATTACAAGTATAACCTATCAAGCCTAACAATATACAGATTACAGAATATAGTTCATATTTAATGACACTTGATGAAATATCAGAGGGCGCTCAAGTTAGATAAAATTTGATACTCAACTATTCGACAAGGCTAATTACATCATGTTTATACATGTTTTTCTATTGTTACTTGATTAAAAAAGTGTCATCAAGGTTTATGTCAAATTAAGTTGTTATTTATAAATTCTAATAATCCTATATAATGTAGTAGTAATTTGATTGTGATTAATAAAATTGCGCAGTCCACGAACCTTTGCCACAATCCACAAACCAGTAATTATTATTCTAAAAAGATATTATATGGTCCTCACTAATTATTATTCTAAAATCCTTGCAACATTATTTCTCTCTAGTCACCACTAATTATATGGTCATCCTTTCCCAATCCCCGCACTCATCAATGAGTCAACCTTCATAGATATATACTTAGAAGATAAGATATTAACACTTGAAAAATAAGATATTAATATTTTGATCCGTAACTTGTTATGATCATTCATTTTTCAGTTCCTCATTCGTCCATGCGTCAACTGTTCTCTAACAAATATAGTTTACCATATAGGTATAAATACTTCAGTACATAAGTATAAATATATGCAGTACTTAATATTTATATTTTCAGACGTCATCCGTGTCATATGTAAGAGCGACATGATCAACTTTGAATCTTTGATTAGCAAGTTTTATGTGATAACAGTGTCTAGACTCTTGATATATACAAGGGTGATATCGTCTATTCAAATCTCCATCTAAAGATACCATCTCTTGATTTTAGAATAATGGTGCATGGATACCGACAAGTCAGCAGGTGCAAGTATGATGCCATCAGCAATCTGCCTACGGGCTCCACCTAGTGAAAAAAAAAGTGTGATGCAATCTTACTTTCTTAATCCTTTTAGACTCTGCTCTATAAAATGAAGGTGAAATATCATTAATAGAAAAGAAAGGAAGGTGAATGACGCTATTTTACTTTGTCACCACCTAGATTTGGGATGAAGAATTTTGTTAAAACTCACGGTGTCGCTTCTCTCTGTTCTATTTTTATTTTCATCTCTTCTGGAGAAGGTGAACCGCCCGATCAGATGCGGTCTAGTAAAATCTCCACCCTGCACAGTGAATTTTGCTTCTCCTTCCTCCGCGTACTCTCCAAGTGGAGTAGGTTCTTAAAATACTGTTTGAAGTCATCTATTCCTAACCTCAACTCGGATGGAGATCACCTGCCCTCAGTGAGATTGACAAGTGGGTCCAGACGAGTTTATAAATTTAAATATTAGTTTTTAGTTTTAGTGTGGCTCACGTTTCAGTGACTCAAGAACAGAAAAATCCTGCTTTCTGAGGAGGCAGAGAATTCGGTCTCCCCTCAACTCCTCAAGATAGGGTTTCACAAAAATAAAAATAAAATCCTCTGTTCTCAAGATGATAAAAATAAATGAAGCATTCTTCAATGGAACTAATGAGTCCCGATGCAATGTTCTGTCGGTCACCGTTTCTTCCCCAAAAAAGATAAAATAAATTTGATGCAGTACAAGAGAGGAGTACTTAAATATTTACGACTGATAGTACCAAAAATCAATTATACAACATAATTAATGTTATCGTGAATTTGTACATAATTCTTTGGATCCCCCATATATATGATGTACGTTGTCTTTCTGACCGAATCTTTTCCATAATTATTTAAGAGTTTTTCTTGGGATCCAGCTCTTTTTTTAATTGGTCATCACTAATTAAAACCTTGTTTTGTAATTGATTATGCGTAAAATTAAACTAGGGAATTAAGTAATTGAGTGCGTACAAATTGATTATCTTAATTACTACCACCTCATGCAACTCACTAGTACGCTATCAGATGATGATGATGGTTGGTGGACTGCTCCATGGAGATGATGATGATGATGATTTTGATTTATAAGTACAGGTGAGTTGTCACTGTACGTATTATGTAATCTTTGTCTGTGTACCTGTGAGATCGGTACATCCTATTTTTTTTTAGATAGATAGAAAATTACTTAAATCAGATTATTTTTATCTATTTATAATATAAATTGTAAAAAATCCTAAAAATTTGTAAATTTTAGTGTCCATATACATTTTTATATGAAAAATATTTTACACAGTTAAAATTAGTTGTTTGAATTTTAAAAATAAAAATATAAATCCGCAACAAGAACCTACATGTGCATAGCAAATTACCATAGCCTCACCCCTAAAAACATTAATTTATTGTCAAGCATGTACTGCAAAATAAATGTTAGCTTGATAAGAAAAGAAAATAAATATGTTGTGATTTCAATCCGAACTATTTATATGTTTTGAAACTCGTGCACAAAAACTAACTTCTTTTTTAGATTCCTGCATTCTAATAAATAAACAGTTGGACTTGAAATCGCAGGGACCCTATCCTTTGGAATCTCAGCAGATTTATTTCCATAAGAAAAGACATGCACTAATAGTTTGATTTACCCAACAGGTGAAAATAGAAATAGTAAATGTATCCAAATTTACATGGACATAAAATGGTTGATTACATTGGAATCTTTTAAGTTCTCTTTCTCAGTTCACACTAATCTTATTAATTTTTTCAACCAAATACAAATTTGCAACGACCATTATTATATCTATTATTGTCTGTTCTAGTTAATTAGGTACATCTTTTGAATACTTTCTGCTAAGAAATTAGAGTGCCTAAACAGAATTTGAAAATTTTATTGCTGAATAGTCAAAAGAAACTTCCTTGTTCCTTCGGTCCTTTCCTTGCTCAATCTTACCAGATAATCTTTGTTATTTTTTTGGCAATTTCAGAAGTAGCTGGTAAACTACTGAGACAGCCCAAGTACGCTCAACAAAGGCGACAGTGTACATTTTAAAAATGCCTTCTAGTCTCTAGTCAACTTAATATATTATATATATCTCTACTGTACTTCAGGAGGCAAAGAGTATTAAGACGTACACTGAACTAATGAAGTGTACAAGTGGATTTACTATTTTACCCAAAAAATAATTGCAAGTGCTTATGATTACATATGTCTTAGGAGATTCTGTTAGGGGTGTTCAAACGGTCGGTTCGGTTCAAACCGAAGTAAATTTTAGTTTGTTCAGTTCAAACCGAAGTTAACCTATCGGTACCATTATTAACGAAAAGAATACATTGTCATACATAACAATTGAAGTTCGGTTTGGTTCGGTCCGTTTTGGTTTAATGAAATCATTATAACACCAATAAAATTAGAGTCGAACTAATATAAACCGGTCGGTTTGGTTTAGTCGATTTTGAGAAATCTAAACCGAACCGGTCTATTTAAACCAAAATTATTTAAAATTTCAACCAAACCGATCTATTTCAATTGAAATTTCTCAGTTCGGATAAAAACTAAATAAACCGAACTATTTGAACACCTCTAGACTCTGTCAATATTTGCTTGCTTAAATTAAATAAGAAACTGTTAACGACCTTATGAAAAAAAAATTATCAGAGTTTCGTTTTTGGGCCTATCTTGATGGATGTTAATTCAATTTGGGCTTTTGAATTTTTGTTAGAAGGAATTCTCACAGCATAGGCAAACAGGAAAATTCTCACTTCCCAATTGTAACTTGTAAGTCTTGTATTAATTGATTTAATTCTTTTGCAGCAATTGGATCAACCGATCAAGTCATTTTCCATACAAGGGATTGACTTGTAATATGTTGGTCGCCTAAATGTGTATCTTCTCGGGTGAAATGCATCATATATGTAATTGTATATCCTAAATTTAATCTGATTTAGTGCTCAACGAAAAAAAAAAAAGAGCTCTGATCAAATGCTCCGACGGATGGAAAATTATTGTTATTTGCTTGTTGGGCAACAACGAATTAAGTCTTTGTTTAAGAAAAATTACTGTTATTTGTCTAGAGTTATTCGGCAATAATGGATTAAGGCTTCTTAAGACTTAATCTGTTTTCTTTAGCTTTCTTAGTTGTTTAAATATGCCGAACACCGGTTCCTTAACTTAGATCACCTCATTTAGCCTCATTTTGCTCAGATTTTAATTATCTGTCTGAACTTTAAGACACCTCTACCATTTCTTTTAGCTTTTTTAGCTTTCACCAACGAATTAAAACAACTAGATATCAGTTTCTTAGCGCTTCTTAAACTTAATCATCCATTCTTAATTTCTTGTTACCAAATAGTCTAATAAGGTTGGGTTATTCGACAACAAGGAATTAAGTCTCCTTAAGACTTAATCCGCTTCATTCAACTTCTTTAGCCGCTTAATCCTGCCAAACACCGGTTTCTTAACACAGATTAAAATCACCTAATTTAGTCTTCTTTTGTCCGTATCTTAATTCTCTGTTCGGAACTTAAGGCATCTCTATTCATTCCTTTATGACTTGTTCGGCTCTGTTATTGCGCGCGTGGGAAAAAAAATCAGTTCAACTTCATATTTTATGTCTCACGCACATAGTAAAAATCAGTTCAAATTGGAGTCCCATTTCCCTTTTCGTTCTCGCCTGTAATCCGAACAAACTCTCAACTTTCTTAATTTTCACTCACAAATTAAAACAACCAAATATTAGTTCTTTAACGCTACTTAAGCTAAGCTAATTATTACTTGAGTCTTTATCTCTCGTAGAACGGCTCCATTAGGTTTAGGTGCGTATCGACCCGTTTACTGCGTACTGCCGTTATTTTGCCACTACTAACCCAAAATAAAAATTATTGAAAGGTCTGGTCAGGGTCAAACTTGGACCAATTGCCGTATAGAAGTTATAAAACCTCGATCTGGTCAAAATAAACACAAAATAATTAAAAGAAACAAAAAAGGCATGGTATCTTGAATGTCAGGCATATTACAGTTAAACTGATCCAGTCGCATGTCCATTCCTATTGGCACGAGCTGCTCATGTGGCGACAACTCAGGGATATGGGAGAAATTTGGAGGTTTGCTTAATTGCTTTCAGAGCACTGGCGGTGATCGTACCGCTGCTCCTAATCCTCTTAAAGAATTCGCATCCTCTGAGATATCTCAAACTTTGCGTGACTTTTTGGAATATCTCAATCGTTTAAATACGTACTGCACGAATCTCAAAGCTCAACTAATACTGGCCCCCCTACGTTGCCCCGAATAGGCACCGAACACGTCGGTCACGCAAAAATTGAGATATCTCAGAGGATACGCACACCCTCTTAAATGGGTTCCATTTCTTTTGTTTTTTACCCTTTTGTTGCCATTGGTGATTCTTCTTCGTATTTGCAGCAAGTTGGACCCAAGGGCCAAGGCCAAGGATCCTTTCTCCTGTCATTTTCAGGGAGCAGCTTGGGTCCGATGCCTATCGGACCCAAGTTGAGTTCGATGAGTTTTATAATTGTCCGACTCGTTTTAAAATTTGTGCATGGTGCTTTAATATCTGTGCACATATATTTTAAGAAGAATTGGACAGTTATGAAACTCATCGAATTCAGATTGAATTTGAGTCCGATGGGCATTGGACCCAAGCTGCTCCCTCATTTTCATGCCATGCCGAGATGGCTACTACCCCAATCCAAACGGTCCACTGTAAGAATGAATCACATTCATCATAAATTTCTCAACCTTTAAGCCATTTCTATGAATTTTTTTCCATGATAATATTGATTAGCCGAACGCACTATAGAAACAAAAAAATCCCATCAAAACCCACTAAAATCCTATATATTTCACATTTTTTATGATTTTGTATTTATTTCAATACGCTTCACATTTTTTAACTTCGTTTTTTAAATTTGAATAGACAATTTGAACTACTCAATATGATATTCATAATAAAAAAATACTTGGAGACCAAATTTTATATATTTAGAATATTTTTATTATTTTTTACATAGGTACAATATCACTTTCTCGGATGGTCCATAGTCTTCTTAAAACAGTGGTATTGTACCTATGTAAAAAAAAGTATAAAAAGTTTAAAAAATATAAAATTTAGTCTTAAAGTATTTTATTATGAAGATCATGTTCAGCGGTTTGGATCGACTATTCAGATTTTGAAAACGAAGATAAAAAAAAATGTAGAGCATATTGAAGCATAAAATCATAGTGCATCTGAACCCTTCGCTTTTTTTTATTGTCTCAAATATAAAATATTATACTGTAATTTGACTATTTCAAACAAATATATAATAAGAAAATTTCCCATTCAAGTGCAAGGGAACTCAAACGTTTCAATTCACAAATTGGCTAATTTCTTTTAAATAAAGAGTACAGTTGGCTAGGAAAGAAGTTCAGAAATTGCTGGTTAATCACATATCAAGAGTTCGATTCTCCCTCGTGACTTCGTAATCTCCGCGAAGATTAATTTTTTTTTGTAATATACAAATAATATAATTTATTTTTTCTTTGACAAAAAAATAAGATACATATAATTTCCTACGAAGCAAGATTGGCTGAAATAACAAATTTTGCAAAATACGTGCACCAGAGCAGGAAAAATAGCTTTAATTTGAATCGTCAATTTTCCATCTGATATGAATATATAAAATCCTACAATAAATTCATATCGTATCCTGAATGTTTTGCTTAAATCAAACAAACAAATCAAAATTATATTTTATCTAATGAGTAGAACTATGGTGCTCCTAGGAGTACCAAGTCTCTTTGTACTCTTAATTCTAAAACCTATCGGATTAATTTTGAACAACAAATACAAACCGTTGAAATCCTTCTATCTTATGAGTGATGAGTCTACATGTGAAAATTTTACAGTTTTGAATTAATTTAGTATAAAATCAAGTGGTCAAAATTAGAAGGTTTCTAAATTAATTTTACTGCATTCATTTTTTTGAAGACTTTTGACCACTTTACTTTATACTAAATTAATTTGAAACTTTGAAATTTTCACATGTAGACGCATCACTCGTAAGGTGGAAGGATTTAAATGGTTTGGATTCGTCGTTTAAAGTTAATCTGATATATTTTAGAGTTAAAAGTACAAAGGGCTTGGTACTCCCAGGAGCACCCTAGTTCTACTCTCATCTAATATACAAAAATAGACCTACGTCTCCTCCCAAAAAAAAAAAAGTAGACCTACGTTTAGGAGTGAAAAGGTATGAATAATATTCGATCCGTATTCGAAAAATTATATGTTGATATCTGATATTCGAATATCCGTGTAGATATGGATACTAATATGATTTTACGTTTCAATTATCCGTATTCAAATAGTAAATATATATTATAAAATAAATATGTTATTCACCATTATAGTTAATAAATATTATGAACTTTAATATTTTTATTTTTTATAATAAATATCTGATACAATCTATATCTGTATCTGTTTAATATTCGGTTCGTATTCAAAAATTAAAAAAGAATATGATTATAGTTTTACCACAGTCTGCTTTAGAGGTGCAAACAGATCGAAATCATATCAGATAGCAGTTAAACCATATCCGTATCCGCATTTATTTTTCGAATACGGATGCGGATAGGATATCATATATATGTAAATATATACATAAATATTTTCATAATATACATTAAATTATATGATATATATCTACTATTTGGATTCGGATAGGAATTCGAATAAGGTCGGATATTATCCGCTCCGTTTTCACCCCTACGGCCTACCTACGTTACATTATGTATTAGAGTTTATGAGTTTGTGGGAGCCTATGTTGCACGGATACGGGTATGGGTATCGTATCAGATACGATATGGATACGGCGATATGGCGATACGGCAATTTTCAAAAATCAAAGATACGATATGTCTATTATATATATTATTTTTTATTATTTTAATCATATTATTAAAACACTTGTATCATTACAATAATTTTAGAGTTAAAATATAACATTAAATATCAAAAATTCTAGATACAATACATTAAATATCAAAAATTCTAGATACAATACAATAGCCTACGTATCGGGCGGTATAGGATACACCACGTAGGTAGATACGCCAACTGGCGTATTCGATATGTATTGGGACCATATCGGACGAGTATCGGTATCCGATACGGGTACGGAGCCCATTATGAAGTATCCGAGTAACATAGCGGGAGGGCTTTGCATGTACTTGTAACAATAATCAAAATGTATCTAACCATCTTCGATGCAGGCGAATTAATGTCCCCACACGAACTTTTCCCACCCACACCCGCTCTACGACGTACTCCTTACTCTCTTACCCATTAATTCCTGCTGACTACCGGATTCAGTCAAATCCGGTTACGCAACAAGAAAAGTATTACAAGTTCATGGTGCAAAAACGGTCTAGTCTCTACTCTCTAGTCATGCTTTTTTATATTAGAGATAATTAATTTCAAATTAGAATTCACTAACGACTAACGACTAATGACTACTTAACATGTAATCTTGATAATTGTTATGAAATAGAGTAAATTAAAAATTTGACACGTCATCTTTATAACACTCATAAATTATAAATATCATACCTATAGAAATATGAATAATTTTCGGAACTAATTCGACCTTTAATTAAGGAAATTTTATTAAAGTGTATGAAGCTTGGAAAAATGAACAGGGTGTAAATAAATATATTCAAATAAAATATTTTTTAAAAACATGGAAATATATTAATTATTATGATTTAAAAGAATTTATCATCAGGGGATGGAACTTTTTAATCAAATCTGCATGGTTTTGAACTTTTGATGGCTGGGTTATTTCCAATATATATTTGGGTCGTAAACAGTCGTAAACTCCTTAGGTACAGGAAATTACACATGGTACAGTTCCCTTGTCCTAGGACTCTATTTACGAGATATTCCATCATGCTCCTGTTCTACTGGACTAAAGAGAACCAGATTCTCGCACTTGAATCGGTCATATATCCTAGATCTAAGGAAATACGGCCCTAGAGGCGGCGTGTTGTCGGTTCACTACACCGGGCTCCCCTAGTCATTTCTCCGTTTCAGTGATATTCGCTAACAGAGTAGCAGTACACTCCGCCGCACACACCACTGTCGGGTCTCTCTCTCAGTTTTTCCGAGGAGTCCGATCAACCTCCATTAAACGAAATAGCGATTGAAGCTTTTTGTTTCCTAGATTGCGTCTCTCTTTTGAAGCGCACGCGGTCAAGTTCAGGTTAGAAGAAAAGAGAGTGCGATTTGAGCTTCATACATTTCTCGGTTTGGGGAGGATAATTGATGAGAGAGAAAGGAAACTGAACCTATGAAGGGAAAAAGGATGGAATGGGAGATCTCCATGGGACTGGGAGCATTCTCCAGCTAGATATTGACCCTGTAATTTACATTTCTTTATTTAATTTCATTGTTTGTTCAGGAAAGTTTTGAGGTTTTACTTGATTGGGTTTATTCCTTTTTCAATTTTTGTGTCCTTTTGTTGTCCAAGGTAGAAGTAATTAGATTGATTATAATTTGAAGAATCACCAGTACAGCACCAACCTGGTGTGGCATTGACTGTATTAGCTTTCAAATAAATAATAAATAAGCAGCTAGGTCAATGAATAAAAAATAATTCATGGGACAGCCAAAAAAAAATATGTATATGAGAAAGAGAGAGAGTTTGCAATGTATGTTGTTTTGGTACCACTGATTTTCAATGTAGTTGGCCACTGGTACATACCCTAGTTTGGATTTATTTGACTGCTGGTGTTAGTAAATGAAACAAAGAGGACAGTAAGGTGTTACAAAACAAGGTCCAGTTTAGTTTCAGCAGATCTCTCTTCTTCTTTTTTCTTCTTTCAATTTTCTTTTCCTTCTCTCTTTCTTTTGTTTTGTTTTTCTTTATCTTTTCTTGTTTTCATTCTTTATTGTCTGAGAGGGAGCTGGTTGGATTAACAACTGGGACCACAGATTCTACAGTTAGTCTGGTTGATGCTACATATTTTTTCCCCCTTTTGTGATATAATAATGGAATAAGGATCATGCTAGAGGTACAGGATATATTTGACTTACATAAAATGTGTCAGAAGGGAGTTAAGATAAAAAACTGGTGTGGCTATATTAGAGGAGCTGTAAAATATGACCCTTATACTCTACAAAATTGAGGGTGCTAAGAGGATGTCATTTAATAGTTATCTACCTAAAGAGCCGGACTTGATTTGTATACAATACAAGTGGCCTTTTTTAGGCAGAACTTGACCTTAATTGGCTGATCCAGATCATTATCAGCCCTCAATTATTGAAATTGCATTTATAATTTGATAGCTTTCCAATTATTTTCCATTTTGGTCTCTCCAACTCAAATCAAATGGCCCTAATCAGGCTGGGGCCGTCTGATTTAGCGAGGAATGCTCATTACATTCTGTTAACTCAATAATTAGGCACGCAAAGCTAAAGTGGATGCGGAAGTGTGGCTGGCAGAATTAAGTGAACTAAGTTCATCAGACAAGTGTCATCGGGAAAAGATCGATACACAATTAAACAGTCTCTGTTTTGAGGTAATATTAGAAAACTCTAATCCTTATCATATGGCTGTAAATATTTCAGTTACAGTGTTCAAAATTGAGTTGTAGTGTGCTGGTCTTGTATTGTTTGTATATTTTTAATTCACTGTGTATTTTGAAATAAGACTTTTTTTTTTCCTTTTTATTGTATACAATGTGTAGCACTTATACAGTCACTTCATAAGATTTGCTCCTGGGTACCGAGTAGACTTAAGTAGGCTACCTTGAACAAAATAATGATATTTGGTCACAGAAGACGTACTTCTTTGTCTCAACTTTGTTCAATATTCCAATTACATCTTTACGCAAGATCTTCCCTTTCTGAAGCAAGCAAAATGGCACCTTCAAAGGGACTGAACTTTTCTAAATTAAATATTGCTTATTAGACTTGGCGCTTTATAGAGGCAATATAAGAGTCATTTTGGATCTCTATCCAAAGTTATTTATGACTAATTGTTGCAGTGCATTTCATTCCTCAGTCTAGCTTGTCTGTGTAAGAACCTAGTGAAGTAATGGTTAATCTTCCTTCAGTTCAACCATCCTTAACCCTTATATTAGGGTTGCAGCAAATATCAAACAGATACGGTTTACAAAGAGGGGAGCTTTGCATACCCTCTCTGTCTTGTTTCCGGAATTAAGGCGATACAAGTAGTATCAATACCGTTCCCGTCATGCAAGTGCTTTATTTCTACCAGTTCCTTTACCCTTTACATCTTTCCAAAGGGTAATTTGTACCAGGGTTATGAGTCTTATGACAAATATCAAATGGAGTGTACAGTGAGGCAAGCGTTGCATATCCTATCTTTGTTTTTTCCGGAGATAACTAAGTATCATTACCTGTGCCCACATTGCTACACAATCTATACCACTTGCTTATTATTACACGTTTCCAAAAGTGTGATTTGTAATTTTAAGCAGCTTTACACCTTTACCTGCTTGTCTTTATCCAAACCATTTTCATCTAGATTTGTGAATTTCCGTAATTTGGCAATTGATGCGTTGTTGGTTTCATGGTTTTGATCTAAAATTTAAGACCCACATGCCTCCCATGTTTTCTCACTTGGAAAATATTTTTCCAGTTCACCGAAGCATATTTCTTGTTCTTTACAAGTACCATACCTAATTAAACTACACATTATGTCATCAATCGTTCCCCATTTGTATAATCATTTAAAGAAAGATATGATATAAATGGATGGACGATTCCAGCATTAGGAAGTAGTACTAAACTACTAATCAGGCCCCTGTTGGTTTTTTTTTACAACTCTTCTATTAATTGTTTATTTATTGTTGCAGGATGTTGGAGACTTAGCCTCGAAAACTTCCAGCGATAGCTTTATCAGCAACGAGCTTTCAACTGATACTTCCCCTGACAACACAACCACGTCAATCCTTCCCGCATTCTCTCCTTCAAATAACATCAACTCGCCTCTAAAGAGGTCAGATGCAACAACCACCATGCACCTTAAAGGGACCCAGTCAGATGCTTTTAGGGTTAGCATTTCGTCAAGTGCCCCGAGCACTTCCAGCCATGGCTCCACACATGAGGACTTTGATACCTTTGGAGAAATTCTTGTATGGGGAGAAATAGCCTTGAATAATACTACAAAAAGTAAGTCAGGTAAAGGTGCAACTGATGTAGTTGCACCTAAACCATTAGAAACTAGCCTATCACTTGATGTGAACTATGTATCTTGTGGGGCCCGACATGCTGGACTGCTCACTAGAACTGGGGAGATTTTGACTTGGGGGGAGGAATGTAAAGGCCGTCTCGGCCATGGTGGTACGGTTGCCGATTCTACACAGCCTCGATTAATCGAATCCTTAATGGGTCCTGGATTGAGTCCATTGGAGATTGTCGCATGTGGTGAGTTCCACACATGCGCCGTGACCGCATATGGAGAGCTCTATACGTGGGGAGACGGGGCCCATGGGGCTCTTGGCCATGGGACTCAAGTCAGTCACTGGATTCCTAAACGAGTCTCGGGTCCATTAGATGGCCTGAGCATTAGGCACGTCTCATGTGGTACATGGCACACGGCCCTAGTTACCTCAACCGGTCGGCTGTTTACTTTTGGTGATGGTACATTTGGTGCATTGGGACACGGAAATCGAGAGAGCTTGTCTATCCCTAAGGAGGTGGAATCTCTGTCTGGTTTGAGAACGGTCACAGTGGCCTGTGGTGTGTGGCACATGGCAGCTGCAGTACAAGTTTCAACAAGTCAACTCACAGAAGGTGGTGACTCAGGAAAGTTATTTACTTGGGGTGATGGTGATAAGTTCCGGCTCGGTCATGGAGATAAAGAGCCACGGCTTAAGCCCACTTGTGTGCCTTCCTTGATAGAGCACAACTTTATTAGGGTTTCTTGTGGCCATAGTATGACAGTTGGTCTGACAGCGTCAGGTGAGCTTTTTACCATGGGAAGTACAGTTTATGGACAGCTTGGCAACCCTCAATCTGATGGGAGGTATCCCTGCCTTGTTGGAGATGCATTTATTGGTGAATCAGTGAAGGAAGTTGCATGTGGTTCATACCATGTGGCAGTATTGACAAGTAGAGGTGAGCTTTTCACATGGGGGAAAGGCGCTAATGGCAGATTAGGGCATGGAGATGCTGAGGATAGAAAGGTACCTACCCTAGTCGAGGGTTTGAGAGATAAAACCATCAGAACTGTTGCATGTGGGGCCAGCTTCACAGTTGCTATTTGTCAGAGCAAACGGGTACTAGGTGTGGACCAAGCTCAGTGCACCATGTGTAGGCAGCCTTTCGGGTTCACAAGAAAGAAACACATGTGCCATAATTGCAAGATGCCACACTGCAATAACTGTAGCTCAAGAAAGTCTTTTAGGGCAACCCACGCACCAAATCCAAGTAAGCCATATCGGGTATGTGACCCTTGTTATGTCAAGTTGAATAGTGACAGAGGCTTAAATCCATCTAATAATTTTGAAATGGTTAAAACTAAGATTGATTCTTTTCCCTTGGTGCAAATAAGAGATATCGCTTTGAACAGTGGGGTTGATTCAAAATGGGGGAATAAAAAAGTAGGCAGTTTTGGGTTACGAGTTAACGGGTCAAGGCCGGTCTCACCTTTTTCCAGGAGGCCGAGCCCTCCACGGTCTCTAACACCAGGTCCCATGGCCCGTGGGTTCTCTTTCCCCAAAGGGTCAATGGATGGTCTCAGAAAAGCAAATGAGTTGTTAAATGAAGAGGTTCAGAGACTTCGGGCTCAGGTTTGTCGGACATTTCTCTCCCTTTTTCCCCATAGAGATATAGACATAACGGTTCGTTTTCATATCAAGGGGGTAATAAAACGACCATTTTAAAGATCTAACACTGCAAAACAATGTAGAAACATGGGATGGAGCTCCACCTTAAAATCTTTTGCATCCTGCTTGGAATTTTGCATTATCACCATGTCTTTTTTTAGAATAAGAAAGAATTTTCCATGCTCAGCCAGATTGCAACAGCTGAAGCTGCGCAGTATCACCAATTTTGCATTATCTCTCTTCTTCTAGAATAAGAAATAATTTTGCATGCTCAGCCAGATTGCAACACTATCTGTATACTAAACATGGGTGCAGTGGCTTATTAAAACTATGTTTAGCCATAAACTATAAAGCAACAGATAAAGCATGATCAGGTCCAATGGCTAATTATTAGTGCACGCCTGTACTTTATTAGGCACTTTTAATTAATGTGAATTTCTCTTTTGTTAGGTTGACAATCTCAAAAGGCAGTGTGAGTCACAGGAAGTGGAGCTGCGAAAACTCACAAAGCAAGCTCATGATGCAACTGCCCTTGCAGAAGAGGAATCGGCTAAATCAAAGGCAGCTAAAGAAGTCATAAAAACCCTAACATCGCAGGTTGGGACATATCTCCCTATTCTAATTAAAATTCTTACTACTGTGCTGCTATTGCTGGACTGTTGATTACAATAAATAAATAAAGAGAAGGGGTCCCTTAACAATGGTTATTTTGACGATCTTGACAATTGTCTATTAAAAGCATTCAAATAAAATTGAAAATTGAGAAGTAAACTTATAGGTATGTTATTGGTCGTATAGTTCGCCTAACAATCAAATTTCATGAATTTTTTGTATTATTTGATATATTGATGATGCACCGAGGGTTAATTTCAGACTGTTAAAATTTCACATTACTGGATGTACGGTGACAGATATACCAAATCTCATCATGTTTTATAGGCATGATATGCTGATAATATAGATCATGTCTATAATATTGGGTTTCAATATTAAGCTTTACTTTTGACGATCGTCAAGATTTTCAAAATAAAGAACATGATAATGATCATCATCATAAACAGTTGAAACTGAAAGTATGTTTCCGGAGGATATTTTCTTCAATAAATAACCAGATCAATAAATCCGCCCCATGCAAATAGAAGTTGAAACTTAAAATGTTTTATGGCTGCTTTGTTAGTGGTACAGTGAAAGTGATGGTCCTTTTTGCCATACATTAAACCCATTATGATTCTTTTTCAAATAATTTGGTACCTTTTCTTTTGACAGTTAAAAGAAATGGCTGAGAGACTGCCTCAAGGCACCTATGAAAAGGCAGAGTCAAAACCAGCACAAATGCTGAATAACACCAACGGGGCTCACCAAACGAGGAATAATACTTTAAATCAAGATAATTCACCGAATGAGACTAGCAAAGAAGGATGTGCAAAAGGTAGAGAGGATATGGCTAGTGATGATGCTAAGAAGGTATCTGAACTGGGTAGGAATGGCGATAACGGGTCAAGAGCCCAGAGCTTGCTTGGTTCAAGCAACCAAGAAGAGAAGGAATGGATTGAACAGTATGAGCCTGGTGTTTACATAACTCTTGTCGCCTTTCGTGATGGTACTCGTGAGCTGAAACGGGTTCGTTTTAGGTAATTGAAAAGAGAAATCCAAAACCCCTTCTTTTTTATTTTGAAAATCTTGGCAGCGGCTGCCAGGTCTCTCTCTTTGAAAACCTTGGCGGTGGCTGCCAGGTTTTACAACAACAACAACAACCAAGTATTTAGTCCCAAACAAGTTGAGGTATACTAGAAATGAAACCCAATTGTAGTCACTAGTTGAAGTAGATAGTAATAAAATAATAATAAAAATAATAACAGTAGTACTACTAATAGTAATAATACGAATAATATACTAACTATATTATACCTACTCTATAGATTGTAGGGGCTAGAGTCCTAAGCTCTATATCCTTGACCCCAAATCTCTAGTCATATGGCCTAAATCCTATGATACTATCCCTAAACACGCCTAAACAATATTTACTAAGTCATGATTCTGGTACGTAAATTGCTAACTTCCATGCGCTCATGTTTGAAGCCAACTCTTTGGATACATTTCATTCTTTCAAGTCCTTTTTTACTACTTCCTCCCATGTCAATCTTGGCTGACCTCTGCCTCTCCTTGTGTTTTCGATATGACGTATAATTCCAGTATGCACTGGTGCCTCGCGAGGCCTCTGTTGGAGATGCCCAAACATCTCAAGCGGTGTTGGACGAGCTTCTCTTCAATCGGTGTCACCCCAAGTCTATCACGTATATCATTGTTTCTAATTCGGTCGCATCTTGTATGCTGGACCATCAACACCAGTCCAGGGCATCTTTTTTAATTTGAGAGACCCTGGAAGTGGTGGTGGGGGAGGCTCGCACTAGAGGGGTGGAGATAGAAAAGAGGCTGCCAAGTTATATTTTTCTTCTTCTTCTTCAAAGTCTTTATTCCCAAACAAGTTGAGGTAGGCTAGAAATGAAATCCAACTGAAATCAGCAACACAGGGACTTCCCAAGAGGTCACCCATCCTAGTACTACTGCCCAATTCGTGAGGGTTGTATTTCCATAAAAATACTGTTTTTTTTACCGCTGGCTCGCCAAGCCTATCACGAACCCTCCTTTTTCCTGGCTTGGAACAGGCTGTGTAGAAACTACCCAGGCGGAGTTGCTGCCAAGTTATATTAATTACAAAAAACTAAAATTACATGATAGACTGCTTACAGCTACCTGTCCTCCAAAAACTCTACCCCCCTCCCCATCAATTATATTAGAAAATGAATGACAGTTCAATGGTATGTAGAAATTAATTTAAAATTACTTGTGTAAGTCGAAGTGGTAGTCGTGACTTGTGAACATTCCCTTGTATACTACTGCTTTACTGAACACTGCAATACATCTAACAACCAACTTAGGAAAACATGCCAAGCTTCCCATTTTTCTTCATAAACAATCATTACAAATAAATTGTGGTGGAATTTTAATTTGGGTATTTTGTGAAGAACTTGACCAAGGTAAGTACAGCTGTTATTTCCATTCTAAATATATACAAAAAAAAAATTAGTTCCTTCAGCAAGTGCATGAAAACGTTACTTGCTCAGATCATGTTTTATTAGTTCCTAACAAAAAATCTTATCTTGTCTATAGCCGAAGAAGGTTTGGAGAGAACCAAGCAGAGCTATGGTGGGCTGAAAACCGACAAAAGGTATATGAGAAATATGATGTTCGTGGGGGATCAGATCGAGTCTCATCAGCATCATCAGTACGATCCTCTCATATCAGGTCCGAACACAAACTCGTTCTCCCCTAAAGTTTAGAAGAGGTGCAATTTTCTTACAGTTATCTAAAGTCCCGCAAAAATAATTGAAAGGTCTGGCTTGGTTTGGTCTAGATCTTGTATGTAACTGTCGTAATTTGACGTAATGCTGATCATACATTGATTGGTACAAAATTCATATATACATATTCTTTGTTTCTCTTTGCTTAGTTGACGTTGACTGTTATAGAAGCTCGACTGTAGCAAGATAAGATTAGAAGTTACCAAAACCATACACCTTACATACCAATGCCGTTCCAGTAATGGCCCTAACCAGTATGTAAGAAACTTCGGTTGATCATTTCATGCCAAGTACTCAAATTATATTTTAACAAGTAGGGAATCATTTAGTGTGTTTGTAAAGTTGTTTGTATATACCTTGCTGGTCTTAATTTTTTGTATTTTGGTTCTTTAGTGTTATGTAATATTACTGTAGTCCGTGCTTCATCTTTTTAGCCTCCCTATGATATTAATGCTTTAGATTTTCTAGTAATATTCTTGTACGGTTTTTTTTTTTTGTTTATCATCTATTACTTGTGATTGTACTGTAAGTGCACCTTATTAGAAGTTCAGTTTTCCCAAAATAATTTATAATTCAGAAACCTCTTATAATGATCCATTTCAACTTGAATCATTCATCGTGTATAATTGTCAAGTAAATACAACATAGATGTATCTGATCAGATGGCACATAAAAGTGCAAGGAATACATGGGCATGTATGAATGGCTCTCGTTGGGTCTAATATGCTGCAAAATTAATTACCTGAAGTGCTTAGAACCCAAATTTACCTGCAACAAATGAGTTAAGGTGCTGATTAGGGGTGTCAACGAGCTGGCTTGGTCCGAGCTAGGCCCTAGCTCGGCTTGTTAATTTTGGATCGAGTTACACCCGAGCGAGCTGGATCTAGAGCATCCGAGCTAAAACCTCGGCTTGAAATCTTGACAAGTTAGCTGACGAGTTGGCTTGCTTGGTCTGGATGGATCTTATTTTAAGAAGAAAATAAATTCTATAAACTTTTGGATCGAACTGAACCGAGCTAGACAGTATAAAACGCACACAAATTGATACCTAGCTAAGCTAGCTTGTGAGCAAGTTAGATCCCAGTTTGAACTCGTTAATTCTGGATCAAGCTAGTGGTGAGCTGACTCGTTAACAGTTCAGTTCAGTAACGAGCGAATTAGTTGCAAGTTACGATCAAGTCGCGAGCTATGAGGTTTTTTGCCTCCTCTAGTGCTGATTAATCAAATCATGCCTGACGTAAGATGATTTGTCTATCTTCTGAGCTAAGCTGACTAAAACGTCAGTTCATCTCTTCTATTTTCTTATTTCAAAGTATTGGATATTAATCCAATCCCATGGCTCGAAGACATCCCCAACGAATGGGCCTGATAGAAGTTTACCAATTGGGCTCCCAATTCCACATATCCCCATGGGCTGGGAACCTGGGAAGAAACCGGATAGACTGAAAACATACGCCTGCCGGCCTGCGAAATGAGGGGTGCCCTGGAAAAGCTGTGTTCCTTTTCCTTTCTTTTTGTCCGGTGTTTTATTTTTACTTGGGAAATTAAATCAAATATTCTGTTATTCCTATGAGAATAACAGGGCTCTCTCTAAAAACAGAGAGAGAGAGGGGGGGGGTCGGAGGATTGCTCGATTTTTTTTTTATTAATAGGTAGATTAAAAATATCGATATAGGGGTAAGATTTTGTGAGATTTTGAAATATAGGAATAACATTGTGATTTATAAAGTTCAGTTACAGTATTTTCTTTTAACTTTGGTTCTTTCTTTTGAACAGAATTCGGGATTTTAATAAAATAAAAAATGTAGCTTTACAGTGCTCAGAACATTATAAATGATAACTTAGATCTCACGAAAACGTACCTCATTATTGATATTTTTGTTTTCCTAATAATAAGAAAATTGGAGAAAAACAAGGCCCTTTGAAAACAGCAGATCCTGTGAAAACATCATATAGTTCTCCTTAGAAGAAGATACCGAGGGATTAAGAGAAGGGATGAGGTTTGGTCCAAATGGCTAGATACCGTCCAAAACTTCTAAAAATTGTACGATTAAAGTCCGAAAGTCGATTCGAACCGTTCAACATTATTTTCATATAAAAATATGCTCAAAGATCAAATTTTATATTTATTTTTTTACTATTTTTTTAGATACGTACAAAATCACTGTTTTTGGGCCGTTCAGAAACAGTGATGTTGTACGTATCTAAAAAAATAGTAAACAAATTCCAAAAAATATAAAATTTGATCTCTGAGCACATTTTAATATGAAAATTATGTTGAGCGGTTCGGATCGACTGTTTGGACTTTAATCGTACGATTTTTAGAGGCTTTGGACGGTTTCCGGTCCAAAGCCATTTGGACCAAATCTTATTCCTTAAGAGAAACGGTACATGCTTTCAAAGTTCGAATTGGCTTGAAACAATGATCGTCAAGAAAAGCCCATTTGTGTACAAAGCCTAAACAAAACGCTATGGAAGAGGAATCTATGTATATCAAAATCAAATTTAGAGGCTTCCATTAAAATGATCCTTCCAAATCGAGGATGGAGAATAACAACGGTAATAAAAGAAAGAAAAGGTAACCAATGGTCCAGCATTCACCTTCTTTCCTGTATTGATCTCGTCTAGACCATATTTGATTGGTCATTTGTTAATATGCGAATTTTTAAATGGAATCGGATTACTTGCTCCTGTATTAATGACTGCCGGATGAATTTGGAATAAATTTTGACATTTAAATATTTAATATAGTTCTGTTTCAGATTCAACCGGCAGTAATTTTAGAGACAAAAATTTCATAACCACATGGATAGAAGATTTGATTCCATTTTAAATAGGTATCGATGTGACTTTGACCGGCTGAGAGTACATCGTACACGGTCCCGTTCCTGTGTGGATTTGAAATAAAAACCTCCCAAATTCTCGTTAGTATAGCATAGCCCCAACTTCATTTTATAGATTTATCTTAGGGTACTGATCGAAATATGTATTGAAGGCCCAAACCTCAGTTTACGGTTTAAGATTCGGGAAAAATAGGAGGCAGTTTTATTGGGCTTTGAGATTCGTGCCAAGCTAAAAAGAACGGTCTGGATCTACTAATTGTTAAAGATTCCCTTTTCAGGTAATGCACTGGATGTGAATTCCAATCGAATATGGTCTAGACAGATCAGGGGCTTCATCAACTAACTTAACGAACTTCTCGTTGAACATTTTGAAATTCATGTTCCATCCAAAATTGGAGGGAAATCATACAAAATCGGGATGTTTTTTTGGTAGTCCAAAAACTTCAATCGGTTGGGTTTTTTTTTGTTGATTTTGCTTCGTCCCAGCTCTGTGTATGTAGGTGGAGAAGTTTACCTTCGTTGACAACGCAAACTATCTAAAATCCTACCGTCTGTCCTACAAATTTTGGGGTGCTTTTCACAATCCAAGGTAAAAGATGGTGTGATTTTAAAATGGATGTTTGAAGTCGAAATGCACAGCACATTTTATCTTTAGGAGCTCTTTGTTCAATTTGACAGACCGATTAACTGTATTACCTGAAATCTTTATTTAGGATGTGCTCTACAAAGGAAGAGGGGGAAGAGAGAAGCACAGAGAGAGCACGGTAACTGTTAACGCTCTTCTCTACACTCTGATTTAAATATTACAAAATTTGAATATTTTGTATATATAGTAATTTAATCTACTGGAGCAAATAAACAAGATCCGGTCAAGTCTAGTCATCTCCCTTCTTCTAAAGCACGCTCTCAGTCAATCTATCATTTCAACTAATTCAAATTCAGAATGTGTTGCACAGTGGAATTTTTTTTTTTTTGAGAGAAGCCCATAGGCACATATTACATTAAAACATGTTACAATATATTACAACTGGTAATACAGAAAATAGAATTCTGCAATATATTACAGTGGAATTAATATACATATATGGTATATTAGAATAGGTGTTTATGGAATTAAACGTGGAGGGAATAAAAAAAAATTGATCTCAAACAATAGATCACAAAAATATTGTGCGCTCTCTATCACCTCTTGGCCTCTTTCTTTCGTTCAATTCAAATTATGGATTGGAATTTTTTTTAATTCATTAGAACTAAATTTTGTGTGTGTGTGATGTTTTGTGATATCTTGGCATTGCAATGGATTTGAATTCTGAGCAAGGCTTATATGCTATGCTATATCTAAGTAGTTCACTGAATTTATTATATAATAAACTTGTAGAACATCAATTTTTACTATTTTTGAATTTTTCTTTTACTGTTTTTATGATTTATGAAAAATGGCTTAAAAATAAAAGAAAATTGCCAATGTTTTAGGCTAATTTTTTTTTGTCATTTTTCATAAATCATAAAAAATAGTAAAAAAATGGTATTATGCAAATTCATTATAAAGCTAATTTACTGAGCTACTTAAATCAAAGTTTTAAATTTATACGATAAGTTTTTAAAGCCGTACCATGGAAGACTTTATATTATTTATAGTACCTAAATCTTACTCTTGATTTTTTTTGAATTCCACATATGTTGATAAATTTGGAATTAATTATTCTAACACCCTCTTTTATTTAAGTTTAATTCCTATAAAAAAAAATTACGTTGGGTTGGGCCTAGGGAATTTTTTTATAAACCATAAATAGAAAAAAAAATTAACAAACCAACTCGATAGTTTTGATTTTTACAAAAACCATAAGTACTGAGATGAGAATTCAACCTGATCCATTTTTATGTGTGCCAAGATGTTATCTCGGTCTCATAATATTTTCAATTTTATTACCAAAACCTGTGTGATTCGGCGTAATTACTTTTTTTTTTTTATAACTGTACTGAGATGAGAACTCGACCCAACTATTTTTTTTTTCCTTTCTGCCGAGTTAAGTACTCGGCCTAACATATTTTCCGAATTCTCAATTCAGCACATAGATTTTTTTTTTAACTCATTCTAATCCATTCTAATTGGTTGATTAAAACAATTTTTTTCTCTGCGGAATTCTCAATTCAGCATAGAGGGTCTTTCTTTTTTTTTGGGTTAAATTTTTTCTAATTGGTTCAATAATTTTTTTTCTGTACCGAATTAAAAGGCTAATTTGCCATCTTGGCAAAAGTATAAATTTTTATTTACTCTAGTACTCTGTCTAATAACTTGAAAATTTATGGAATCAAAATTCTAATTTGGTACAAAAACAAAAAAATAATTCAGACTAAATTCTAATCTCAGTACTCACGCTTTTTATAAGAAATAAAAACATTAAATTAGTTTGTTAATTTTTTTTTTCTATTTATGAATTATAAAATAAATCCTGAGCCTAGGGACTAGGGTAGATTGTGAAGGTGATTGACAGGCCAAGATGAAAGATACGATTAATTATTACTCTGTCGGGTATACTGACAGATGATGGGACTAGTCCTGACACCACGCGAGCAGGAGAGTAGGTTTCTATTTTTCTTTATTTTTTATTTTTATTTTTGAGATATTTGTTTTCACCGGACTCGAATCAAACCGAATCCAACTTCAACTAGTTCAAGTTCGAGTTTAAACTAATTTTAAACTAAGCCGGTTTGATTTGAATCTGAATTTCGAACTGAAAATAAGTTTTTGTTTGATTCGAACCAGTTTCGAATCAAACTTAACCTAATTTGAGTTCAAATTCGAATCAATTTCGAATCGAATTAGTTTGATTTGTTTCGGAATGAAACAATTTCGAATCGAGTTAATTACAAATATTTTTTGAATCAAACTCAATCAAATTACGAGCTACGAGTTTTTTTTTCCAGTAATATTTTCACTTATGAGGTAAGTAACATTAACTCTTTTTTTTCCCAATGTTAACGTAATAAAAGTTTCTGAGTCTACGGTTTGTGATTTTTAAATGTAGATATATTTATGAGATATAAGTATAGTTGTAGAACTAATTATGCTTTATACGGTGAAGATTCCAAGTACATTAATAACTATAAAAATAATTTTATAGATTATTAAATTGCAAAATATATATTTTCTATGTTCAAAATATGTAGAGTTTATTCTTTAGAATTATTAAAATAAGACATTTTAGGAACACTTTCTTTTTACATATAGAGGCATTATAGTTTATATTTTATTTTAGAATTCAATGATCATATAAAAGTTCTTCATTTTTTCTGATCAAACAAACTTCCAACGACCCATATCAAAATTTCAGTATTTTGATTTTTTTTTAGATAATATTGTGACACTATTTGATTATGCTTAAATACATAATTATGTTAAGAATATATATGTTAGAACACACAAGGCGACACGTGATTGTTATAGAATAGTAACTTCTACATGCTAACTCTTTTTTTTTTTTTTTTCTCAAATTGTGCTACAATCACAAATAAAGAATAAATGGATCGACAATCTAATATCACAAATAAATAAATAAAAACATTTATTTTTATTTAAAAATCGGCCTGATATTTTTTTTTTCTTCTGATTTACATACTTATTTAATCTTTTATCCGAACCATACGGTTCCAGGTCCGGTTTTTCTAATCTACACGTCCGGTCCAATATTAACAACCACATTTTTTTTTAATGTAATCCGGTGTATATAAGATATAAAAAGTTTGTTTTGAGATTCGTGTCAAATAAATACTGATGACTCATATCTCATTCTACTCAATCAGGTATTGCACTGGATCTAAATTTGAATTAGTCGATTCAAATCTGCTCATTTTTTTAAGAAAATGAGCACTCTTGTTTTCTTTTATTTGAACCGTTCAAAATCCATCACACGGTTTCAATGTTATTAAATATAGTTTTTATGCAGTATGCGGAAGGCCACCGCATACTGCATATACGATATGCGACTGCATATGTGGATATTTATGCAAACTTATATATGCGGATTTTAAAATGACAATTCATATATATATATAAATAAGTATGCGGTAATATGCGGTAATATTCGTTATAATGCAAATAATATGTGATAATATGCGATATAAAATATGCGGCCAAATATGCAATAGTAGTATGGAGCTGAATATGCGGTCGAATATGCGGCTGCATATGCAAAATCGCATATATTGACTGCATACAAATTTCTAAGCGGATTACAACCGCATAAGCACATACGGCCGTATAGACTGCATTTTATTACACCGTATGGTTTCAATTACATATGAATCGTATCAATAGATCAAATTGATATAGAAGAAAGAAGTAATTAAAGTCGTGTGATAGATTTTGAATGATTCATATGAAAGAAAAAAAGTACTTTTTTTCTTAAGAAAATGAGCAAATTTGAATCTTGAATTAGTTGTACTGAAATTGTAAACAACGAACTAAAAAGGCGGACCCTTCCGGACTGATTTATTCATATGTTGTATCTGGGAGCTCATTTCTCCTTACTATTATTTCTTAAAGTCGCAAATACACCCCTTGGCATTTATTAATGTGTGTGAATAAAAATTAATATAATGCGTTCTGCTACAATTTTTTTATTATATTATATTTTCTCACGGGGGCTTATTCAAAAATTGTCTATGGGGAAGGCAAAAAAAAATATTGCGTCGGGTTCGAGATCATTAGTTAATCGGATACAAAATAAATAAACAATGCTCTGATTTTTAATTTCCAATACTCTGACTCTAGTACCAATTAACAATCCGAATTCAATAAATTTGTTCTGATTTTAATTCAAAATTTAACTCAAGTTACATATCATAATTTGAGAGAAAGAAACAAATTTCTAGAGAGAAGCAAGTGATCTCTTTCCGTGAATTCTACCTCGTTTAATGCAGTTCGAACTGTCCGAATTCAAATTCAAAATTTTGAAAGTATCTTAGGTGATATGAATTCAACCATCGTTGTTGATCTTGTCTATCTCCCGAAACATTTATTAGTAACCTTTGAAAAATCAAAATTTAAGAAAATAAATATGCTATTTGAAATTTTCCAAATCTAACTTACCGTTAGATTATCCAGAGGTAATTCATAGGGTTATTAATTTTTGAAAATGAATGGAGTAATTTAGAATTTGAATATACTAAAAAAACATCAAAACAAAATAAATGAAATATCTTAGAATTTAGATGTGCTAGAAGGACTACGAATTACTGAAAAAAAAAATGATTTGAATATGAGTTACTGATCTCAGTTCAAAAATTACTTCCAAGCAAATAAAAAAAATATCGTGATTGTTCTAGTAAATTCAAATTCTAAAATACTCCAGAAAATTTCATAGAAACTTATTCCATATTTTTAATATATTAATATTTTTTTAAAATTACTGTGAATATGTGATTAAAGACAGTTATTTCTCAAAAAAAAAAAAAAAAAACGACAAGAGTTATACAGGGCGGAGCCGTAGGAGTCAGTCACGGAATATGTGATTCATTAAAGAGGAGGGTTATGCATCTAAATTTTTTTTCCTATCGGTTCCGATGCATATTTGTATGGAATGGGATGATTTTTTTTTTCAGCTAGTGTCAAATAGTGGAAAATAATTGTTAAGTTTAGAAAACCAGTTTTTGTCCTCTTCTGACCTAGAAAATTATTTATTCGAAACTAAGATAGAGTTAAATAATTAAATAAAAGTTGGTATACTTTATGTGTAGTGTTTTGAATAAAACCAGCCGGTCCAAGTTCGGATCAGATCACCCGTGGAACTGACTCAGACTGGCTCGATTCAAGGATAAAGAGGGTCTTAGGACAATTTACACCTGAACTAACCTGGGTGGTTCTAAACCTGTGGATCGGACCGGACTAGATCCAGACCGGATCATGCTAAACTATAATAACCCGTGGTCAAAACCATGCCTAAGCCGTTATAGACCGGAGAAAAACCGAACCGGACCGGACCAACCGAAAATCCGAAATGCCATTTTGTCTACATATTAAAATTAACAAAGAAATGAACAGTACCAACTGAGCTGGACCATAGACCAGACCAATCCGTGTGGATCTGGACCATAGTTCTTAGCACGGGTTTAGACCATCCTCTTCAAATTTGAACTGTCTAACTCGAATTGTGCGGACCCGTGGGCCGGAGGATTTTGGACCGGACCGGACAGTTTGCATAACACTACTTGCGTGTTCTCTCTATCCTTTCTCTCTTTTTGTATGCAGTGAATGTATTTTTTTTAATAAGCACAAGTTATATTTTTGTTCATTCTACTTTCATTGTCATTTTAGCCGTATCTTCTTTTTAGTATGAACAAAATTCTGCAAATTTTTTAAAAGTTATGTTTGAAACTGATATGGCCATTAAGTCAGCAAATTTGGTTGATATTTATTTTTTTGATACAATACTGATGGTGTTATTCAAAATTTGCATGTTAAATTTTATAACTTTAATCTTTGAAATAAAAATATTAGGAAATTTTACAAAGTGTCATTCTTTTTCAAAATATAGAACAAAATATTTCCCTCCTAAAATTCTTAACAAAATGTCCTTGTGGACCCCAATTGTTTTCTCTATTTCTCTCCCTCTCACTTCTCCCAATTTACTCTCATTTATTTTTTGCTTAAGTAAAATATACAATTGTGATCTCTCATCTATATTTTGATTAATTTTTATTTTTTTATGTATATAAATTATTTAGAATAAAAAATTTAAGTGTGAAATTGTATTTGCTAAAATTAGAAAGTATAGTATTAGTGTATATATAGAATATTTCCAACATATTGTTCTTTTTGAAAAATGATTATAAGACATGATATTAATTTATTCTATAAACTATTTTTAACTAAAATATAATAATTATGTATAAGATATATCTTAAGAAATTAAGAAATAATTAATGCGATCAGCTTTGAATCAGTTACAATTTAAGTAATATGACTCGTCGTTGAATATGTTACGGTGAAAAATTAAAAATTAAACTTTGCTGAATCTAGTAATTAATCGGGCCATATATATATATATATATATATATATGCACTTCGAAGGTGTAAAAAATATATCCCAAGTCATCTCAATCACTCATTGCTATAGTATTCGAACTCAATATTTTTTGCACTTGTTATTTATTTCTTAATTCTTAAGATTATGTCAAATATATAATTAGTATATTTTTTATTGAAGTATAAGTTTGTTACTAAATTGTTCATAATGTGATAAAATTCTTTATTGTTGTGAAAAATAAGAATATGAAATTTATATAGAATAAACTATATAAAATGACGTATGTTAAAAATATTTATTTATTAGATTTTTTTTTTATGAAATAAGGTAAGCGGAGAGGATAGGCGGAGAGGCGCGGAGGTGGGGAGAGGGTTTGCGTGAGGAAGTGGAAAAAAAAAGAGTTAACGGAGAAATTAAACTAACGGAGAGTATTACATATTGTAATACCTATTTTACCCTTCCGAAAAAAAATTATGTTAAATTTAACATGGAGTTGCAAATTATCTGAACCGTTCGATCGTGATGAAACGTTCGATCGTGATGAAATGAACGTTCCCAAAAAAATTCGGTCCATTCCAGAATTTGCCTTTTTTTAATCCAGCTCTACTAACAGAAATGCTTCCCAGACTCTCAGCCCCCCCGTAATCACACACTTCCCTGCGGTGTCAAACAGACCGCCATTTGCTTTGCTCAAGATCCTTTCTTTTTCGTACCAACTTGTTTCAGTAGAAACCACAGACCGGGTAGCGTTTCCGCTACTTCCTCTTTCCTCACGCCGCTGCGACTTATTTCGCTCGTGTTCTTCACTAATCGAGGATTTCATTTCGTGTGGAAGGAAGATCGGTGCTGCCATTTCATCTCTGAAAATGGTACAGAGTACACATTTGTTCTCTTCTAGTTTTCAATTGTTCAAGTTTTCTAAACTCTTGCTTTATGTCTTCCTTGAATTTTTAACTGGAACTACGGTGAATTTATTCAACCTTGTCATTTGACAAAATTTTCTTGAACATTTTAGTCGTAACTGTGAATAGCGGGAAATAAGCAAATGAAATAATTGAAGCCCGTTATTTCCTCTCCATCGTCTCTTCTTTGTCAGATATTTGGAGGATAAACCATCTCGCAAAGGCAATTCTGTCTTTTTTCTACCAAAAGAACCTTAGCAAGGCTAATTTGGGATTAAAAAAAAATTAGATGAAAGTTAGGAATAATAAGTTGCATGTGGTGATTTGGTGAAGTTTCTCATTCCCCATTTTATCCTACCTCCATTTTATAGGTATTTCTAGCAGGTACTTATTAAAGGGTACCTTTGGATCAGCAAAGAATAATATTATTTGGGTTAGTGTATGAACAAATGTGAGAAGAATGCTAATTAAATAGTGCAGGATGATTGTCAATCTTGTTTGAAATAGCTCAAATTTATTTTTGGATTTTATAATTCGGTGTTATTTTAAAAATTATTAATCTGTTATTCCTACAAAATGTTGGGTAGCATAACACTAACCTAATGCTATTTTTGGAAGAGAAGAACACGTTTGGATTGCATCTAAATGAAAATAGCAACATTATTTTTGTAGTAGTGCTGTGTTGATACTTGATACAGCAACCAACCTTGGTGAGAAAGAGATAAATGTGGAAAAGGAGTTTAGTTAATTTTTTTTTGAGTTGTCAATTTTTTTATAGAACACAAATAATTATTCAAAAAATGGAAGAGTCAAACGTTATAATTTTGTTCAATATTTACGATCATTCTCTATAAGGTTTTGGCCTTGTTTGTCAACATAAATTAATCTCAGAATTAGTTGATTCCACTTCATTTTGAAATCAGTAAATTCATCTAATTCCTTGTATCTTGAAATGATGTTTAGGAATAAAAATGTGTCGTCCCTAAATAAGTACATACTTTAACAACTTAAATTGGACAATTAAAAAAAATGACTTAATTTGAACTTGTTTTTGTATATTCTCGAATTAACCAAATCTGCCTCCTTTATGAATTTGTTAGTTACTTAATCTCAATTTATTACCCCATCTAATCATTTTTTTTTCCAAATGTGTTTGATATTCATAATTACGGAATTAGTCTTATTTTACAGTTAACTCCTCTGTGCCAAATGGGGTCTTAAATTGTTACTTACTTTACAGTTAACTCCTTTGTGCCAAATGGGGTCTTAAATTGTTAATTTTGTTTAAGACCATGAATTCATCATGGTCTAAAATTTATGATGCCATTACATGTTTATTATTAGTTTTGTGGGCACCTGGAGGAAATGTCATTGAGCTTTTGACTTGGTAATAACTGTGTTGAAAAAATTGATTTGTCTAGTTTAAAATAAACATAATAAATATGTGATTTGAAGTAGTTCTTAGGGTTGTTAAATTACTCTAACATAATAAAAGAGAGAGTATGTCTAATGGCTTTGTTATTTTCATTTGTTGTAGGCAATTGTTTGTCAAGAATGTGGAGCTCTTGGTTATGAAGATCTTCTTGTATATTGCAGTCTGTGTAATCAAGCTGCTCAACACAAGTATGATCTCAAGTTTTATTTGTTTTTTTTAATACAACTTCAGATTTGGTATGAAAAATTATTACTCACTAAAGCTGATCTGCTTTCTTGAATTTCATAAAAGATGAACTTGAAATTTTTAATTTAATTTATTCAAGGATGATTATCGAGAATTTTTTTAGATTAAAATTAATAAATTCTTAATATGTATATTTTGGATTAAAAAGTAATGAATTCTTATTATGTTTTTTTTTTAGATTAAAAATTAATGAATTCTTAATATGTTGTAGATATTGCATGGACTCCCTCCCGAATAATAATGAGGATATTAAGTGGTCATGTGAAGATTGCAATCGTATGTCTATCAAACTATCTCATGTTACAACTGGTCAAGATTTGAAGATACCTAATAATAATATTGGTTTATCGGCTAAAAGTAATGCTTGCTTGTATCAAGATGAGATTAAACTTTTCATCTCAAATGATAATAAAATGATTATTAGTAAGGACTCGAGCGCTAATGATTTACACTGTGCTCATGTTTCTCACGGAGGCAAAAATAGACTAAACTTGCATTCTCTTAAGGGTCACGTAACAAAGGCTTGGGGAAAAAGTAATAAAAGAACCATAAAATCTATTAAGCCGACTTTAGAAACATATATTCATCCCTTGAGAAATCGGGGCATCACTTCCCAACCTTTTCAACGGTCCAAGAACAGTGGCCGTCAGCGAAGATTAATTTTGCTAGATGAGGATGATGACTCGAAAGATGAGATTGAGAAAGACTATCCATTGGATCAATCTTTTGAGAATGGCATGCCTAATTACCATAGAGGGAAATTGGTATTGTCAGACGAAGAGGATGAGCAGAACAATAACCTTGAGGCTGCATTATTGCCAGAAAGAATTTTTTGTTCAAAAAATAATGAAATGAATGAAGTCAGATCAACCTTGAAAAAGACGGATGATGAGATGACATTGCCTAATTACCATAGAAGGAAATTGGTATTGTCAGACGAAGAGGATGAGCAAAACAATAACCTCGGGGTTACATTATTGCCAGAAATAATTTTTTGTTCAAAAAAAAATGAAACAAAAGAAGTCGGATCAACCTTGAAAAAGATGGATGATGAGGTGACAATGCCTAATTACCATAGAAGGAAATTGGTATTGTCAGATGAAGAGGATGAGCAGAACAATAACCTCGGGGTTACACTATTGCCAGAAAGAATTGTTTGTTCGAAATATAATGAAATGAAAGAAGTCGGATCAACCTTGAAAAAGACGGATGATGAGATGACAATGCCTAATTACCGTAGAAGGAAATTGGTATTGTCAGATGAAGAGGATGAGCAGAACAATAACCTGGAGGCTACATTATTGCCAGAAAGAATTGTTTGTTCAAAAAATAGTGGAACGAAAGAATTCGGATCAACCTTGACAAAGATGGAGGATGAGATGACGATAGAGACTGATAGCGGTGGTGATTCAATGAAAATATTGAGTGCGAATTCTACAAGCAACAATGTACATTTACGAAATGTTAAAAAATTTGAAGTGTTGCAGAGCGAATTTTATTTTATCTCGGCAATGCCTATCAGAAGTTACAGTTGGAGGTTTGTTCAGATTTTAATATCGATCTCATATATAGTTAAATTTTAATTTTTGTCTTTGTTCACATTGAATTTCAAGAATTTTATGTTCTTTTCAGTGTTCCAAATCGCTATTGCATAATGTAACTTTGTAGTCTTTGATCATTGGTTCACTTAAAGCCTGTTTGGCGTGTCTCATTCCCATAAAAAGTATATGAAAATTTCAGACTTATACTCTAGCGCTTTTGGCAGATTTTGTTTTACATGCCAATCTTCTTGGCAGTTCTTTTTTCTTTACACTTCAATTCCTACAAGAATCTCTATTTCAATGAGGAAAACCTTTCCTGCGTCTCTTCTAGCAATCAGGAGATTTTGGAAGTCACTTCTTAGATTTCATTCTCATAGGAATATGTGCTTACACGAATGAGCATAGTCTAACCAGTCTATGGGAATATGTGCCCCACGGGAATGGAACTATTAAGCCTGACTGAATACATTACGGATATAGTAAATATGTATCAGGTTTCATTGACATCCCTGCATGTGAAAGGCATAGAGTTTTTTAATTGTATTTAGTGACTTGCTCAAGCCACAAATAAGTACCTTCAACTTCACACCGAGGACTCTAACAGGCATTACTCATTTAGTGGTTAATATAAATGAAGTTTCATCTTATATATATAGATGTATATGTTTATTTGCTTGATATTTTTCAATTGGTTGTGACAGGGGGTGGTTTGAAATTTCTGGTAGAGTTTATGGACCTTTGACTGCACACCTATCTACAAAAGCGGGTGAGAGAGCATTGAATGCTACAAAATTCTTGTCACCAATTATCCAACTAACCAGGGTTTCGATGTCACATGCATGGCCGAAAAGTTTTGGAAATTCTCCTAGCGATGACTGTATTGCTCTCTTTTTCTTTCCACTAGATTCAGGGTAGGAGGCAATTGTATATTTTATTTGTTTCATTTTAATCTGTTTGCTATTTTGCTCCATTGCTTGATTGTAAGTAATTTACTTAAACTATTTGGGTTTTGCTAGAAAGGAATTGACTGTTTTATATAAGCAGGGTGGAAGAGATGGTAGATCAGCTTCTAGAAGAGGTGATCAACCATGCTGTGGTGCTGAAAGTTCTGCTGGAGGAGGCGGAGATGCTAGTCTTCCCCTCTGTTTTGTTGCCAAAAGATCACAAGAGTAAGACGTGAATTTTATACCTTTATATAAACTATTTTCAATTTTTAACAAAACATGGGTAAATGTCGGTTTACTATTTATAATCTAGTTTTGATTATTTTACAAATTCTAAGAAGAACATAAAAATACTAGCATGTTGTGAACTACTTGGTACATGGTTGTTTTACAATTGACTTGTTGGCGGTGTTTGGTTGAGGCCTGAAGTTTTGGAGGCCATAATCTATTCCAACTTAGGCTGGCCTAGCTATTTTATGTTTGATTGAGGTCTAAAGTTATGTCACGGCCTAAGTTATTAAGAAATATTATCGATTTAAGAAGAGGGGAAAAAATGGACAGACAGACGCTGATAGTGGGACCATTGGGGGACTAACTCTCAAGCCACCCAAAGAGTTGGTTTAAATTTAGAGGCATAATTTTAGAGTTACGTCTGACTGGCCTAATTAATCTGTGTTTGGTAGAATAGTTGGGACCTAAACCTCTTATTCCACGGTTCAGGCCTTAACCAAACACCATTGTTGGATTTAAAAATGTAACATGCTGAGATATTGTTTTGCACAGTGTACCAAGACAAATATTATCTATGGAGTGCTTTCAGACGCAAGGATTCAGATACAAATTCTGGATAAATATTGGAACTCAGCAAACAAAGAGAAATCTACAAAAGAAATAGCTCACAAACCGTCAATGAAGGACATTGAAGAAGGGATATTTTTTGAAAGGAGAAGATGAACAGAACTTTGTGTGATCTGACTATTGTGTCAATTAAATGGATGCTTGGAATTATTTCCCATGCAAGGGAAGAACATTGCACTTGGATAGAAGACGAGGTATAGGAAGATAGGCGGAGACCTTGAACTAGGCGTTACCTTTTAGACAGTAGCTTTTTCTTGATACTAGTATTTGCTGTTCTTATTTGCAAGAATGGCAGTGGAATGCTGGTAATGGTTTATTTTAGTTAAAAAGGTAGAGAATGTAAATCTCGATGCATATGCACCTGTTTTTATTAATTTATTTGCTAGAATGGCAGTGGACTGCTGGTAATGCTTATGTTTTACTCAACTATTATCATGCCTGTGCGTTGTAACATGCATATTTAGAACAAGAAAAATAATTATTCAGCAATATAAAAGTAGATCAATATATCCTCTTCTCACACAAATGTAAAGACCATTCTTTAAAGATATATCTATGAGTTTTCTTTTTATTAGTACATACTAGTTTTTTTTTTGTTATGTAGCTTAACGAGAAACATCAGAAAAAATTCATCAAAATAAATTTTATTATTTGTTATGACAACAAAATAAATTTTATTATTTGTTATTGTCATATTATGTCTCTTATTATTGTAATAAGGGTTTTCTTCTTCTCCCTATGATTTATGTATTAGTGTACATAAAATTGAGAATAAAATTGTTGAGAAATAGAGATTAACAGAGATGAAGGAAATTGATTGTATTATGAGCTAAAACTTTTACAGTGGGCTGTAGAGAGTCTTTTATACAAGAGGAAAAAAATAACGTTTGCCTACTTTACAAGTATTTATTGCCTATTGCCTAACTGTTACCTAAGGTCTTCTAACGGTAAAAAAAGATTAGAAAATAAAGGCGGAGGTATTAGTTGCTCTCTTTATTTCTAACTCTTAGCCAATGATGTAATTACTCTTAACGGGTCTAACTGAGACTTATCAGATCCTTTTATTTTTCAACACTCCCCCTCAAGCTAGGATTGTAAATATTGATCAATCCTAGCTTGCCTATGATTTCTTCAAAGGATCTTGGTTCAAGTCCTTTGGTGAACACATCCGCTAATTGTTATTCGCTTCTTACATAAGGTGTTTCTATTTCCTTGTTTTGGATTTTTTCTCGGATAAAATGACAATCAACTTCAATGTGTTTTGTCCGTTCATGAAACACGGGGTTCGATGCAATGTGTCGAGCCGCTTGATTGTCACAAAACATTTCCATTGGTTCTTGAATTTTTATTCCCAAATCTTCAAGAAGTTGTTTAATCCATGTTAATTCGCTAGCGGTGGATGCCATTGCGCGATATTCCGCTTCGGCGCTTGACCGTGCCACCACACTTTGTTTCTTGCTTTTCCATGTGACTATATTTTCGCCTACAAATGTACAAAAGCCGGTTGTTGATTTTCGATCGAAGCTTCCGGCCCAATCTGCATCGGAATAGCCACACACTTTGTTAGAATTATTGCATTTCATGAAAATTCCTTTTCCGGGTGTTTCCTTTAAATATTTTAATATTCTATTAATGGCCTCTAAAGGTTTGCCATCCTCAGTATTTAGCTTATACTTGGTATCTATTGGTGTGGAGGCCGGTTTACATCCTAATTTACCGGTCTCCTTTAAAAAATCTAACGTATATTTTCTTTGAGACATAAATAACCCTTGGTTTGAATATGCCACTTCTATCCCCAAAAATATTTTAGATGTCCTAAATCTTTAATGTCAAATTTTTCTTTTAGTTGGAATTTTATTTTTTTGATGTGTTCTTGATTATTTTCCGTAATAATGAGATCATCTACATAGACTAAAATAATTGTAGTATTTTTTTTTTCGCTTTTAACAAATAATGAATGATCGGCATTGCTAATTTTAAAATTACACGAAACAAGATAGTAACTTAACTTTTCATACCATACCCTTGGTGATTGTTTCAACCCGTAGATTGACTTCTTTAATTTGCAAGCTAGGGTAGAACTTTGATTATTTTTAAGACCGGGTGGCAAGGACATATATACCTCTTCTTCAAGTGTTCCTTGAAGAAAGACATTTTTAACATCTATTTGGTATAGGTTCCAACCTTGGTATACCGCAATAGAGAATAATATCCTAATAGTATTCATTTTTGCAACCGGTGCAAATGTTTCATAATAATCTATACCATACGTTTGTGTATAACCTCTGGCAACCAAACGAGCCTTGTACCGTTCCACGGTACCATCACTATTGTACTTAATTTTATACACCCATTTACAACCTACAATTTTCTTATTAGATGGTAATTGAACTATTACCCAAGTATCATTTCTTTTTAGAGCATTTAATTCTTCTTTCATAGCTTGAATCCATACGGGGTTTTTAATGGCTTCCTCATAAGTATTTGGTTCTTGTTCTTTTTCAATTGAAGTTAAAAAAGCTCTATGGTTGGAAGAGACATTACCATAAGAAATAAAATTTTGTATAGGATATTGTACCTTATAAACTTCATAATCTCTAAGCCCTGTTGAAGGTTGTATTTGTCGGTTTGACCTTCTTAACTGAGTTTCTTCCAAATTTTGGTCTCCTTCAATTTTTACATTTTCTACTACTTCCTCCTCATTCTCAATTTCGGGTTGTACCTCAATTTCAATTGGATTTACCTCATCATTTGGTGGTGTTAATTGGGGTAGTGTAATTTCCTTGGAGGGTTCAAAAATAAATTCCTCAAGATTGTTTTTCTTATAATATGTCTCATATTCTAAAAACGTCACATCTCTAGAAATTTACCATTTTCTATTTTTCGGATCATAACACTTATACCCCTTTTTTTGTGAGGAGTAACCAAAAAAATAGCCTTAATAGAGGTATAATCAAATTTGTCTTGTCTATTTGTATGCACATAACAAGTGCAACCAAAAATTTTTAGGTGCTCAATATTTATTTTCCTTTGATAAATAATTTCTAAAGGACTCTTGAAGTTTAAATTTGCACTTGGCAATCTATTTATCAAGTATGTAGCGGTAAGAATAGCATTCGACCAATAAAATTTTGGTACATTATTTTGAAATAAAAGCACACGTGTCATTTCAAGTAAATGTCTATTTTTCATTTCGGCAATCCCATTTTGTTCGGGTGTATATACACAAGTCATTTGGTGTAGAATCCCTTTTTCTTTAAAAAAATTTGAAAATTTTTGATTTACAAATTCCGTTCCATTATCGGATCTAAAGATTTTAATCTTTTTTTCATATTGAGTCTCTACAAAGTTGTAAAAATAAAAAAATTGTGAAAAAACTTCACTTTTGTTTTTTAGTAAATATACCCAAGTTGCTCTAGAAAAATCATCAATAAATGTAACAAAATATTTGAAACCATTTAATGAGTCGATTGGGGTCGGTCCCTATACATCCGAATGAACTAAATCAAATGGTTTGTTACTCTTACAAAATGATAATTTAAAGGGTAGTCTTGTATGCTTTCCTAGCTTACAAGTTTCACAATTGCTATTATCTAAATTTGAAAAATTAAATAGACTCTTTAAAATCTTGTCGGAAAGATGCCCAATTCTTCTATGCCAAGTTACGCTTAAATCTTCATTTTTGGTAGTGACAAGGTTCAATTTTTCTTCATTAAAAAAATAGAGTCCATTTTCTAAAATTCCTTCACCAATCATATTCTTGGTTATCCGATCCTGAAAAATCACATTTTTTGTCAAAAAAAATAAGTTCACAATTTAATTCCTTTGTGATTTTACTAATAGATAATAAATTTGAAGAGCACTCTTTTATATACAAGACATTTTTAATTTCTTTTGAGAAAATTATTATTGAACCCTCTCCAAGAATTTCCATCTTATCACCATTAGCCACGGTGACAAATATTTTTGTCTCATATTTTTTAAATGAGGTTAACAAATTTATATTTCCGATCATATGGTCAGTTGCACCCGAGTCTAAATTTCATTTAGAATTATTCGAAAAATATGAAAAATTTGAGATACAACCCATACCAGAGGTCTTCTTATTTTCATGTTTTTGATTTAACAGCACGGTTAGCTGTTGGAGTAGAAGCCGCATAGGATCCGAAGAGGGGTCAGTAGGATTTTCTTTGGACCCATTTTGGATCCGCACCCTTCACCCCTTTCATTTCCTTCTTTTGTTTCCACTATGTAACACTTCTTCTTCTCAAAGCCGCCATTGTACCTCCGATTTTGATCTCCCCCTTTCTTATGCCACTTGGGTCGGAGGTGAGGATGGAGAAACCAGCACTCCTCCTTGCGGTGACCCTCTCTTCTACAATGGTCACATTTTTCAGGAGCTTGGTCTCCTCTTGTCTCCACCCTGGTGCTAGGGTTTGGTTTCGCCATGGCTGTAAAGCCTTTCTGCTCAAGATTTTCTAGCTGCTGTGTTCCCATAACAGCCCTCCTAGTTTCTTCTCTTTGCACTATGGCTGCCACCTCATCAGATGAGGGTTATTCGGCCAGCAACAAAATCTGAGACCTCACGGCTTCATAAGTGGAATCAAGGCTTGCAAGAAACTGAAAGATCTCATCTTGCTCTTCTCTCTTTTGAATTTCAGCAAGGTCAGTGGTTGGAGGTCTATAAATTCTTAGTTCATCCTTTTTTCGTTGGAGGTACCCGAATAACTCCATAGTTGATTGACCTTGCTGTTTTGATTGCTGAATTTCTCTTTGAATTTGGTAAATGTGAGCATAATTTTTTCTGTGGCCGTATAATTTTTCTGCCCTTTGCCAAATTTCTAAAGCGGTGTTTTGGTGAGAAAGTAAATCAACAACCTGAGGTTCTATTGTTGCAAGGAGCCAAGTAATTACCTGGTGATCACTTGCTTTCCACTTGGCTACTGCCTTTTTTTCTTGTTCTGTTGATGTTGTTGTTAATTATGGAGCTTTGAACTCCGGATTGATGTGGTTACTTTTTTCTCTTCCGCTCAAGGCAAAAGTAGCATGCCTTGTCCACAAATGGTAGTTCTTGCTATTTAAAGTTACTCCTGTGAGTTTTTCGTTGTTTTTTGAGCCATGTTGAGGATTGTTGCCGAATTCAATTTTCTCAGCTACTGGTGTTGTGTTGTTTCTGATTTGAATTCGACCTTTTGAATCACAGTTCTTGTCTGTGGAGTTGTTGATTTTTGAGTCGGATCTTAGTTCCGCTCTGATACCATGTTGAGAAATAGAGATTAACAGAGATGAAGGAAATTGATTGTATTATGAGCTAAAACTTTTACAGTGGGCTGTAGAGAGTCTTTTATACAAGAGGAAAAAAATAACGTTTGCCTACTGTACAAGTATTTATTGCCTATTGCCTAACTGTTACCTAAGGTTTTCTAACGATAAAAAAAGATTAGAAAATAAAGGTGGAGGTATTAGTTGCTCCCTTTATTTCTAGCTCTTAGCCAATGATGTAATTACCCTTAACGAGTCTAACTGAGGCTTATCGGATCCTTTTATTTTTCAACAAAAATTAAATTTTGCTTAAATGATATTGTTAAATGACAGATAATATTTCTTAACTGATATAGCAAAATGGAAAGAGAGAAGACGAGATCAATCAATTATCAATCAATCTAAAAGTCTAATAGAATTGACATTGAATAATAATAATAATTATAATATACTATGTTTATATATACATATATATAGAGTTGGCGTACAGTTAGCTATGAAAAGCGAGTGTAAAGCGAGTAAAGCGAGTGTTTTACTTCACGTCTATATCTTCAATTTCAAAGTCCAAAACGTCGATCCAAACCGTTCAAGTTGATCTTCATATTAAATTGTGCTTGGAGACCAAATTTTACAATTTTTCGAAATTTTTTACTATTTTTTTAGAATTTTTTAAAATCACTGTTTTTCAGAAAATCGTGGACCATCAAAATCAGTGGTTTTAAAAAATTCCAAAAAAATAGTAAAAAATTTCTAAAAAATGTAAAATTTGGTCTCCAAGCACAATTTAATATGGAGATCAACTTGAACAGTTTGGATCGACATTTTGAACTTTGAAATTGAAGATATAGACGTGAAGTAAACACTCGCTTTACTTCGCAAAGTACCGTAGCCCAACTCTCTCTCTCTATATATGAATTACAACCTACCTTTATAGAAAAACACTTACTACCATAAAACAATTTTTATATTATGTGTAATGCTAAATTAAAACTTTTTTAAATAGTTGCGTTAGGAAAAAGAAAGTAGAGATGTGCATCTCTGGAAAAAAAAATTTAACTAGATGCATATCAAAATTTCAAAAATAGTACAAATTCTAATTCACAATGATATGATACACTTTTCTGGTGTACGTACATGCGAGGGTTGAACTTGAAGTTTGTTGGCTTGTTGTTGTTTTTTTTTTTTTTTTTCAATTGTTCAAATCTCTTCTTGTTCATATAGAAACAACTCTGAGAATTGAGAAAGAGGAGGTCGTACAGTTAGCTATGAAAAAGTCTCAAGTCTGTTGTACTCAAGAGTCGAGAGTTCGATTCTCCCTCACGACTTCGCATCTTTTGCGAAGGTTTAAAAAAAAAATAACTCTGAGAACCAAGATAACATGCATGGCTAATGATATGTCAAGAGATGCTGCTAACCTATATAACCTAAAAATATCTCAAAATACTATAAATGTTGTCTTCAATCTTAAATTTAAATTTTAAAAATAAAAATAAAATAAAAACGTAGAACACCAATAGGAAAAAAATTTATTCGTGGAAATTAAAAAAAGGAAGAGAGAAACAAAAAGAGTACATATTTTTAATTGGTAGAAAGATCAGTACCGATTCTAAAAATAAGAAAGTTTGGTTCGGTAGAAATTCTATCAATCCAAACTTAGAGTTCTTTTTTTTAATCTAATGTATAGATAGAGAGAATTATTATATTAAATCTCTAATAAAATATAAAAGGTTTTTCAAAAATCAGATGAAATGTTTCTGTTATATCTAAATTTTAAAATATCTTATAAATTTCTAGTAAAAAATAAAAAAATAAAAATTAAATGGAATATTTCTGTTATATCTAAAAAATAAAAAAAATATAATGTAATCTTTCTCTGTGTTTTTTTTTTTAATTTCTACGGATAATTTTTATTCCGAATAGAGCACAAAATTAAAGCATTTTAATCCAAGTCAAAGGTAGTGGAACAGTTATAAGGTGCACTTGAGCGGAAGAGGCATGGACTTGTCTTATCAATATTTATATTTTACTTGTTGAACCGAATTTGTTTTACAACCATGCACGGTTCCCAGGACCAACAGTGAACCGTTCATAATAAAATTCTAAATGATGAAAGAATTAAAGATGATGGGACATTTTAACTTAAAAGTACGGTACTTTTCTTAATTTAAAATGATATAATGTTCCGTAATTTTTATAATTTTAAGTGCCCGGATGTGACGGATTCAAATGTACTCTTAACACTCTTTCATTTTTTTTTTATAAATTATAATTAGAAAAAATAATTTTAAAGAACTAAAATGATTATTTGAATTTTTACAAAAATCACGATAGTTGAGTTACTGACTTGGTCGGGAACTTTTTTTTTTATCACGGACAACTCAGTCCAGAAGTTTTTTTTTCTTGTTTTTACGAAAAAACTGTGTGGTTATTAGTGTAATTTTAGTTTTTTCAGTTTGGACTGAATTGGTAATTCGGTTGCAATTTTTTTTTTTTAGAATTTGCTTATAAATTATTTTCTAGTAGAATTAACGTGGAGTCTGAAAAAAAATATAAAATATGAAACACGATAAAACATGAATAACATGCAACATTTGAACCCTCATATTAATGTATAATAATTACTATAGGCGTAATTATATATATAATTAAATGTCCAACCAAAAATTTCTCCAAAACAAACGTCAAACCAAATAATTTCGACCAATATGATTACTAAAATAAATCATAATTAACAAAAACAAATTATCTTTGTAAAATAAACCATAATTAAAAAAAAATAGAAATTCTTTGTTTCCTCTGATGTGTAATAATTGTTTTCTTTTGAGTTATATTTTTTCTTACCGTAACATATTTGATTATAATTTTTTTTAAGAGCACTATAATATAGAAAGATAAAAATTTTCTGTCTCAATAATTACGATAGTGCTTTGATAATAGTGTCATCCATTTTCAAATTTCGACTGCATCTGATCTGAGTTCTTTGGACAGCCCAACAATTCGTCACGCTAAGTCGTAACTGACTCAAGGGAGCAATTTAGCGAATTAATGCAATTATATCACATAATCACAATTCAAATTTTAGTGATATTATTATTACAGTCGCATTTTGTCGTTTCGAGAAACATCCGAACCGAAAATTCTTAATACCTCCATTTTATAATGACCGGAGATATCCGGTTGCTGGGTACATGTTGAAAATTCTGTTCCTCCAGTATGTAAGAACGGAGACTTTAATCAGAGAAACAAATCGCAGCGAACCGTTTCCGATTTCGTAAATAAATCCCGAATTGTCGAATTCCTTATTTATTTATTTCCTAAAAAACATCACACCGCTCGACGCTCTCTATAACACTCACGAAGTATTCTTACTACCTCCATTTATAAAGCTGGAGATATCCGGCTCTTGGACAGCTGGCCGGATTTCGTTAAATACGCATATAAACGGCGATCAGCGATGAATTAAGTGCATCGGGGTTCGATGAGTGTAATGACCATCCGATTGACATCAAAATTCGTGTACGTCTGTTTGAATTTCCGTGCTCACAGATATTAATGTTAATTGTACGGTGATAGAGCCAATTGGACCTAAAAGCAACGGACCTATTCTTATCTCATCAGCGATTCCGTAAAAAGGGGCGAATCGCTTTATCAGCGAGGAGCCGTTTTCGATTTCGCTCGGAAATAAAAACCCGAATCGTCGAATTCCTTATTTGATTGTTTCCTAAAAAACCTCGCACCGACCTAGACACTTGCTGCTCTATAAAACTCTCTTGGAGTGTTTCCCTCTCTTCCACTTCTTTACGGCGCTATCGGCTTCTTCTACTTCGCTAATCGAGGAGTTACGAGAGAGGTGGTTTGGCTTCAAGCTTCTTCCTCTCTGCTACTTCGCTAATCTCGGAGTTACGAGAAGGTGTTGGTGCTGCGACTTCAATTCTCGTTTCATCCCTAAAATGGTACGTTTTTAAATTGGAAGCTTTTGAAGTTTCGTTGAGATCTTTGCTTCGGGTCCTTCTTGAATTCCTGATTGAAATTATTTTGATCCTCTTCTGTATAGTTTGATTTCTCATATAAGTTCATTCCTTAAGGTAGAAAAATATTTTGCTTAAAAATTTAGTGGAGTTTTCAATTGGCAAAGGACAATAGTTGTTCTTGACCCTTTTAAACTGCATCTGTGGAGGATAGAAAACAAGCAATTGAAAAGTGCTTGTTAAAACTCTCCTTCACCAGATGTTACAAACTCCAATAGTAGTTCCTCCATAGCCTTGGGGGCTGATTAAAACTGTGTCAAACTAAAAAATAAGGGAAAGGGAGGGGCAATTTTCAATTGGCAAAGGACAATAGTTGTTCTTGACCCTTTTCAACCGCATCTGTGAAGGATAGAAAACAAGCAATTGAAAAGTGCCTGTTAAAACTCTCCTTCACCAGATGGTACAAACTCCAATAGTAGTTCCTCCATAGACTTGGGGGCTGATTAAAACTGTGTCAAACTAAAAAAGGAAGAAAAGGGAGGGGCGGGGTGACTGGATTGTCTGAGCAAGTTTACTACTTCATAAACCTTGAGAACTGATAAAAACTTTCCTCCACACGCTAAAAAGAAAGGCGAAGGGACGGCAGACGAGGGGTGATCAGATGGCCCAAGCATGTTTACTTGCTCCAGCAATTAAAATTTTGGAGGAAAACTGGGAGGGGGGGAGAGAAGAGAAACGATGATGCAAAAATGAATGCCATTCCCTTCTAATCTTCATCCTCGATTTGGAGGGTAGCTTCCCTCCTGACCCCTTCCAATCCCTCCTCTACATGATAATTTCTTTTTTCTAGTCTTAATCCTCACATACCACTAAGAGCGTGCTCCACAAGAGACGAAAAGGAAAAAGGGGAGACATTCAGTACTTCATTTTTTGTCTTACACCCGATTCAAAGGTGATAAAAATTGCTCAGCTTATACACAAAACTCATCTACTCTTCCCTCTACTTCCCCTAAAAAGTTCAATTTCGGAGGAAATAATCCAACTTGGTCGTGATCGATCACGCTGTCCCTCCCCTCCACTCCACTCCACTCCATTTAATGAAGGATTTATGGAGCATGTCTTAAATGAAGATAATCATATGAGGCCCTTTTTGGTGGTTTTGTTATAATGGATTAATATTTTCATAAATTTAAGAATCTATGCAGAGCGGAATGATTTTGGAATTTAAAATTAGGTTAGGTAATTTCATTGGGGGTAATGGCAACCATCGCATCAAACCTTTACTTTAATGTAGCCAGTCTTTTAAAAACTTTTATTTGGACATTTATACTTTCTTGAGTTTCTAATATATCACAATAATTTCTTAATCTACCATTAGTTTTATTTAGGATGTGTTTGGCATGTTTTACTCAACTTATTCTTTAGAGTATACTTAACTATTACAAGTATACATATCTATTAGACTGTAACAACATGAAACATGTGCGGAGTGCATAATAATTTTGTTCTCTATATTGGTTGTAGGCAGTTGTTTGTCAAAAATGTGGAGTTGGTGGTTGGGAAGATCTACTTGTACATTGTTGTTTATGCCACGTAGCCGCCGAACATCAGTATGTTTTACGATTTTATTGATAGTTTCTTATACTTTTACATATGACTTTTAATTGAGTACGAAAAATTAGTTTATCTTGTTAAGTTAATAAGCTCTCTTGAGTATTATACAATATGATCATACATCTTGTCATAGGGTTTTGGGAATTCTTTTCATGTCTCCCTGTGGTGTCAAAAGGTCATTGTTTGACATCATTTTCAAATGACCAATTCTTTTCTAGTCTCCCTGTGGTGTCAAAATGTTGGATTTCTATTTTTTAAAAATTAAAATCAATGATGGAAGTTTCAATATTCATCGTTGTTATCAGATTATAATAAAAAAAATTTGATTATCTTGAAAATTTGGATTATAATAAATTATTTGTCTTTATTAAGTTATTTATTTATTTTAATTATTTGTTGAAGTATTACTATTTTTTTTTAATTATTAATATTAATACTAATTTGAGTTCTTAGCTACCATGAATTGTTGTTATTTCAGTCGTGACATTGACTCCAAAATACATCAAATAGGCTTCAAACAATGAATCTCAACCGTTCAAATCGACTTTCCGATGCATTTATGTGCAAATTGTATAAATTTTTGAATTCATTTATTAAGGTGTCAAGTGATAAAGAAATAATAAAAATTGAATGCATTTAAATTGGCTTAAAATTTTTCTTTCGTGAATGCTTGACTTAATGCGAATTGAATTTGAAAATTTATAAACTTTGCATTTAAATGCATCACTTGTAAGGTATTAATTTTGATTCGTTGTATGCCTTATTTGATAGATTATAGAGTTGGTGTTAGTGCTTTAAGAGCATCTGTATTCCTGGTATTATGAGAGTTTTTAATATGATATGACAAGTTCTAATTCAGTTTCAGGACTGTGAGAGAGTTTCTTATTTATAAACTATGCAAGAGAATAAGAAATTATTTATAAACTCCATACTGGCCAAATGATTGGCTAAAAATATTTCTCATTTTTAATTTATTACTAACGTGGGTTTAATAGAAATTCTAAAATTAATTTCAGGAATGTAAGAGTTAGACTAATAATTTATTATATTTCCACATGATATTTTTTATTAAGCAAACATGCAAATCTCGTCTAATCCAACCATCTAATAAGGAGGACAATACTTTTTAATTTATGGATTGAAAGTGTCTTAATTTGACAATTATAGATTTAGATGAAAATGATGACACAACCCATTTCACTTGTGTACACCCCTATCTTATATATGGGGATAATAATTAAGATTTATTGTTTTGTTGATTGTATTAAGTTCGTAATACATTGTAGATATTGTTTTGACAACCTTCTGAAATTAGACGAGAACATTGAATGGGCTTGTGAAAAATGCAAAAATGGAGCAAATTCACATGCTCACGAGGACGGTGAAATAAAGGCTTGGAAAACGACTCGTAGGAGATCCAAAAGATCGGCTAATTCCTTGATTGATGGGGTTACATGTTCTAAACCCAATGGTCGTAGAAGAAGATTTATTTTGCCAAATGAGGATGATGACATGATAGATGGCATAGCCAAAGATTCTTCGTTGGAAAGGGTGATCAACACCCTAGAGAAAGATGTCACTTTAGGTCGGTCTTTTGAGGAAAAACATAATGACTGTGAAAACAAGCTGACATTATCAGGCGAAGAGAATGAAGACAACAACCTCGAGGCTAAGGAAACTATAGTTTCCTCGATCTTGCAAAAGACATGCGATGAGGTGATCACAAAAACCAAGAGCGATAATTGTGTAATGAGATGGGGCCCTTTATTTGTGTCGGCAAGGCCCATTAGTTGGAGGTTAGTTTATCTTTTTATCGATCTTATAAATATTAAGATTATTTGAAGTCTTTATTTGGAATAATTCTCAAGGTTCTTAGGTTTATTTGGCAATTTAGTCTTTTTGCGTGTTGATTTAAACTTTTTAGTCGCCAATTCTTTGTATATTGATAATTCACAACTTTGGATTGCACAATGAGAAATAGGGTAAAATTTCGTTAGAGGTCACTAAACTTTACCCTTTATAACGAATTCGTTACTTAAGTTTGATTTGTCCCTCCATAACTACTGAACTTTTAATTTATCCCAACCAAGTTATCTTATAACCTTTCTATCAAAAAATTTAATAAAATATAACTTTTTCATTGGTATTTTGGACGGAATTAGCATATTTCGCTAAAATTTTGGATGGAATAAGCATATTTTGTTATATTTTGGACAAAATAAGAATATTCCATTCATATTTTGGATGAAAAAGTTATATGGTGACTTGATCGGGATATTAAAAAATCAGTGGCTATGGAGATCAAACTTGAGTTGGCCAATTCGTGCAAATGACAAAATTTAGTGACTTCCAGCGAAATTTACCCTTGGAAATAGCACTAGCTTGAAAGAGCTAGCTAGTTATTCCTACATATTATTGGGTTATTAGGATAACACAAACTTAATTATACTCTAAGGGTGTGCTCCACAAAATAAAAATAGAAGAGAAGGAAAAGGGAGAGGAGGGAAGGAGCAAGAGAGGGAGCTACTCTCCAAATTGGGGATGGATATTGGAGGGAAACTCTATTTAATTTTGTGTCTTGTTCTCCCTTTTCCATTCTCTTCCCTTGGTCCCTTCCAAAATTTTGATTTGTGGAGAAACTCTTTGGGCAATTCGGCCATCTCATGTCTCCCCTCCCCTCCCCTCTCCTCTCCCCTCTTCTGGAGCACACCCTAAAGAGAGGAAGATATGTTTTAAATTGCGTATAATTAAAAACGACATCATTCCCGAGTTAATAAGAATTGCGTGATTTGATGACCACAATTTTAGATGTTGAACACTAAATTAAGTAGAAATATCTGATATAGTTGATTGTATGCCACAAAATTGTAATACAAGCATATATTTATAACGAACACATAAAATTTATCTACATCATCGGACATAAGAACATCTATGTATATAAAGTTCTATGTTATATTGACGCTAAAGTAACTTGTGTGTGTGTTCCTTGAGTAGATTGTATATAGAATTTTGCATATTGAAAGTTTTGATTGGGCCATTTGAGAAATAAATGAGAAAGAGGTTATGATTTTTTGCAATGCGCTGATGGATTTGTGTTATGGATTTATAGTTTTGTTTTCAAAGCTTAGACAGTCGATCCGAATCATTCAATGATTTCCATATGAACATCTATCTGAATATCAATTTTTTTTAATATTTATTTCAATATTTCGGACTTTAAAAGCTATAGCGCTATAATCGCTATTTAGAACCGTGCTTTTCTCTTCTTAAATAATATTATTTTATTGACCCACTTGATTAATAATAAAAAATTGTCCTTCTAACATAATTATTTATTGGTCGTGGTTGTCAAATAAGTTCAAGTTGGTACGTAGAGTGAATTTTCATGAGCTTAATTTAAAACTTAAAAATGATCAAATGGATTTCAAATGATGAATTTGAATTGTTGATTTTGATTGATTTGACGAGTCTTAAGGGTTCTTGTTCCAATTTGTTTTATACTACACCAAAATAATTCATTTTCATTTCATGGTTTATGTTGGTTGATATAGTCTATTTGGAGTATTTATTTTATGGTTCGTTGTATGAAAATCTTTCCTTTTATTTTTTTTACATGTTATATTCTTCTTTGTAGGGGGTGGTTCAAGATTTGTGGAAGAGGTTATGGCCCCTTGATAGCACACCTGTCTCCAAAAGCTTGTGAGAAAGCATGGAACGCAACAAGATCCTTGCCACAAATTATCCCACTATCTATTGTTTCAAGGTCGCAGGCATGGCCAAGAAATTTCAAATCTTCTCCTCCAACTGATGATCATATTGCTCTCTTTTTCTTCCCACCTGATTTGAGGTAGGAGCCAATTGTTTATCATAATTGTTTCGTATGAATTTGTTAGCTATTTTGCTTTTTGATTATATGATATATAACTAAACTTGAGTAGGGTTAAAATACATTAGTTTTGTGCTCCAATCATGCTTTATATATATATATTTTTTTTTCTGTTTTCAATCCGAACTGCTCAACATGATTTTCATATTAAAATATGCTTGGCAACTAAATTTTAAATTTTTTGGAATTTTTATTATTTCTTTTAGATAGATATAAAATTATTGGTTTGGATCTTCAAATAACACTGATTTTGTACCAATTTAAAAAAATAGTAAAAAGTTTCCAAAAAAATTAAATTTGGTCTGCAACACGTTTTTTTAATATAAAGATCATATTGAGCGGGTTTGGATTGATTGTTCGGACTTTGAAAATTCAGACAAGTACGTGAAGTATGATTGGAGCACAAAACCAATGGTGCTTTTAACCCTACTCATTTAATTATTTAAAACAAAAATAATTTTCTTCACAGTAGTGGATTTTGTTGAAAGAAGCTTGACTATTTTGTATATGTAGGGTGGAAGAGATGGTAGATCAGCTTATAGAAGAGGTGATCAGGTGTGATCTAATGCTGAAAGTTGCATTGGATGAGGCTGAATTGCTCATCTTCCCCTCTAATTTGTTGCCAGTAGACTACAACAGTAAGAGATAAACTTTTTTTTTTTACACCAATTTGAACCTTTTTTTTTCTTTCAAATTTAAGACCACATGCATATGATTTACTGACTTTTTTTTTTTTTTTTTGGAATTTTAAGTTTTGATCATACAAAAATTCCAGCCTTGCAGATTAATAGTTTTATAATAATAATAACAATTAATGTTCTGAAATTGACCTTTTTATCTTGAAATATACCAATTAAGAGAAAGCAATCATCTGCATGCTATGAACTTTTTGGTATATGCTGGTTGATATTTACAATTTACTTGTTGGGTTTAGAAATGTTAAAAATTGATATATTGGCTTGTGCAGGGTATCGAGACAAATATTATCTTTGGGGCGTCTTCAAACGTAAGACTTCAAATACAAATACTGGAGATATTAGAATGCCACAAACAAATGAGGACTCTTTAAAAAAAACAGCTGACAACATGTTGATCAGTTATGGAGGAGTGCAAAAAGAGAAGGTGAACAAAGAGATGGTTTTGGAAGGTGATGAACCACCAAAGAGTGTGTGCCATCTAACAGATGAGGATGGAATTAAAGAGATGGGTAATGATCGGGGCGAAGATGAGGAATTAACTGAATGCTTGGAACTATTTCCCACGCAAGTGGAGAACATTGGACTTAGATTGAAGATGGGAGATGGAAAGAAGCGTGTAGACGTTGATTTGTGCCTTGGCTTGCCTTTTAGGCAGTAGCTCCTTGTTAGTTTCAGATCAGTGGTGTACATGTTTTTGTTGTTTAAATTTTGCTAGGGTTCTAGTGAACTTAGGATGTGAATGGATATCCGTATGTTTTTGTTTTCCACTTTTCGGATATCCATTTTAGGATCGTTTATTTGTATAGAGAGTGCTTTTTGTTGGTAACTTTTGGTTAAAGATATGATAATGTTGGTGATTAATTTTAGTTATACTAGATATAAATTTTATAATATATGACATAAAAGTTTGACATGAGAAGAATTATTTTGTTTACCTTCATGAGAATTAGAATAAAATTAGTTTCATCAAGAAGACTTGATAAGCATAATTTTAAAATAATTAAATTGATTTCAAACGAAGAATTTGTTAAAATAAATTTACTTTACGAAAAATGTATCTTTATTCTAACATCAATGACATTAAAAACCAGACTTTAACGCTGCAATACATTCTGTTCCACTTAAATAGTGAATCACTATACAACATCCAATCATATAAAGTTTGCTAGTACAGCATGCGGGGTCGAATGCTGTTACGGTGTTACCTCCTTTTGAAACAAGATTCGATTCTATGAATCACAGATGAGGAAATTTGGTTGAGTGGTATGATTCTTGCTAAGGATATGTTCATTAGTCATTTGATACTACAGAATGAGATTTGACATGAATTAGAATTTATTTTTGAAAAGTACGAACCCTTAATTACATGTACCGCATGATTGATTATGAGAATATGCTGAAATAAGTGTTTAGTTGTTTAAATAAGTTACAACTCTTTATATATGGAACCCATTCCTTTAATATGTTATGTATAAAGCGGGTGAGATTGTGTGGAGAGTGAAGAGAGGGAAGAGGAGAGAGAAATTGGAAAAAAAAAATTAGATCCGAACTGGATTAAATTTATTTATTTTTTTCAAAAAATTGCATTACCGTGAGAAAGATTGAGAATTATCTAAGAATAAATTTAAAAATAAAAATTGACTGCCGAATATCTAACTATATATAATTCCATCTAATCTAAACTCATCAAATTTTTAAAGGGTGCAAGAGGTTAGGGGTGTTCAACCGGTTGTCTAAAATAACCAAACCAAACTTTTTTTTTTTTTATTTTTGAAAATCCAACCGAACCGACCAGACTAAAATAGCAAACCAAATTAAAACCGAACCGATTAAACCGATTTAAAATTTGGTTTGTTCGGTTGAACTGAATAGAGGAATAAATAAATGGTTTGGTTGAATCGAAAATAAATGGTCCCAAACTATTAACAAATGGTTTGTTCAGTTAAACCGAATAGAGGAATTCAATCTCAAAAAATCAAAAACATAGATTCAAAACCGAAAATGAACCAAAATAATACATGAAGTCTCAAACTATTAATAAAATCGGTCGGTTCGGTTTATTTGGTTTTGAGAAATCAAAACCGAACCGAACTATTTCATAAAATCAACTGAACCGAACTATTTAAATTGAAATTTTCCAGTTCGGTTTAAAACCAAATAAACCGAACTATTTGAACATCCCTACAAGAGGTCTCAATTTTAATTCTTAGAATGTTTCCAGTTGAATCAGGGCCTGCGGGCTGCGGCCCATATTTTTCCTAGTTGGGTCTCACTCAATACTGAACATTTATAAATGTTATTAGCCTAGGATTGTTTGATATGAGATTTTAATAAATTTTATATGTATAATGGGCTCATATTTTATCAACTAGGTCTTTTTAATACTTAATTTAAGGGTGTCAACGAGCTGGCTCTGGTCCGAGTTAGGTCTTAGCTCAGCTTGTTAATTCTGAACTGAGCTACAACAAAGTGAGCTAGATCTAGAGCATCCGAGTTAAAATTTCAGTTTGAAATCATGACAAGCCAGCCCGAGCTAGCTCGCGAGCTTACGAGCTGGCTCGCTGGGTCTAGATGGATTTTGTTTTAAGAAGAAAATAAATTCTATAAACTTTTTAGATCGAGTTGAACTGAGCTAGACAGTATAAAATGCACATAAATTCATACAAATTCACAAATTGATGCCTAATCGAGCCAGCTGGCGAGCAAGCTAGACCCCAGCTTGAACTCGTTAATTCTGGACCAAGCTAGTAGCGAGCCGGCTCATTAACAACTCGGTCCAATAACGAATAAGTTAGGTGCGAGTCATAATTAAGCCACGAGTTACGAGCTTTTTTGCCACTCCTAATACTGAATATGGTGTGGGATAAGAATTAGTTTTTGCCACTTCTATGAACTATTTTTAAATTCAACAAATTATAACAAAAATACAAAACATGTATCATTATTAAAATTTTCTACCTTAAACACAGTTAATACATATTATCCGGATAAAAAACATAGTTTTAGGGGTCAGGACATGTTTAATATGACATAACCAAGAAGTTCAAAAGTTTAATCCACTTTATTTATTTATAATTTCTAACAATTAGTAATATTTTTAAAATCAAACTGTGCAATAATTAGAGAGTTTGAAAAGGTGGGTTCAATATGAATTAGTATATGTTATTCATAACTCGTATGCAAATACAATCTTTTGAAAACATTTTTTTTTAAGGTTATTAGGTTAACTGTTTTACCGTTAACGATTGTATTGATAATAAAAAGTTTATTTACAAATTTTTGAAAACATTGCTAGACCAAGTCATTAGATTGAAAAGTCACTGTTTTATTTGGATTTTAGAATATAATGATGTACAGCATGTTCAGCATGTTGACCATGAGCTGTCGTCTGGATTGCCAATTCACATCCATGCATTAGTGCTAGGGGTAAAATATACGATTCGTATTCAATCCGTATCCAAAATTTTTGATGTGAATATCTCTGAATATTTATATAGATAAAGACACTAATATAGTTTTATATTTTAATTATTTATATTCAAATAGTAGATATATACATATATTTTAATACATATAAACTTTAATATTTTTTAATATATTTTTATATTGTTTTAATAAATATCCGATTTGATTCGGACTAGTATCTGTATCAGTTTGATATTTCTGATTTCCGTTCTGTATCCGTATTTTTTAAATAAAATAAAAATATGAATACAGTTTTAGCACCGTCCGCTCCATTTTCATCCATAATTAGTGCATAACACCAAAAAAAAAAAAATCCTCATCCTGCATGTGGAATTGTTGGTACCTGAACTGGGCTCACCGGCTTAATTGAGTCCGTGGCTCTGGTCCATGAGTTACAGAGCAAAATATTGACTCGGGTTGTAGACTTCATGTAAAATCTCCTCGAATTAGTATCCTCTGCATTAACTCAAAAAGAATTGTTTAAATTAATGTATCTGGACCATCTGATATACTTTAAGAACCGTACGGACTAGATATGCACTAATATTAATGAACCTGTGTTAAAATCAGACGGTCAGGTTGGCTTCGTTTAAAATCAGACGCTCGAGATACACTAACTAAAAAATTCCCATTTTAGCTAATGCAGAGGCCAGAGGATACGTGTTCAATCTGCTCTTGGTTACTCATAACTGGGAACTAAACTTGGCCCGCAATCTGCACGTTGCGAGGGTAATTTCGACATTTCTCACCTCCCAAAAGTCCGACGAACTCGTAGATCAGACAAGCACCACCTCTTCTTCTTCCTCTCGGTTGCCGTGAAGCGAGAGGCCGCCGCTGTCACTTGAATTTCTTCATACGTAACCTCCCTTTCTCTGCAATTTCAAAAGAACCCTCGAAAAAACTGAAAATAGGGGTCTGGCGTTTGTCTTTTTCATTCGTGATTTGATCACTTTGGACTGGGAAGAGGAGAGGGAGAGAGAGGGGAGAGATGAGGCGGATGGAGACTCTGCAGGATCTGATAGAGGAGGCGAAGGTTCGTACTGTCTGGTGGGCTATTTGCACCTTCGCTATTTGCTATTTCTTATCCCGTAAGTTATGATTTGAACTCTTGTCAAGTATTTTCTCCCATTTGGATCAAATTTTGTGATGTTTTCATGTAATTTGCTTTCAACAGTTTGATTCGAGTCTGATTAATATTTAATTTGTATTCCTATTTCAATTGGTTAAACTTGTCCAGTAGTGAGATCATTACTACATATCTTTCTTAGCACACTCCTGCAACTTAATAGATTTATAAACAAACGTCTTATACAGTCTGCATTATCTGTGTATCAGACTGCAGCTTCATGTACTTTATTGCAGAGTTCTGTAGAAAAATGTCAATGCCACTTTGCTACTCACCATATTAATAAAATTCTTTGTTCTTTGTTTTGTGTTTCTCATATTTCACAGATACAAGTAAATCAATGTGGACAAATATACCAATGTCAATTCTCATTCTCTCATTCTTGCGGTACCTCTCATATCATGTGGATCTAAGGTGGCGGGTCCGTCCAGTCCAAAAGTCGGCCTATTTATCCTCTGTAGCCAAACGCCAGCTGTCAACAAATGATCACCGCCTCTCCTCGGTCCATCCAAGCACAAAATGGAGGAGGAAAGTAGACTCTCCGTTAGTTGCGGCTGCAATGGAGAGCTTGATTGATAAGTTGTTGAGAGATTTTGTGGTTGATCTGTGGTATTCTTCTATTACGCCCGATAAGGAGGTGCCTGAGATCATAAGGGGCTTGTTGCTTGATGTGCTTGGTGAGGTCTCGAGACGGGTTAAAGAGATGAATCTAGTAGACTTGTTGACTAGGTTAGCTTTCACCATTTCTCTGTATATCAATATCTCAAGGCAGTTGGGTTATGCATACACACCACACAAGTGAAGAGAAATAATGTGGAGATTCCAGAAAAATAAAAATATTGATTTCCAAATGAAATAAAGAACTACTATATTGGCAGTCTGGTACTGTCACTAACTGGGGTGGGATTTATTTGACTAATGTACAATATGTCTTCTCTTGTATTTATGCCCAATTTTGGCCTTAAGCATGCAATCAAAAGCCAATTATTTCTAGGAAATAAAAAGAGAAAGAGAGGGCTTATTTGGTTGTCAACCTGGTACTCATTTTAGATTTTAGTTTAATGCGTTGCTGAAACCAAGTATCTCATTCTTGCAAGAAAACAAAGAAAAGAAATGACCTTTAAAAATACTATATAGAAGGTATCTAGTGATGCTTGATAGGACTATCTCATTCTTATAACAAGGAAATGTTTCTCGGAACATTCCAGAGTTAGCCATTTAGTGCAGGGTATCTGTGATTATTGTATGGGACTTTATATAAAATTATAAACTGATTTTTTTGCTGAATATATTTTTGATATAACAGGGATATGGTAGACTTGATAGGAAACCAGTTGGATCTATACAGAAAGAACCAGGCAGGTATAGGCGTTAATGTCATGATAACACTTTCATCCGAAGAAAGAGATGAGAGGTTGAAAAGTCATCTCTTGGCAGCTAAAGAACTACACCCTGCTTTGCTTTCCCCTAATTCTGAACACAAGGTTATTTGCACTTCTAATTTCTTGTTCATCTTTTAGCAATGGCTGGGCTATTGATGGAGAAAAATGTTTTAGGTTTAGTTAACACCAAGAGTTCTAGGTCAACTGATACAACCTAGGAATATTTAAGCTTTCCTTAAGCAAATGAGTGAGAAATTTAAGCCATTTCATCTCTGTTACTCCTTGGTTTTGCAGTTAGCCCTGACATATCCAGCCACAATTTACTTTGCTATATGACACCTAATGCAGTAAAACCTGAAAGAAACATAAATAGAAACCTCAAGCATGCTTAATCCAGTGATAAAATTTGTACTGGGAACTGAAGACTTGACTGAAAGGTCCTTGGAATCCTTTGTGGTAATCATTGCAAGAGTAATCCATGTGCCTTCATTTTAGCCTTCTATATTGCAATGATGTCTCCTCGTTTTGTCAAGTTCAGTTCTTATTTTATTTATTTAATATCAATCTAGGTTCTCCAACAAATAGTAGGAGGTGTTCTGGCTATTGTATTGAAGCCACAGGAGTCACAATGCCCTTTAGTTCGAAGCCTAAGCAGAGAGCTTTTGACTTGCCTTGTTTTACAACCTATCATGAACTTTGCAAGCCCCAAGTAAGCTTGTCTATATCTTTAGTTATGTTATCCTTTTCATTTGATTTTATTTTCAGGAGTTTCTGGTATTTTGATAGCAGACTCAGGTTTTCTATTTGAAATCTTTAGTTAGTTTGAAATTTTGAGTCTATACTGGTCATATGTTTGTTTCTCGGAAACTCCCAATTCAATTTTTTTAGATAGTACTCTTGTTATGATAATTTTATTCATTATTCAATTGTTCAAAATTCACTCTTGTAAGTGTATAATATTTTATTAATGTGTCTTAGTATTTTTTTTGCCTGCTTATTCTAAAAAAAGATTATTGAGTTTAGAGCTCTGTTGTTCCTTAAGCCCAACATTTACCCTTCTGTTCATTTTATTTCAGCTACATAAACGAGGTAATTGAGCTAGTATTCCTATCAAACAAACAAAACAGTCAGAACACCACTAGCAAAAAGAGTGATTCAGACCGGTCAACCAGTGCATCTGTCTCTGCATCAACTACCCCACACACTCACTCTGATCTACAGCTAACCAAGGTTTTACCCAGAAATTCCTCTGACATCCGGGATACACCCCGTCAGGCTGACTGGGCTGTAGTACTTGATGCTGCCACTAAAAGACGAAAGCAAGTCCTTGAGCCAGAAAACCTTGATAACATGTGGACCAAAGGGCGGCACTACCAAAAGAAACTTGCAAAAAAATCTACACAGCCTAGTGAAGTGGGTCCAACAGGGAAGGAGTTCACTGCAAATTTCAAGGAGAGCATAGCTGGTATAGATGATAAATACATGGTTAATTTGATGCATGCTAGTACCATTGCTACTAACAATACACAAGACATGACAAGGTCAAGCATTGTGGTTTATGAAAAAAAGGAAGGACTTACTAAGGGTCAGATAAAAAGATCTACAAGTTCACCTGATATTGATACAGTTTTTAATTCAAAGAGTGGGGAAGGAAAGGTGGTACATAAGGGGGGACCAGATGATAAGGGAGGGCACAGTGGTCAAGGTGGTTCACACAGTGAAGGGTATCTTCATGTCCCAAAGATCCGGTGCCGGGTGAGTTTCTTATACTATTTGGGGGCATGTTATCTAGTTTTCATTAATAGCCACTTCTGATCTTGGCATGCTGCCAACTAATGGCACATGGATTGACAAGAATGCACGTGAGAATGATTGCTAAATTTTGTGTTCTTTTGTTTTTGCTTGTACTTCTTAATGGGGTTTTAATCTGTGTGGGAGCTCAGGTTTGATCAAGTGTTGGCCAAAAGGACCAATCTTATAGAACCTCTGATAGAACCTTATTGTAACAATAATACTGGCCAAATCACCATCTTGGGTAATGTTACTGATTGAGAATTTCCGCATGTTAGTTCACAATTTATCTCTGTGGATTTTTAATACTGAAATGTCTAGTGGTGGCTATCAGCCATTTCAAAACACAGAACTGATATTAATGGTTTTATATTGTGATGCTGACAGGTTGTGGGTGCATACTTTGAGAAACTTGGGTCAAAATCATTCGCAGTTTACTCTATTGCTGTAACAGATGCTGATAACAAGACCTGGTTTGTGAAAAGAAGGTATACTTTCTTTTTCTTTTTGCACTTCTTTATCTCCTTTTTCTGTGAAATACCGTACATAAACATTTAACCCATATTTTTGCAGTGATATATTTATTGTTTAGGTTTGATATTTTTGGTGGAAAGAGGCTTGTTAATGGTCCACTCTTGTTAAAATAAAAATGACTATCTTCAATAGAACTTGCAAAAATAATGAAAATAGGCAAGATGGGGTATCATATCCAAAAATATTCTATTCTGTAAGTAACATGGAGTAATTTTTTACAGTAAAATTCTCCTTACTCCTCTCAAACATGACCCATGTTGACTGCAGATATAGGAATTTTGAGCGGTTGCATCGGCAACTGAAAGAAATACCTAATTATTCATTGCACTTGCCTCCTAAGAAGTTCCTTTCATCCAGCACAGATGATTATCTCGTACACCAGCGCTGCATCCTTCTTGACAAGTACCTCCAGGTAAGTTCTGCAATCTCCTTCTGTACAGCTTATGTTTATTATCTTATCCACATATTGTATTTGGCACCTAAGTTATTATGTATTTGAACTACATAGAGGGTGCAATAATAACAATAATTTTTTTTCTTCATATTTTAAAAATACTCAGCAATGATTTCATTTGTTTGCTAGGATCTCTTGTCTATGGCGAACATAGCAGAGCAACATGAAGTGTGGGATTTTCTTAGTGCTTCTTCAAAGGTGAGATTTGGTGTCACAAACTAGTGCCACACACATGCAATAACTTGCAACGTTTCATTTGAATCCAAACTTCTCTATTCTCCATTTTCTGGCATAAGTTATGTTTTTCGTTGATTTTTCCCTGCAGAATTACTCTTTTGGGAAGTCTTCCTCGGTAATGAAAACGCTGGCCGGTATGCATTTAGTTTTATTTAATTCGTGTTCTTAAACTTTTCTCTTGTTAATTTAATTACCTACTCTGGGCTTTACAATGGACAAAATTCGACACTATTGTTTATTACTAAAGCAGATGAACACATTTTTTTGACCCTAGCAACTGTAAATTGCACCTCAATCCTGTATACTGTCCAGGTCCAGTTTTATATATAACATGTTTTGAGAATTATCATGCTGGATTTAAGTTCCTTGCAGGTCAGGTCCAGTACTCTATTTATTAGCTATACTAGTGCAGAACCCAGTTTAATTTAATTCAAATTGAACCTGACTTGCAAAACTCAGGTACAATGAGGACTAACCAGTTATTTTCAACAAATAAATTTAAATAAACGAAGCATCATATTTGAGCTAAGTCTTGTCTTATCTTGAGCAGCTAATTATTTTATTTATTTATTTATTTTTGTTTAAAGCCCGTAGGCGCCTTTTATTTCATTCACAGGGGTCTTCCAGCTAATTATTTCATTAACCATGAATCTAACTGTGCCATATTTTTTCCACAATACAGTCAACATGGATGATGCAATGGACGACATAGTACGCCAATTCAAGGGGGTCACTGATGGCTTGTCCCGCATTGTCAGCACACCCTCATGTGAGTCTATGGCATTTCTCCCCTCATCCTCTTCCGACACCACCCATCTGGCAGACCAAACCATGGCTATGTCTTGGAATGGCAACGGGACACGAAAACAGGACATGCTTTTAAGCCATTTTGGTACCACTGCACGTAGCTTGTCTGATGACGAGAGCAACTACCAGGAGAACCGCATGGTCGCAGTTACTACCGAGGCTTGCACTAGCGGTTGGCATTCAGATAATGAGACAAAATCTGACTCCAAAGGGTTTGCATCACGCATGAATCAGGAGTCCGAGTCTCGTGGGTTAATGGGCGCATCCAGGACTCTCTCATACCCTGATACTCTTCAAGATCCTATTGGCATGCCGCCTGAGGTATATCTTTTTTTTCTACTAATCTTCTTTTCCTTCCCTTTGTGCAATGGGTACACCCTTGTAAAATGTTTTCCTTGGTTCTTTTTTGATTCCATGATGGATGAGAAAAGAAGGTAGTATGAGCTTTTGCATGGGGCGTAGATTAGAAAGACCGAGTTTTCTGGGGATGCAACAGAAGACTGCTTGCCCATTGAGTTATTTTCTCAGCTCTTTCTAATTTCTGTTCTTTTTAACTGCAGTGGACACCGCCAAATGCAAGCGTACCATTATTAAATCTCGTGGATAAAATATTCCAACTGAATCGACGAGGTTGGCTAAGGTGTGTCATATTTGTTTAAAATTTCCATGAGTTTGATTTTTTTTTTTTTTTTTTTTTGCTACAATACGCTTGATAAAAAAATATCACAACCCATATAGTTGTTGGTAATGGTACAGCAGGGGCATTTTGTAGCATGACACAACCAGTAATCATGTACAAAATAAAGTTTTTATAAACAGTGAAATTATTAAGAAGATTAAAAAGAAAATGAGGATTTATCTTCTCCTAACAAGAAACATTTCGAAGAAATTTGTATCCTTTGTTATATTATTTTAAACATGAGATGAGATATGACGGTTACACCCGAGGTTTATCCAGGAGGCAGGTGCTATGGATATCAAAACAAATACTGCAGCTGGTGATGGAGGATGCAATCGATGACTGGCTTCTGCGCCAAATCCATTTGCTTCGGAGAGACGATGTTGTCTCCAAGGGAATACTCTGGGTTCAAGATGTATGGATTTTTGGTACATGCTTTCTTTTCTTTTCCTTTTGTTATGAATGCACGATGTATAAGTACCTTTTTAAACTTGATCAGCTGTTGTGGCCGAATGGTACATTCTTTACAAGGGTGGAGGGCTACCAACCCAAGATGCAACAAACTCAGAGCCAAGGGCGTTTTGGCGGGAGACAATCAGCTGAGAGTGCCAGCCAACTTTTTGAGTCACAGCTGGAGGCATCCCGTAGAGCAAATGACGTAAAAAAGCTTTTACTTGGTGAGATGTCTTTCTTTTCGTTCTTTTTAATTTTCTTTATTATGTGATAACAGATTCACAAGCAAGCAACAAACAATTGGTTGGTAATGGTTGCCACTCATACTGAAAAAGGACAACAGTAGAGTGGTGTCACTGGTGTAATATTGAACTGTATAATTGCTTTCAGGTTTTAATTCATTATTCCTGGTTTTCTTGTACTAGTTTGATTTGTATATTTAATATTGTTACAATTTTAACCCCAGGTGGGACTCCTTCGACATTGGTTAGCTTAATTGGTCAAAATGCGTACAAGCGTTGTGCTAGAGACGTCTATTATTTTCTTCAGGTAAGAAGTCATCTGGCAACTCTTTTCAAAAGTTACAAGAATGCCTCTCCTGCAATAATGCCCACCAGAAAAAAAGAGGAGAGAATGACACACACACACCCCGTTACTATATCTGTTACCAGTGCCAGAATATCTGGTAATTGTTGACATAAACAGCACACGCACACCCACAATTACCATGACTCATGTACAGGATTTTGTGAATTCAGATCCAATGCAATACCTGACCGAGTACAATGAGATCTGGGCCATCAGTTTTATCCTGACACGTTTCTTAAAACGGACCCCTATATCTACAATAGGCACCAAATTCTTTTTGGCCCGGCTGGGAGCTCATTGTACCGAGTACGGTATTGGATTCAGATTTTGTAGGTTTTGAAACCTTCATGTTTTCTGCTAGACAATTGACTTTTTTATTCATCTGATTTTGACCAATTCTCTCTTTACCACAGTCTACAGTGTGTGTTAAGCAGCTGGCTTATTCAATGCTGGAATTGGTAATTATCTCGCTATTCCCTGAACTAGAGCAACTTATTAATGATATACATGAGAAGGCATACAGTAGTTAATTTTTTTAGAATTTTATCGAGAAGGAATGCAAGGACATAGGAAAAAGTAAAAGAATGAAAAAAGGTCTCATGTTAGCAACCTACACAACCTTCCACTTGTTGGGGCTGAAATTCTTTCTTTCTAGCTGCTTTGAGGCACCGGTTTTTTAGTGGCTGCCATCTCTTTTTTTTGTATAATTTTTGTAGAGCTGTATACGTGTACATTCCAGTCATGTAAAAATGAAGATGCGTTTCTCATAGTAAGGTAAAAGAAAGAAAATGAAAGAAGAGAATGTTTGAGGAATTTGGGCAATGTCTTTTGGCAATTTTATAACATTTTGTTTCGTTGTTTCAAGCATATCTCTGGGTTTATTTTAGAAATGAAATTCCTGATGGGAATACGACAGCAGCGAGCAATTTTCCACTATTTGCTTTGAACTTACCTCAGTTTTTGCATATCAGGTCAAATGAGTTTCGGGCCAGTTTAGCTTGCCTTAGGTCGTATGATTTTGTGTATCTGCTACATTCTGCTTCTGATTTGAAATTTTTTGGGTTGGTTTTTAACAAAATTAGTCTTGTAGGAAATTTTGGATAGCTCTGCTTATCTATCTAGGTTATCGTCAATCACATTGTGTTTGTTAAGGAGGGGAGCAGCTTGGGTCTTGATGGGTTCCATAACTGTCCCATCTGCTTTAAGATTTGTGTGTATTGCTTTAATATCTGTGTACACGATTCTTAAAGCGGATCGGATGGTTGTGGAACCAATCGGATCCAGTTCGAGTCCGATGGGCATCGGACCCAAGTTGCTTCCGTTGGGCATCGGAGAGGGTGGGCCCATAAGGATATTTCATGGGCTTATATGCTATGTTTGTACAGTTGATGGGCCTTAGTCCATGTTCTCAGGTGCCATATGTACCTTCTCTTGTCCAATATTTCCATAAATTAGTTGTGTGTTCGTCTTCTCCTTGGCCGGAATTTAACCTTCGCCAGTCCTGAAATTAAAAGATGCAACAAACTCAAACGTGCCTGTACCGTATTAAGTTGTTTTTGCCCGGAATGAGCAAAACTCTCCACGAATAGGATGTTTCTGGTTCTTATGACTTGGAATTCCTCTGGAAGGTTTCACAAAGAATTATTAGAGGGACCCAATAAATGGAAAACTAATTGTAATTGGAGGAAAAGTACACTGGAATGGAAAAGGAAAACATGTTCGACAAAAGAGAAATACCATAGTTTGACTTTGTTGGGCAAGTGTCATTTTCATTTAAAATAAGTTCCTGTTGATTGTTGAAGAAGTGTGTAGTTCTATTTTTTGGTGCAAGATTAGAAGAGGACTAGAGGATAGTCATTTCAGAAGCAAGCAGTAGAAAATACTGAGCATCAAATATAATATTAGAGTCTAATTACATCATAAACATGGTACTACTGTGCATATCCCTATCCTTTTTTTTTGGGACTGTGATGTTACTATATAATTAAATTTATAATAGTACACATATCACTCTCATTAGAAAAGATTAGAGGAGAGATGAAAGGAAAAAAAATAAGAATAAAAGGCAAAGTTCCCGGAGAAACCGACCGGTACACCCTTTTCCAAAACCCTGCCTAGCTCTCCCTTAAATTGGGCTTGTCGCTACCTTTTCAGGCCTTTCATTTTAATATTTCTCTAATCCAAGCAACAATGGTCAATTTCCAAACTGAGAAATCATCTATTTACCATCAATCCTCTGAAACAAGTACTGATGAATTTAGTAACAGTTCCTTGATAAGGACAAAATATTACCTTGTTTTGACCATACAGAGTTTTATAATATGAATTTGGAAGTTCAATTTATGAAAACACAAGTAGCAGAACCGGACTATATCTTGCCTGCATGACACTTGTCATCAGATATCAACCCTATCAAGATTATGACCCTTTAATCTTATCTATTTATCCTTTAGCTAGGCTCTTATTCAATAGTTGAGGGGTTAGCACATCATTTTCAACATTAAATAATTAAAGAGTGGGGTCATATTTTGTGTTATTATAAAGTAAAACTAGGTATGATTACACCAACATTAGGTGATTTTAGTGAACACACGTGTCAGTAAACCTTGAGCTTAATTACAATTGCTAATATCATGTCTTTTGCTTGTCGAGTAGGGTGTTGACATCCTTAGCACGACGTTAAAAAGTAAAAAGTAAACAAGATAACTTTTTTATTTTTCTAAAAAGAATATATATAATATTTTATGCATATGAAATATAGATGCAATGAACAGTTTTTATGACGTGTCAACATAAAAAAGTTATGTATGTTATTTGATGATTTATAATGAAAATAGGTGCATGGCTTTTCAAAGTAATTTTCTGAAGAAAAAAAAATCCCTTCTTATTATATAGGTTGGTATGGAATTAGTATCAAAAATATATTTTCACACAATAATAAATGAGAGCCTTAATTAAATTTGTTATAGAATGATATAATCAATTGTTAATTGAACGGCGGATGTGTCTGTCTTGTCAAAATCAAGACAAAGAGTTTTAACTCAATTTTTGAATTTTAGTTCGAGACTGTCCGATTTGAATATGTGATAATTCATTTTAAAGTAGAGTGCACACATCTCGAGCGATGGATTGGAATTGAATGATCCCGAAAAATTGAGTTACTTTAGGGGATCCGGACTCTAAGGATGTGCTCTAGATGAGTAGAATCGAAAAAAGAGGAAGAGAGAAACACGGACAGAAGAGAGATTTTGTTGAGTCTGTGAGTTTATTCTGCTCCACAAAAAAAAGAATTGAGAGAAAACAGAGAATACTGCAGTGCCGAGAGAAACATCCAGTGAATTTTTGACGAAATTCTTTGCTCCAAATTAAAATAGAGACGAAATAAAATTTGCTGATTCTTCTTCTCTTTCCATGAATGACAAGAGAATACACAGTAAAATTTTACTGTGGCACAACCAGACAAATTTACGGTGTGTGGCGTAGGCACTAGGCAATGACAAAAACGTTCCCCACACATTAGCAACCAATAGGAACGAGCCACGAGTAACTAAAATACGTGCACCTGTCAAACCAAAGATTATATCCTGTTTGTACACGTCGCAGTCAACTTGAAGTGCGGTTAATAAGAGTAGGTCAACAGATAGCTTTTCCGGTGGGGCCAGCTGCGTAGAACGATAATATTATTGCTATTTGCTACAAGAAAGAAAACGAGAGAAAAGTGTCATTTCATTGAAACACACAGATATACTGATACAGTACTGAACTACCGATAGTGTTCTGCCAGTATGTACGCCCCTTCCTAAGGTCTTGATTGCGTCATCTTTTTTGTCTTTCAATGTAAGCAGCCGGTCCTTCGTAAATTAGGACAAATGGAATTTTAAAAAGTCACATTGACAGTTCTAACGAAAAGAAAGATACGTATAGGAGTAGAATTGGGGTGTTCCAAAGTTTACCAACCTCAACTATAAAATTTATCAGATAGATATCAAATAATAAATTCAAACTGTTAAATTCTTTTTACTTTTATAAGTGATGTGTTTACATGCAAAAAATTTAAAATTAATTTTGTATAGAGTTAAGTGTCAAAAGACATCTAAAAAATGAATGCATTACAATAAATTTATAAACCTTTTAATTTTTTATCAATAGATTTTATACTAAATTAATTCAAAAGTTAAAAATTTTCACATGTAGACGCATCACTAGTAAGATAGAAGGAATTCAACAGTTTGGATTCGTCGTTTGAAGCTAATCGAATAGGTTTTAGAGTTGAGTTCATGAAAGGACTTGGTGAACTTAGGAACACCCTAATTCTACTCTATGTATACAATTAATTTATATTCATAAGCAAAATTAAAACAATATAAAAATGAAAAAGTTCTATTTATCAAAATGCTTATCACAGAAAAATAAAAGTGAAAATTCTATTTATCATTTGGTGTGATATTTACCAATACAAAAATATTTTATTAACCGTAATAAAATTTGAGATTCTAACACTGAAACAAAACAAAATTTGTTAAAAGTTCTCATCCTTTACTCAATTGCCCTCTTTGATATAGAATCTGAACAATCCCACACTCCAGTTTTCATACTGCTCCCTCACCAGAACTACCATAACTGTCTGAGAGACTGCAAAAACTCTAATACTGATTTTTTCTTATAAAGTATTTATACATATACAAACAAGTATTTATACATATGCATTAAAGTATTTATACCTATGAGGTGAACAATTTTGATGAAAATAATGGTTCCCCAACCAAATCCCCAAACGTCCCCGCACCAAAACTACCATAGCTGTCTCGGAGGACCGCAAAACTTCCAGCGTAAATTTTTTTTTCTAAAGCATTAATATCTATGCATGAAATTATTTATATCTATGCACAAAAGTATTTATACCTATGAGGTAAACAAGTTTTATAAGTTTTGCGTACATAATTGTCTCTCCAACCAAATCTCCCAGATGTCCTTGCACCATAAATATTTGTGGGGACCACTCAAACTAAATGGGGAGGGGGCCATACATGTTTCTAAAAATATTAATATTGCCATAACTATCTTGGGGGACCACAAAACTTAATATTTTTTTTATATATTGCTGGATGACATCCGAAAGTATTAATATCAACTATTACAAGTATTTATATGTATCTATATTGTACAAAGTTTACTCTTCAGGCGTTCGATCATATCAAGTTACACATCAAGTATTAATATCTTATTTTGCAAGTATTTATACTTATGAACTGAAACATTTATTCCTATGAGGATAACATTTTTTTGTTAGACGAAGGTGACATGGGGATGATTGGGAAATGTTGATGCGGAGATAAGGGGTCCCCACTACTTCATTATAGTAAGATTGATGCGGGGATCATTGGAGGACTTGACAAAGAATGATCATAACAAGTTACACATCAAAGTATTAATATTTTATTTTTCAAGTATTAATATCTTATTCTCCAAATATTTATATATATAAAGGTTGATACAGAAACGATCACGTGATTGAGAAAAGTGAACCATATAATTAGTGGAGATCATAGTACAAACTTTCTCTATTGTTGCTGTCTCCATAGAGGAGAGGAGATTTATATAATTATTACTTTGATCTTAGAGTGAAAGAATCTTCAATGTTGGCACCATCTTTTTCTTGATAGACCACCACCTCGTTGTCTGTATAATGCATTAATAATTTAATATACACTTATTTATTTATTTAAAATAATTTAGAAATTTGGACTTAGAGTCAATATAATATTTCATTCAGATATTTCTTTCTCGCGCAGCATAAAAATTGTTATGTCGTTGTTTTCAAAAGAAAAGGAAAAATAACGAAGAAAGGGTAAAATTAGTATTGAGAAAAAAAAATTCTCTCAGTGCCAATTATTACATTTGCTGCGTGTAAAATAGCACTCCTTTTGTTTAAGTTAATGCTCATATGCTCATATATATAGGAAGTACAGATGCATTAATTAATGAAATCAAAGGAAATTTTTTTAAAGACATGTTGATAAATGACAATGATATGAAGTCCGGATCGAACAGTAGTTCATATTTTGAATTTAAATCTCAACCATTCCATTAGATTCTGAATCAATGGCTCTAGAGGGCAGTATTATTAGGCTTTCAGATTCGTGCCAAGTTAAAAAGAACTGTCAGGATTCACTAATTGTAAAATATTCCCTTGTGCAATATTGGAGGGGTGCGTAACCTCTGATATATCTCAATTTTTGTGTGACCGACGTGTCCGGTGCCTATTCGGGGAATGTAGGGGGGCAGTATTATTTGAGCTTTGAGATTCGTACAGAACATATTGAACGATTGAGATATTCTAAAAAGTCACGCAAAGTTTGAGATATCTCAGAGAATGCGAATTAATACGGAGAGGATGTGAATTCACATCACAAAAGCCGCAATTGGCATTATGGTGAATACTACTAGCATTTTCCTAAAAGAAAAATAGAATACTACTAGTATGGAGCCCTGTCCCTTTCTTGACAAGACTTTTCCTCAAATCTTACAAGGGATTCAAGTCGCGTGCAATTTTTTTGATTTCAACGATGTGCAATTTCTAGGAAAATCGAAATTAATCGCTGGCTAAGCATTCACATTTTGTTTTGAATTACCTTTTCTATTAATTATCCTGATGAACTATGCGATCTACCCTCGAAGCTTTTCTATCAATTTGTACAAGTAATTATTTCAATTAATTAAAATTCTTTGTAATTGCATATCAGCAGGATCATATAAGCACAAGTAAAAGACTAGCATCGCATCCGAAAATTATAATTTAATAAAACAACAGCATGTGGTTCATCATGGTGTTTTTAAAAATCTCGGCATCCTTAAATTCAAGTAGCATATTCAGTATTAATTTAATATAAACAACCTATAAATTAAAATTAAAGACAATAGTTAGACAACAAAATGAAGAAATAAAGGGAAAGAAAAGAGAGATGAGAGAAATTATTTTAATTAGATAGTAACCGATGTGAAAATTAATAACTACGATGTAGTAATAGACCCAAAATTAAAGTCTATATATTCTAGCAGTTGAAAACACAACCAGCATAACAAATTTATTTTGCTTATATCGGTACTAATAACATTAGATAATTATATCAGTTAGGTATTATCATATCTTCTATCGGTACACTACCACATGCCGATAGAAGAAAGTTATCCTCATATCATATCAGTTCTGAAAGGCTCAACCAATAGACGAATGTTTCAACTTATTTACTAACTTGCCACATTTCCTTTAGTTTATCGGTTGCAGACCACGATCGATCTAAACCATTATAAAATGAGCGATAGAAGATTCCATTTTTGTAGTAGTGTGGTAATAACCACCTCGTGAACTCAACCTTAAACATTCGACACCTAGTTTAATGAGTATCTAATAATGCATAGTTAGATATTGAGTAATATATACCCTACTATAACTAAATACACACTTAGATATATACATACTTTTTATTTAGTTATAAATTATATCCACAAGTCACTCTAAATTTATGCATTCAAATAGATAAAAATGTTGAAACAAATATTCCAAGTATACCGAAGCACTGAATTTATGGAGACATTCACAATACATACTAGGAGTGAAAACGAATCGGATACGGAGCTAATAGTAATAAAATTATATCCGTATTCATTTTTATTATTCAGATACGAATACAGATTTATATTAGACAGATTGAAATTGAATATTAGACGAATACAAATACATATTGAATAATTATTACAAAATATAAAATTTTATTACAAAATATTAAAGTTCATAATATTTATCTAATTATAACGGTGAATAACACAATTTTTTTTCATAGTATATATTAAACTATATGATATATATCTACTACTTAGATACGTATAACTAAAACTTAAAATTATATCCGGATACATATTCATACAGATATTCGGATATTATATATTGGTATCTAATTTTGAATATTGATCGAATATGAATCGAATATTATCCACTTCATTTTCACACGTGTCTTCATTTTCACACGTGTCCAAATTGATCGTTAATACATGCATTTCATTTTAAATGCACGAGTTCATTGTCCACATTCAAAAATATTTTCCAGCTTTTTTCAGTTACCTGAACGAATAATTTCATAATGATTTGTAAACTATGCATTCTAAAAAAAAAGAATTGTATTGTCGAACTTTATAAAATAAAAATATTATTATTATCATACTTTTTAAAAATCAGACAAATTTTTTTTGCTAATGGATCATTCCGTAAACATAGTCCTGACATAAATCATTACTCAAAATTCATCACATATTATTATTCTGGTAAAATAAACGCTTCATTATTTCTGCACAGATTGCCAATTTGGTATAGGTTGGTACTTTCGGTGAGATACACTGAACATAAAACCCAATGACAGCCCCACCAGCGACTTTACTAAATTCTTACTTTTTTGGTCCCATTACAACGTGTCGATCCCACGTCCCTCCTCCTATTTCATTTCTGTGTATCCATTCCTGTATCTATATGTAATCTACCGACACGTGTCCAATTTTCCCATTGACCCGGAAGATATAGACCGTTACCCAGTGTTGTGTAGGATAGAGGATACAGACGATTGAGTGTGGGAAGTGGGTCCCAGAATTGATTCGGTGGGGGCTGGACCCTATGTCACTGTCGGTGGGCGGAGTCACTGTCAGTGCATGCGGACCCCACAAAACGAGAAAAAGGTCAAGAAATCGACCAATGAAAATTGAGAGTAGGAGGACCACCTTTGTCACTGTCAGTGTCCCACAACAAGCGGTTGTGGGCTCCACAGCCCATGCGTCAATGGGCCCCACGGCCTGTTTGAACCTCCAGTTGATTGGTACACTATTATCTACAATTCTACATCCTTCCGGTCTCGTCTAGCGTCTGAGTAGGGGCTAAGGGCAGTGTGGAAATAATTGCTGTAGTACTTGTTCAGATTTGCATCTCCATCGGGATCCGCTAGCGTAGCTGATTTTTCGGATTTAAATCGGGTTAAATTCGAGATTTTTTTTTGAAATTTTTGAAATTTGAGATTCAGTCCTTAAACTATTTTGAGATGTATGTGCAGAAAAAATAGATGTTTCAAGATAAATACACAGAAAAAGTTTAATATCTGGGATCTTGGATTTCAGGGACTTTAAGGAATCTTGAATTTCAGCAGATTTAAATTCTGATTTTTCTAGTATCCGAAAGCAGAAAACTATTTTCTAGTTCAAATTAGAGTGTTCATTGTATGGACGTCCATAGTTATTTGTAGTTTTATGTAAGACAATGTTATTCTCTTTTAGTCTGACGTTATTGTATGGACGTCGGACCCAAATTATCTCTAAATTATTTTCTTTGATTTAGACTGATTTAATATAAATAAATTATATTTAGTTATATGTAAGACAAAGTTATATTTATTAATTATACTTCCATGGAAAATTATTTATAATTTTTTTTTACAGATATAACAACTAAATTTCTCAGTTAAGAAGAGAAATGGTCCAAATAACATAGCTGACAAGTTCAAGAAAGCACGTACCAATGGTATCCACATCAGAACAAAACCAACAAAATTTAGAGAAGTTGATTATTCTGAAAATTATTTAATACATGCTAAGAATACATATCAAATTGTATCGGATTCACATATTTACCTCGTAAAAACATGCCAAAATCATAATATCAATATAATGAAAGAATTAGATTTTGTTCAACGGATTTTTGACTGAGTTCGAAGAGAATAGTCTAATCTGGTTCGAGATTCGTACAAACAGCTCTAGAACTTATTAAATAGAAGTATATAAATTGTCATAATAAATTTAGAAACACAGTTTTGGTCCAGTTTTGAATAAGTATTTGTCCAAAGTTCTTTGGACAAAAATCTACTCCAAAAACAAAATAGTTATAATTTTTTCAATAATAATGAATAGTTCATTCCAGAATATCCATTATTGCACAAGACTTAAAATTTATAGATTACTGACAAACTATTTTTTTAGTAAATATATACACATTCCATAATAGTACTACATCTCAATAAAATATAAAAAATAAATAAAGATAAAAGCACACATAACATATATGTTCGTGAAATAGGCGTGCATCACAAATCGATGCAGCTGGTTAACATGAACTATATAAAGAAATTTATATGGAAAATTGATTTTATTTTATAAATTTCAAGAGTACAACAACTCAAGTATCCCACTTTGGATATCAGAACAAATTAAGAATTATTACATGCCATCATAGTTTATTACTATATTTGTTCTATTTGGCAATATTAATTCGAAACCATCAACATTTGCAATGACAATCATTTGATTTTTTGCAAAATCCTCCTTTTCCACAACCATTTAAGCACCAGCTGTTACATGTTGCATTATTCGTGTACTGTGTATGGCCATTCCATTTTTTGTAGTCATTGCAACAAGCTTGAGCAGAAACACATGCATGTTTATTTTAAAGAGAACTAGTAGTTATATTATGTGAAAGACATGTCCACTGTATGATGGTACCAAGATAGATATTTCAACAAGGTTGCATAGAATACTAACTGATTTTGATCTCTCAATAGAGAGAAGTATATATATTAACATGATCATTCCATTTTTCTTTTGCAGAAAGAATGAAAATTATAAATTAAAGGTAGACATATAAATATATATTATGTTCTTTCAGAAATTACATAAAGAAAAAAAAAATATATAAGACGCGATCTTTCTTTGTAGATCACCAGTCATGCTCATGAGCAAGCAGAGGCATAGATACACAACAATGCTAGAACGAACCATTTTTCTTTTTCTTTTTGTGTGTGTTTGAATTGATTTGGTTATTTTACACGATTCTCATGCATGCTTCCAAGTTTATAAATACTTGGATTGATGAAATCAGAATGGAAAAAAAGAAGTTACTGCTGAGAGGAAAATGAACTGAAATAGAAACACAGTTGCTATTTTTAATATTTTCTTAGTAAATTATTTGACTATCTTACATTAAAATCTAATTTGTTGTTTCAAAAAATTATGATTGTTCAAAACCTCAAGGAGTTATGTTAACCTCGCTCAAAAACATGTTTATAAAAAAAATCGGCCAATTATTGGCTGGTTTCTAATTAAAATAAGGATCGACCAATAATTGGCCGGTTGGGGCATTTTTAAAATTATCTAACTTTCGTAGGCATATTTGGTAATTTATATTTATTGTTGGATATTAATAAAAATCACGGTAAGAATAGAGAGAAAATAGTGATTTTCATATTAATGGAATAATAATGTGTTAATATGATCAGGAGTGAAATTAGAAAATTTAATTGGGGGGCTCAAACTAAAAATGCATAACTATTAACTTGTAGGTTGTGAGATTTGAACTCAAGTCCTCACAATCACAAATTAGAGTTCTAGCCGCTAGATTACAAGTACACATCTAATATTTATGAGGGATGCTGAACTATATAAAAACTTTATTGAATAAAAATTTAATTAAATTTAACATACGTAATTAAAAATTTCAAAATCATGGAGGTGGCTTAGTACCCCCTAAGCTAAGTGTAGATTCACTCCTGAATGCAATGCTATTTGGATTAGTAGAAATTTTGTTTTGGATTTTATATATTGAATAGTGATTTCTTGCAACCTCTCTGGCGAACGAGATGATAGATTACTAAGGAAGAGGAAAGATAGATAAGTGATCTCAAACAAATTGTCGCGACGTTGAGATTGCAGAAGCGGTGTCACCTTTGTTGGATCAAAATTCTGTTGGTGAAAGTTCAAAAAAAGAATGCAGAGTTTCCATTTTCTCTCTCTCTCTCTCTCTTCACACTCAATAATAATTGTTATTCTATCTTTTACAAGAAATAGCGGATTAGCACTGTTCTCAGCTATTCTGAATAGCAAATTTATTGTTTGAATTGCCGCCAATTGAAATAGTGATGCTATTATGAATAGTTGGCTATTCTCATTACATCCAAACATATAGGGTATGTTTGGTTGGATTGAGAATATGTTATTTTTGGAGTTAGGTTATTCTGAATAGCTCATTCGGTATTTGGTTGAGTTAAAATAGCTAGAATAGTGAATTCAAACTTTTTGTCTTATTATAATAGACTATTTCTAAGAGTTTTGGGATTTGACTATTCTATTTACAATAGAATTATTGTGAAGTAACTTGTTTAAAAAAACTTAATTTATCCATATGTAAACAAGCACTTCATTTTTCGTTTATACATATATGCGTGCCGGGCAGAAAATTTAGATTGAAGATTTGAAATTTAATATAGGGTAAATTTCGTTGGAGGTCACTAAATTTTGTCATTTGTTACGAATTGATCACTCAAGTTTGATTTGTTCTTTTTTTAATCATTCAACTTTGTTATTTGTCTCAATCAAGTCACTCTATACTTTTCCATCCAATATCTTAACGGAATATTCCTAGTCTGTCCAAAATATTAACGGAATATACTCATTCCGTCCAAAAATACTAACGGAATGAGAATATTCCGTTAATATTTTGAATGTAAAAGTATAGAGTGACTTAATTGGGATAAATAACAAAATTTAGTGATTAAAAAGAGACAAATTAATCTTGAGTGATCAATTTGTAATAAATGACAAAATTTAGTGACCTCCAGCGAAATTTACCTTTTAATATAACATGCCTAATATGTGGCTATTGAGATTTTAACTCCAAGAATCCGCAACTACAAATTGAAATTCTAACCACAAAACTATATGCACACAATTAATATTTTATGAGAACATCTTCACAGGCTAGCAAATTGAATTGCAAAATCTCCGTTGTCACTTTAAATTTCACTTTCATTAATGCACTGCAATTGCTAATCAATTACATAGATGTAGAACTTGTAAAATTAAAAAATGAAATTAATTTCAATTATTCCATAATAGCTGTATTGATTGCAAAATTTATTTTATGAATGGAGATGCTCTCTGAGAGAGATTGAACATATAAACACTTAAAAAAATCAACTAAATTTCATAAATCATAGAGGTGGCTAGTTTGGCAGTAGATCCTCCGTGTCTTTTGCAACCATACAAAAAAAAAAAAAAAAACTAAAATTAATATATCTTCTTCTGTTTTGTTTCGAACAAAATATATGTACATAGCTTTCTTTTATTTTTGTCAGGGAGATGGGAATATTGTAGTTTTAATTATTATTTTCACCCTGGTTTGGAGAGTTATGATAAATTCATAGCCAATATAAAAGCCATGATGAATTATATAAATATATTGCAATGATGAATTATATATATTTTATATGGTTGACCAAAAAATAAATTTGAAGTTTTCATTGATAATATAAAATATAATATAGATTATGATGAGTCTAAAAATAATTATCACTATGTGAGAATTCCATCTAGCACAATTAGTTAAAATAATATCCTCCATAAAAGTCATAAATGTGAAGTACATCATCAGCTTAAGTTTATAACAATAATAAAAAAAACTTGATCCCTTCCTTTTCTCATATTAAAGTTCATAATATTTATATAAGAGGAGGGTTCTAATACACCCAAAATTTCATGCTTCATTTGCACCCATTTTTTTTATCTCCCTTATCTTTATTTTCAAAGTTCGAATAGTCAATCCGAACCGTTCAACATGATCATCATAATAAAATATGCTTGGAGATCAAATTTTATATTTTTTGGAATTTTTTTACTATTTTTTAAGATAGGTACAAAATCATTGTTTTAAGGAGATTCTGGACCATCCGGTATAGTGATTTTGTACATATCATAAAAAATAGTAAAAAAATTCCAAAAAATATAAAATTTAGTCTCCAAGCATATTTTATTATGATGATCATGCTGAACAGTTCGGATTGACTATCCGGACTTTAAAAATGAAGATCAAGGAAATAAAAAAAAAATGGGTGCAAATAGGAGCATGGATTTTTTGGTGCATTGGAACCCTCCTCTTTATATAATTATAATGGTGAATAACATAAAATTTTCATAATATATATTAAAATATATGTTATATATCTATTATTCGGATACAAATAATTGAAATGTGAAACTATATCAATATTTTTATCCACACAGATAGCTGAATATCAGATAATCACATCTAAGTTTTCGAATACGGATTGGATAATATTATTCATACCGTTTTCACCCCTAGAAGTATATCATCATCTTAAGTTTATATATAAAAAAAAATGATCCCTTCCTTTCCTCAAAAAAAATTATTGCTATATAAATTTAACTGCCACAAAGATTCCTAATTAGTTTTGAACTTTTAACCCAATCAAGAATAAGTGCTCGGTCAGGTACAGCCTCTATCAAGTGTCCAAAATACTTATAATCAGTTATCTATAATACAATCATCGCTCTATTTTAGATTCTTCGATCCATCATGTAGGAAGCAGAATTTTTTTTTATAAACCATAAATAGAATTATCAATTTTAGAAAACTAATATAATTATTTTTGAATTTAGAAAAACTATAAAAACCGAGATTCCATCTCAGTCTGGAAATTTTTGTTTCTCCAGACCCAAAATACATCTCGGTCTCTATTTTTTCCAAAAAAAATTTCATTCTAAGCCACATCTAATCCTGTGGCTTTGTGTGCTACACAAGACCGAAATTTCAGAAACATGACATTGTTGAGAATATTTTTTTGGATATATACATTTCTTCTAGAGGATCTCAACCATCCATTTCAGATCACAAAATATAGAATTGCTTGGTAGTTAGTAGTTGCCTATTTGCCTAGTTCATACTTGTTGTGGTGGGTGGAAAAACTGAAATTAATTTTCGGTCTCTACTCAAGACCCAATTCATATTTCGGTCTCTAACAATAGGGTTGGATTTTCTGTAGCGGAATGGAAAAAAATTGAAAATTGGCTTCTCCAGCAATAGGATTGGATTTTCTGTGGCAGGATGGAAAAAAATAAAAATTGAGTGGAGACCGAAATGCAGTTTGGGTCTGTGGGGAATTTTTTTTTCCAGACCGAGATTCCTCCTCAATTTTTATGATTTTCCTAAATTCAGAGATAATCATATTGGTTTTCTAAAATTAATTTTTCTATTTATGGTTTATAAAAAATTTATAGGAAGCAAACCAAAACTGCTGATTGCGGAACGCATATTCCTCCATACCTGCACCAGATCCTTTTTTTCGTTTTTTATTTTTATTTTTAATAACAAAAAAGGTTAATTAGAAGGTGAAATGTCTATCAACCATTTATCCGTATCATATCTTGACATCATTTTTTGTGCCCCTAAGCATTCAAAATTTTATAGCATATATGAATAATAAAGCTTAACTATATGTTCAATTCAGAAGAAAATGTAACACTGATTAATTTAAATTATTAGTTTGCTTCATGATCAGTCTTTGTTTAAGTTCTAAAGGCAATATCATCAGTGTGAATATCACATGTTCAAATCTTGATTGAAAAATCTTTTCTGGATAATTAAAGAACTTGACCTTTTATCTCAAAAAAAAAAACTGTCAGTATGTTTGGTGTTTTTTTTTTTTAAAAAAAACCAATAAATTTAACATGCCAAAGTTGATTAAATTGATACAATCAGTATGTAGGGAAAAAATTATTTTGAATCTTTTGATAAACAAAAATAAAAAACTGTGTTTTACTTTTGCCCTACTTCCACATTTTTCTTGAAAGTGTGATGTTTGTATCAAAAACACCTAAATATATATGCATTGAATATTAAAACATTGTTTCGTTACGAAACAAGTGGATATTCCACTTTTGCAAAAAAATAATAATAATGGTGAATAACATTTTTTTTTTGCATTATATATATTAAAATATATAGTATATATCTACTATTTGGATACATATAATTGAAACGTAACTATATCAGTATCCTTATCCATACAGATATTCGGAATATCGAATATCCACATCTAATTTTCTGAATATGGATCGAATACGGATCGGATATTATCCATACCGTTTTCACTGCTACGTTTCAATCTCAAGAAACCATAAACAAATAAATATATAATAAATTAATTTCAAAAAATAAAATAAGAAACATGACCTTTTCACGAAGGATGGTACTAATTTGAGAGCAAGGTTTTGATTATTGAGAACTAAGAAAAACTTTAATCTCTTTATATCCAAATTTGTTCTTAGAATCTATCTTTCTTATTTTTCTCACAATAAGAAAATACAAGAGAATATATTGCAATCATATAAACAATACATCTCACATGGAAAGACCAAAAGTTGAATCTTATTTTTGTTCTCTCTATTCATTCTTAATTAATAATGTCTATATACAAGTTCATTATTTACTCATTTTTATAATGATTACTTGATAATGTTATATGCTTGTGCTTCTGTCAAAGGAATTTATAGAAGAATGAAAAAAAAAAAAAAACGTATAAGAAAGTTATGGACAATTTGGATATTCTTGAATTTAAATTTGAATAATTTAATGAGCTCAATGTGGCACTAGATATATGAACTTTCAGTTTTCTCTACAGAAGATATATTTGTGATATGAGTAGAACTAGGGTGTTTTTAAGTTCACCAATTTTTTTTTTGTGAACTCAACTCTAAAATCTATTAGATTGACTTTAAATAACAAATCTGAACCGTTGAAACTCGTCTAACTTATGAGTGATGTGTCTACATGCGAAGTTTTTATATTTCCGAATTAATTTTGTATAGAGTCAATTGGTAAAAAAACATTCAAAAAATGAATGCATTAATAATTTGTAAATTTTCAAATTTTGACCGCTTGACTTTATAATAATTAATTCGAAAGTTTAAATTTTTTATATGTAGACGCATCACTTGAAACCAATCAGGAAGATTTCAAGTTAAGAGTTCACAAAAATACTTGATTAACAATTGCCCTTTAATTAAATGTAGCAAATTGAAAATTTGAAATAGAATTAATTAGTGATTAGTATTAATTAAGGTGTATTAATTGTTTTCTTTTAAGGTGACTCACAGCAATATACTAATATTTTATTTTTATTTTTTTGTGCATTTATTACACAAGACATACGATGAAAGAAAATTGAAAGGAAAATTAAATACACATAAAATTTCCTCAAGTTCCAATAGTCAAAATTTATCTCAAAATATCAGCACCTTTCACGAAAGAAAAAGTCGCATGTATGTAATCAGTCATTGTCATTTGAATGTTTCTGTTTGTATTAAAACTTTCCAATCAAAATTGCTGATGAGATTTGCTGTGCTCGCAGCCGGGAGCTTTAATAATTCTTAGCTATGCACGTGAGCTTGTCTGGCCGAAATTTTTATTTATACCATTTAAAAAAAAAACAAATAAACACTGTTTCCACGTAATTCTAAAATTATCAGGTCCGTCAATTGAATTGACAAACTGGAGGTTTGCCAATTGAATTAGCGGATCTCTCTTTTTTGATCTGACAATTTAATTGGCAGACGTGGTAACTTTGGAATTATGTGAAAATATTAGTTATTTTTTATTTTATTTTTAATATGGTATAAATAAAAATTTCGGTTTTTCTGGGGCATAGTGACAAACAAATAATTTGGGTTAGATTCGGCAGGGTAAAAAATTTGTGATTTGAGTATAATTTGGATATAATTTAGAAATAATTAGGTACAACGACGAAGAAATCCCCCCACACACAAAAAAATAAAAAAAATCTCATTTTTCTCGCGAATAATTCATGATTCGCGTTTTATTCGCGAATAAAACGTATTATACGTTTTATGCATTTTATTCGGAATTCGGTTCAGAAACATAAAAAAATGAATAAAATGTGAAGTTTTTTACTATTTATTTAGCCAGTTAAAATTACTGTTTTCAATTATCTAGAAATTTTTCACTGTTTATTAAAATCAGCTATTTTAAAACTGGTTTAATAAATAGTAAAAAAATTTCAAAAAATATAAATTTAGTCTCTAAGCACATTTTAATATGGAGATCACATCTAATCGTTTGGACTTTGAAAAAAAAAAAAACTAATTAATTACAATACCGCTCCAGAACAAATATTTTGTTATTAGCCTAAAGAGTGACTAACCCTACCTGACTTCTTGTTGAAATCAAAAGAGCTATGGACCCAATACCAACTCTCTCTCTAGTATCAAAGCCCTACAGTTTTACAATCAGCTACACATATGTAAAAGTTCAACCAACCAATTAAGCTCTAATTATTGTCATCAACCTACTAAGTCTATTACAACTACTTTGTAAAACCAACAATAGTTCAACACATCAAATTACAAACATTATCATCAAACCAGGAGCGGAGCCAGACTTCCGAACTATGAGGATCAAATATATAATTTTTCATATTAAAAATGAGGGTCAATTTACAGTACTCATGGAATTTTACTCTAAATTATATAGAAATTCATATGTAAATAAAAAAAAATAAAAAAATGGAGGTCAGTTGACCCCATTCATATATGCTCCCTCCGCCTCTGCATCAAACTACATATCCATCATATCTTCATCCTCTGAATCTGCTCCATTTGTTGACAAAACATCACATGGAAGGATGAAAGTAAGTTTAAAGTACAAATTATCGCCTCTACTTTTACACTATTATGATGCTAATGCTACAATGCATGCATGCTAGTAATGGATATACAAGATACATTATCGTTAAAACAAAGTACATTCCTTTCATTTCATATGGTCCATAATATAGAAACCCTAATTAATTCAACTAATGGCCTATCTTATAAAAGTAGGTATGCATCCAATAATTATATATCTTATATGTTATGACAGTCAAATTTGAAACCATTAAAAGAAGTTATGAAATTTCATATTTACAAAATAAAAGAGCAGGTCACAAATAGTTGGTGCACAGTTTCTTCTCCACTACAAAAATTGACTTGTATTATCCCCTGACCATCCTCTCCGAACTAAATTAATCTTAGTTAAAACCCTATTTTGTTTAACCAATCATAGAAACCTTTTTTATTTTTATTCAGTTTTGATTCTCAGAGATAATGAAAAACTTTGCTTATGATCCTCTGAGATATCTCAATTTTTGTGTGATGACATGTTCGGTGCCTATTTGGAGATAGCGCAGGGGCTAGTATTATTCGGACATTCGTGCAAAACTATTTACACGGTTAAATTTTTTTCCAAAAGTCACGCAAAGTTTGAGATATCTCAGAGGATGCCCCCACCCCAAAAAAAACCTCCTCATGCTAACCATTTATATATACAAATAATGAACATAAAAAAGTCTGTAGAAGAACATCTCCAAGTTATACTATCATAAATCATAAATATTGTTTCTATATGAAACGGACCAATGCCTTATTTCCAAAAACAAATCATAAATATTAGGGTTTAGCGTAAAATAAAAATGAAAGGTTCAAGTAATTGTTTCTATTCAGCTATATATATACTAACTAATTGTCTATTTGTAGAAATATTAGGGATTATGTATAAAAAGGCTTTGGCAACATTTATATGCGGATTATCTTTTGTATAGAATAAATGGAGGAAAATGATATGTAGAGTACATTAATTCTCCATACCATATATATATATATACCATATATCAAGCCAGAATAAAGTGGAACAACCATTTATAAATCTAATCCACCTTTTTATGACAATTATCATATTTAGCTCTAATTATATCCTTGAACTTTCATTCTACCTTTGGATATTTAAATCTAATCCACCTTTTTTTTTTTCTTTATATATTAAGGGATTAGATTTTGTTCAAAGGACTTTGGACAAAGTCTCATCTAAAGTCAAGCTTAAACGTCCGAATTGCATTGAGATTCGTGCAAATATATTTAAAAGTTAATTAATTTGAATGACTTCTTGAATCTAAATGTTTGTACGAATTTTAATACAGATCGGATGGTTTAGGTCTGGCTTTGGATGAGACTTTTGTCCAAATCTGTTTGGACAAAAACCCTCCACCCATAAATTATGGTAATAATTTCAGATTTAGTTTTATTTCCATAAATTGCTACATGAATAACATGATCATGATGCTTTACTTATGTTTAATATTAATATATAACAATCATTAACCGCAATGACATATAACAGTCTATGCTAAGCTTCTAAAGTTTTACAAAAAATATATGTGTGTGTGTCAGACTTTCTTAGGCAAGTAAATATTCATTGATTACAACGGTGATGACATGACACAAAACAGCTTTCTGCAATTACAAACCGTTGGCAGTTAGTTCAATTCCACAAAAGGAAAAATGGAAAATAACAATGCCCAACAAATCTTCACATTTTCAAGTAATTATTGCAATTGTTAAGTACCAGATAATTAACAAAAAATCCTGTAATTATTTTTTTACCCTCTTAGAGCTAAGCACTGCAAAATTTCCATGTAACTGATTTATTGTTGTTGTAAAAAACATCCATTTATACTGTTATGAATTTTACTGACTAATTAGCCGATTATTTCTGATTAATCGCTTAACGGTATTCTATCCGTTCGATGAGGTACATAATTGGACACAGGAAATTAAAGTTCCACAGAGTATCAGCAGCATCTAAAGGTATATGAACATTGACATACTGTTTCATATGGAATGTAATAATTAATTTGGGAAAAATATCTAAGCTAAAAGACAAACAATGTTTAGAAGCTTTTGTGCTTTTAATTATTTAGCCAATGAAAGTAATTGTTTCCTTATTTTTTTCTTCTAAAATATTAACAGAATATGCTCATTCCGTTAGTATTTTGAACGGAATTGCTCATTCTGTTAATATCTTTGAATGGAATGAATATATTTTCTTAATATTTTGGGCGAAATAGGAATATTCTGTTAAGATTTTGAACGGAAAAATATAGAATGACTTGATTGGGACAAATAACAAAGTTGAGTGACTAAAAAGGAACAAATCAATATTGAGTGACCAATTCGACAGTGACAAATGACAAAATTTAGCGACTTCGATTTACCCCAATAAAATATATTATTCAAATTATCAACATTTATAGAGATTAAAATATTGGCATGGTATATTTTAACACGCATCAATTAAGTACGTAAATTTATTGAAAAAAAAATAGTTTTTAATTTAGTGATTAAAATAATATTATCCGAATGGAAGCACTAGTGGAAAAACAGGTATCAGGGACGGTCAAAAATGCACATCAGGGACGGACTAAGGGGCGATACTGATCCAGACGATACTGATAGTACTAATAATCAGTAACGGTTAAAGAGCTGTTACAGATTCAACAATCAGGGACGGTTGTATAAATAACCGATACTAAATAGGACAATCAGTAACGGTCGTTTATAAACGACCGTCCCTGATTGTCACTTTTGGTAACAGATTTTAATTTTACCAGTTCCAGAAGACAATCAGTATCGCTTGTTGTCTATACCCGATCCTAATGTGCCGATACTGATGTCACATTTTCCACTTGTGAAGGTTGTCACAGTTGAAAATTTGACTGAAAACTTTCTTGTGATATTTGAAAGTGAAAATCTTAACCTTCATTTTTATTTTTATTTTTAAATTATTATAATGCACAGATACATTATTAAATTTTTTGAAAAGTTGCAGTCTCTTCTGTTGGGGTCCACCTGTGAGTAGTAGTTGTGATTTTATTTCTTCCTTGTTTCTTATTTACCTATAATTAGCCAATACATGCATATCGCATATTAATATATCGCCGTCAAGGTTCTTCAATTTAAATCATGTCTAGAACATCTTGTTAACAATTTTTTTAATATAGCCAATACAAATTTTCACGTTTTTTTTTTAGTATTGATAAAAATGTTCAAACTGTCGAGTTTCGACTCTATTTATTTATTATTATTTTTTTTTTTAAATTGAGGTCTAGTACTTACTTTCTCTTGATTTATATTTAATATATCATTCCTTTATCAGAATCTGATATGGCAAATAGTTAGTGATAGATTTCGTTTTCTAATGTTTTAAGTTTCTTATTCAGAGAAATTAATATCGGCCAGAGAAAACAAACTCAGAGGCAAGGACCCGATTTTTTTAATACATCCATTCAATTTGAAATTTGAATGTATGTCTAAAATAGCTCAAACTGAAAAACTAACTTTGACCAAACTTTGACCGGCCATAATTTTATGTAGGAAACTCTGTTTTGAGCGTTCGACCACTTTTCAAAAAACTTGAGAGGAGAAGATATGGATTTTGGAAATAATTTAAGGTTTACCATACAAAATGTCCCCCGCACTCGTAATTGCAAAAAACATCATTTAGAGTCTCAAAACTAAAATTGAAAATTTTGAAAAATAACGATAAGTTATAAAATTGATTTCAACAGAAAAATAAATGTTATATTTATAATAAACATCAACAAATTTTAAAATAAACATAACAATTTTTAGCAATAAGAAATGAATTTGTACCAGATAGATTAAAAAAATCATGAAACTTGTACTTATAAAAGATTTTGTCGCATAAACAATCTAAATTGTATTTAATCAATAGATAATTTTCTTGGTACTCATAAATCGAGAGGATGTAAGTGTCAAACCTCAATTTAAAAAAGAAAAAGCCGTCAAAAATTTCAGCAATTCACTTTTTTTCTGGACCGCCAGCGATCCTGGCAATTTGGACATTTTTATAAATACTAAAAAACATAGATATCTGTATTATTTTCTTATAACATTGAATATTAATAAAAAAAATTCGGCAGAGAATGGGAGCACTGTATAATATTACTTTTCCTAAAATAAATGTGTCATTAATTGATGAGATATAGATTCTAATAAAGAAAAAAAATGATGAAATATAGATACAATTTTATGTACTTTTCCAAAGGCTACGAATGAATGATTAATGGGAGGAAATTATCCTATTAAATATGGATTGAGAATGGCAACAACGTCAGCTCGTTGTGACGTCTTATCCAACTAGTAATGGCTAGCTAGAGTGCCAAGGGAATGAAATGAGCTGCTCTAGGACTTAACGAAATATATTTGTCGAAATGGATTGCTTTAGGTACACGGGTGTCTACTATTAATTTGTCTTCTACTTTAGACCAAATTGTCTGGAAGTGGACTTCTCATGAAAATTTTACTGTTAATTATGTATATAGTTTTCTAGAGGAAGGAGGTGTTCCTGATAATTCATATAAAAGTATTTGGATGGCCAAAATTTTGTTAAAGATTAAAAAGATTTTATGGTTGATAAGATAAAAAAAAGTTCTCACTAAGGATAGATTAAGAAAGAGAAGCTAGACATGAGATCTCAAGTGTGTATAGCACGCATGGAATCTGATGATCATCTTTTTGTGTTTGTCACTTTGCTCAAGTTATTTGGCAATTGATATCTCAAGTGTATATACTGTGCACACATGTTTCATTGTGGATACACATGTTTCAATCCCCATGCTTGAAGCAGGGATCAGTGGAGATGATGATAGCTCTCAAAGAGAAGATGATAGTAGGCTATTTTGCATATTTTGAACTATGTAGGGTATCAGGTCTTGTGAAGCTTGTCTTTCTAATATGATTTTGTGTAAGTTGGTTGATCTAATATTGGTTGTAATAGGTTGGTAGTATTATTTCGATGCTGTTTTGTTGCTGTAATGTTTGTGGATTTCTAATATGTTAGGTTTGTGTTATACTCAGTATCTCTAGTACCGATACTCTTTGTTCTAGTTTCTTATAATGAAAATCAGTGGTATAGTCCATTCTTTTAAAAAAAAAAAAACAATAATGATCATAGAAATCACTTTAGCGGGATTATTTAATTATAGACTCTATGTTGCTAACTCCAATTGCGTAATTTAGTGTTTTTAATAGACTCTATGTTGCTAACTCCAATTGCGTAATTTAGTGTTTTTAATAGACTCTATATTGCTAACTCCAATTGCATAATTTAGCGTTTTTACTTTTTACTATTAGTGACTCATTTAGTGACATATTGCGAGTATTTCAGTGGAAATAACAGACAAATAGTGAATAATTTAGCGGAAATAGTGGTTTTCTAAATTCTACCCCAATTTTAATTTTAATTTTATCAAAAAAAAAAAAACTACATATTCGTCATTTTTTTTTGTGACCAATGACTATTTTGTAAGAGATGTATGGTTTAAGAGGAGGATTCCAATACCTCATGTCTTTTATACCTCATGTTTTATGTTTTCGTTTTCGAAGTCCAAACAATTGTTTCAAACTTCTCAACATAATATCCATACTAAAATATGTTTGAGGATGACATCTTATAATTTTTGGAAAATTTTTACTATTTTTTAAGATAGGTACAAAATCACTGTTTTCGATCCAAAATAGTGATTTTCTATCTATCTTAAAAAATAGTAAAAAAATTATTTATAAAATTTGATCGTCAAGCATATTTTAGTGTACATATCATGTCGAGCGGTTTAGATCAACAGTTTGAATTTTAAAAATAAAAATATAAAACATGAGACATGATGATGTATGAAAAGTATGAGATATTGGAACCCTCCTCATGGTTTAAATACTATTATTTTTATTGTTTAAATTTCTCTTTTATGTAATGCAATGATTGATTTGTCTTAATTACTATTAGATAACGTTGATTTATTCTAAATTTTTTAATTTTATATATACTTTAACTTGGTATTGCAACGAGATTATGTATAATTTGGAAGTCTTTTTCATTAGAATTTATTAATTGCGTGCAAAGTACAAAAGATAATCGACATTACTTGAACCTTGAGCCGACAGCACCACTAGATGCCCGCTAAGTACTCGTTGTATGTTATGGCAAATGCTTGCTGCTACAATTTCGCTATCCGCTATTTAACCTTTGTTTTTAATAGAAAATAAAAATCTGATACATATAGTTCGTCCTGATAGTTTTTATTTAATTATATGAGTTATATATGATATTATTGTTTATCAATTTCATTTACAAAATTAATGAAAAAATATTTGAATTTTTAATAGAAAAATTCTGATTGTTATTTATAAAATATACTGGTTTTAAAGATTGCCTCAGAGCTATTAAATATTTCTTCTCTTATTTAGACGCACTCCATCCTGAAAAACTTCGTCCATTAAATAAATAAAGAACTAAAAGAAAAACGTCGAAGGTCTCCATCATCGTGTCTGAAAAAAACGTCTAAGGTCTACAAAATTTTGAGAGAGAGATCAAATTAAACAGTTTAAAACAGCCATTTGAATCACAAAAATTGTGATTTAAAACCATCGCAATGGCCAATTAGTATTATGCATAATATCATAGACTAATTAGTCTTTATTTTTGAAAGCTCAGCAGATAATTACCATTGCAATAACCAATTAGTATTATGTATATTCTACTTTTTTTATTTTATTATAGTTATACTTTATGTTAAACAAATGTTTAATTCATGTTCAACACATGTTTAAATTTTACCTCTAATCTAAATTTTCCACTCTATTCAAATCCAGCCAACTACCATCGTCATTTAGTTCCTTGGGTAAGAAAAAAAAGGTGTTGACATGTTTAATTGAATGTTTGCTCTTTCTTTAGGTATGTTTGAATGCGAGTTAGAATAGCTAAAATAGTGATTTTTTATATTAGCAGAAAAATAGTGCTATTCGGATTAGTAAAAATATTTGTTTGAATTGTATATTTGAAATAGTGCATAGTTATAACTGGGAAATAATAGTATTACTAATGTGCTAATTAAGATGAAAGATGGGTAAATAGCATCTCAAACGAGTTGTCACGTCATGAAAATGGCAGAAGTGACGTCAATTTTGTCATTTCGGAATTGTGTTGGTGGAAATTTAAGAATAATTTTTTTTCCCTCTTCACATTTTCGAACAGTAGCTATTATAATATTTACATGATCTTCAAACACATTTTAATATGGAGATCATGCTGATCGGTTCAGATCAATTGTTTTGACTTTCAAATTGAAGATAAAGTATACAAGGCACAATAAATCAGGAAAGTCATGAGGTATTTGAAACCTTCTCTTGAATGATATATCAAATAATTCAATATTGATTAAATGATATTTATCAAATTTAGAGAATTCGGATTTAATTCTCCGTTTAATAGTTTAGTACTTCTAGCACCCAATTAGTTTTCGCATATCTTTGATGTTGCCTGTTGGCATTGATTTTTTAGTACTTAACGATATATTGTGGGGTCCACATGCATGTTTATGAAATGCGCGCCTCAGCGTGTAATTAAAAGTCTCTTCAATTACTCAAAAAAATATTATTATTAAACAGGATTTATGTGGTCGAACGCTCAAGTGAAAATAAATATCATAGCTTCAAAATAGTCGCCAAGGAATTGCGTCTGTATCATGACCTCTTCAAAGGAATATGGATCACATATATGAGAGCATCAAGCTCATGCTACCCATTTCTTTCCACTGTAGAGGGCCCCTTGTAGCTTAGGTTAAGATTCCCTCTGCCAATAGTCCAATACCCATCTCTAAATTCCAAGCCTATAAGATTAATACAAGGAAGAAAAATAAAACTTTATCTTAGGATTCTCTGGGGCCATGTAGATACGCTCTAATGTGTGAGATGTTACTGTTGGAGCCGACAAAATTATTATCGTCACCATCATGTGTTGAATATAAGAATTGAAGTGTTGAAGCGTATCTGAACCAACGTCTCTCTTAAGTGTAAGAGATCGTTTTGATTCCTTCAGATAGTAAGATCTAAAAAGTCTCATTCAGTTTAGTTTTCTCTAAAATCTCTCACACAATTATTTAATGAGATAACAACAATAAGCTTACATGTCTTGTATTTTTAGAGGTCCAAACTAGGGCTGCAAACGAATCGAACCAAATCGAATCTGCTCAAGTTCGAATTCGAATTCATGAAGATTTGAATCGAACTGGTTCGAAATCGAAAAGGGTTTTGAATTGATGTGTTGGGTTCGAATTCGATTCGTTGCAGTTCGAACTAATTCGATTCGATTCGTTAAGGTTCGACGGAGAGGAGAGGAGAGCGAGGTAGTCAGTGTGGCGGAGAGGAGAGCAACGAGGTAGGAGGTGAGAGCGAGAGAGAAATAGAGCTCTGCAGAGAAGAGAAGAAGAGCTTCCATGGCGTGAAGGAGAAAGAGGCTCCGCAGAGATGAATTCGTATCCTTTGCCTTAACTCAAAAGGAATCTTTTGAGTTAATACATCTAGACCATCCGATTTTCTTTAAGATCGTGCAAATTAAATTGTCACTAATATTAAAGGACCTATGTTAAAATCAGACGACCGGATTAACTTCATTTAAAATCTGACGGTCAAGATGTATTCACTTTTGAGTTAATGTAGAGGACACATGTTTGGCACAGACAGGGTGAAAGAGAAAGAGGGAGACAGAAAGACAGAGAGAGTCAGAGGGAAAGAGAAAAAGAGATCTCAAACTTTGTGCAACTTTTTGAAACTCTCAATCTCAATCTCAATCTTAATCGTTCAAATATGTTCTCCACGAATTTCAAAGCTCAAACTTTGGGTGACCATTTAATTGAGCCCGTTCAAAATATATTCTACACGAATCTCAAAGCTCAAATATGCAGAGTGCCGAACCTATTTCGAACTTTCGAACGAATCTGCTTGGGTTCGAATTCGGTTCGTTCCGGTTCGAATCGAACTGGTTTGAATTAATTTCTAATCGAATCCAATTTCGAATTGAATTTTTTTCGAATTTTTTCGAATCAAACTCGAATCGAATTACGAATCACAAATATTTTGTGCAGCCCTAGTCCAAACCTATAATATCAGCTTAAAAAACTCCCGGTTGTCTTATTTGATTATTATTTAATTCAGTTCATTAATAAATTAAATATTATCTATTAAATCCTACACATTAAAGATCTACATCATATATAACGCTCTAATACTAAAATATATAAGCCCTCTGTAAGCGATTAGAAAAGTGATTCCAAAACCCTAGAGCCCCCCATTTTTTTTTCTGCCTCTCCTACTTCTAGGTCTCACTCCGACATAACAACACTTTCTCGCTCTCTCGACTCTACCTCCTCGAGCAGAGAGAAGAATGAGAGAGAGGGATTAATTTAATATAGAGTCAAGTGGTAAAAAATTTAAGGTTTATAAATAAATTTTAATGCATTCATTTTTTGGACTCCTTTGATCACTTGACTCTATATCAAATTAATTCGAAACTTTAAAATTTTTACATGTAGACGCATCACTCATTAGGTAGAAGGATTTCAACAGTTTGGATTCATCATTTAAAGTCGATTCTATATACTTTAGAGTCAAGTTCACAAAAAGTTGGGTGCACTTAGGAGCATCCTAGTTCTACTCTATATATATATATATAGTAGAACTAGGGTACTTCAAAGGAATATATAGAGTAGAACTTAGGAGCACCCTACTTGCAACCATATATAATATTATAATGCAAAAATGTGTTACTATTCGCAAGAGTAAAAGTGTTTTTTGTTGATGGTATCATCGTGGATAATCCTGTTGGTAATATCAATACGCATAGAAATAGCACTTTTCTGTCGGTATATTCTCACAAATAGAAACTTTTTACTCTCGCATATATTAGCCTATTTTTTAGCGATATATATATAGTCTTCTTTTTAGTTGTACCATAGAGATTTTTTCCCTACTCCTGATCAAAATTCTAACTTTGTTCCTAGACGGAGATAAAAGCATGGATAAAAGCCATGCAATATATAGCAGCAATTTTTTTTTTTTTTTTTTTTTAGTTTCCGTAACTCTGTGGTTTTTGGTCTCTATAAAATATAAGTTGAGTTATTGCTGTACTGGACTCTATTAATTTATAAATTGGTTACAACTGAAAAACAAATTAAGATTCGAATTTCCAATAAGATTGAGACAATATTGATAATATGCATATTACGGATTGGCCTATATTTATTTTTAAAGTCTAAACAGTTAATGTGAACAATTGAATATTATCATCATATACAAATATATTTGGAAACCAAATTTTGCAAAACAAAACAAAATTGAAACTTTTTACAAGTTTCATATATCTGCATGATTAATTTTCTCTTTTTACAGGGCAATAACAGTTTCTAAATTAGATTTTTCAGGTTGAAGTGTTGGCTAATATAGAAACAAACACACTATATATAAAACAAATAGTTATAATTTTGGTGCTTTTTAATCTATCGTTATATAATTTTCAAAAATAATATAATTTTACTATTTTTTTTTCTGAAAAAAGTGTTAAAATATGTTTTGAATATTTGGTCTCTTCCGTACAACATCTTGAATTAATTAAGTTTCCTTCAAGTCTGCACTATGGATGTTCATTTTTTTTTTAAAATAGAAATATTTTTTTTTCTCGAGAATATGAGAATATATTAATTTGAAGTTTATATTGGGTTCACCGAGAAGAAAAAGATAGGAAGTGGACTTGAAATATTATTTTTTTGCATTTCTTTGTTTAGAGATTTAGATTTATTTTATTTAATAAGAGTATCAGTTGCTAGCTAATCATCATTTGACCTTAAGAAAATGATCATGAATCTGCATTTTATTTTATGGAAAAGAAGACAATGGATCTGCATTAACAATTATGTTAAGCACTCTCTCTCTCTCTCTTTCTCTTTTTGAAAATATCTCTCTCTCTCTCTAAAAGTATGTCTAAAAAATGTGGTGGTTGGTTGGGTCATTCTATCTCTTGCTTTATCACCCAACCAATCATCCACACAAAATTAATAACACTGTTAACAAAGATTTGGAACAAAAAAGAGAGCAAAGATCTCTGGATTTGAGTGTAATATATATAAACAAATAAATGGGGACAAAAAGAGGGAGTGCCACCAAGCAAAGAAAGAATTATATGTTTATTATTTGGGTGCAGAGATAAAAAGAAAAATATTTAAACAAGTTCCAGCTGCAATAGAAAAGGAAGCAGCAGCAGCAGCAGCAACTCTGGGTATATCTTTCTATTTCTTTCCATATCTAATCTTTCTAATTCATTCTTTCCCTGCCGCATACACATGTTTTAATGCAGGAATCTCATCTTCTCCATTTCATTCACCAATTCCACATCTTGTTCTGTCGACATAATTAGATATACGCAAAAGAACTAGGGTGTTCTTGAGCTCATCAAGTCTCTTTGTGAGCTTAACTAAAAATTTATCGGATTGACTTCAAACAACACATTCAAACCGTTAAAACGATTTACTTCACAAGTGATGCTTTTATCCGTTAAATTTATAATTTTTCGAACTAATTTAGTACAAGCGGTCAAAAAATAATAAAAATGAACGTATTAAAATTAACTTATAATTAGATATACGCAAAAGAACTAGGATGTTATTGAGCTCATCAAGTCTATTTATGAGCTTAACTAAAAATTTATCGGATTGGCTTCAAACAATACATTCAAACCGTTAAAACTGATTTACTTCACAAGTGATGCATTTGCGCGTTAAATTTATAATTTTTTGAACTAGTTTAGTACAAGCGGTAAAAAAATAATGAAAAATGAACGTATTAGAATTAACTTATAAATTTTTTTTTTTTTTACCGCTTGACTCTATACTAAATTAGTTCAAAAAATTAACTTATAAATCATCTTGTGTTGTTTAAAACCAATTCGATAGGTTTTTTTAGTTAAGCTCACAGAGGGGCTTAGTGAGCTTAAGAACACCTTAGTTCTACTCTAAATCTAGGGTGTGACTTGCTCACCAAGAGGGTTTGGTGAGCACAACTCCAAAAATATATCGGATCATCTTCAAATGACGAATTCAAACCGTTGAAATCTATATACTTCGTGAGCCTATCTAAGATACAGTTAGCTTAAGCAGCTAAGGAGGCTAAAGTATCATTGCCGTCTAAGATACAGCTATTCAGCTTAAGCAGCTAAGGAGGCTAAAACATCATTGCTGAACACTACAAGTGAGCTTAAGAATACCTTAGTTCTACTCTAGTTATATTATGCTGCCAACTGTTGGCAAGTTAAATTACCAGACTAATTTTGAGTACATGAACTCAATCATAGCAAGTCTGTGAAAATTATAAATTCTAATTGATGTCATATAATTTAAACTTGCAAAATATAATAATTTTTTTTTGCATCTATCATAATCTCACCAAATGCCTACGGGCTTAACTTGCAAAAAAAAAAAATTCTTACCAAATGTTTTTCATAATTATACAAAAACTCTAATAGACTAATTATCATTAATATTGAACGTGAAAATTGTGCAATTTATTCTAATAATATCATAAATGATTATCTAGTAGTATGGATGACGTCAGCACTAAATCCTTATTGTAAGCGTAGGCTTCGCTCTCCAGTATTGTAAGAAATGGAGGCATAATTTATAAACTGAACAAAAACATTTGGACGCAGACGTTACCTCGTTTCTCTGACACTTGTGTCAGCTTTTTAACAGTCTATCTCTCTCTTTCCTAATCCTCGCCTAGGAATAGTATACAGCCACACCTCTCTGTGTCAAATGCGATCTCTTTCTCTCTCTTTCCATTGATCTATTCTTCACCTACAAAAATTATCATCACTAACAACAATATTGTATAGAGGGACCTTTCTTTCTTTCAATAAAGGTCAGTACCTACAAACTAATCATGAGAGAGAGAGAGAAAGAGAGAGGTGTCAAATCATAAATTACTTTAAAGTTACTTTTAATTTAACAACAATTTACTTCCAGGTAAAACTAAACAACACACCTATATATATATATTGACTTGCACAGCCAGGTCTTCCTCCTTTTTTACGTTAATTTACGCAATTATTAAAAGCTGAGTGCAGCTTTAAGTGCTTACCGGTAACTAATTAATAATTAGGAAATAAAAGAAAGAAAAAAAAAATGGAGAGGAAAACTGAATAATATCTATTAGGTGTGGGGTTGAGTGGATAATAGAAGTGAATGGTGGGCATCTCTCCTTTTTTTATTTCCCTTTAATTTTTTTTTCTCTTTTATATTGGGTCTCTTTATTTCTTTTCCCTTACAGTTGGGCAGAGAGAGAGAGAGAGAGAGAGAGAGATTTAGGAATAAGACCTGACAGGAGTCAGAGATAGCTTTGTACCATCCCCTTTCTTCCTTTCCTTTTTCCTTCCTTTTTTTTATTATGAAGAAGTATAACTAAGTTCCTCTCACCCCTTGCTCGGTGAGAGAGAGAGAGAGAGAGGCCTAAGCATTCTTAAATCAAACCAACCCACGTGCTCATGGTTTGAATCTCTCAGGTATTGCCAATGATTTGTAGTATATAAATATACTTAGTTAAATCACTTGATGAAGATGGCTACCTTTCTCTTTTCAACCTTCGTTTCTCTCTCTACATCTCCATCCTGCTCGTACTACTGTCCTTCTCTCTCTAGATTTTAGGGTTTGTTGGACATGGAAATTTTCATTGATCATTGGCAGATCCGAATTCTAGCTACAACATGTAGCTCTCTTATATGGTTTTCATGAGATTTAACTAATTTACGAATTCTTCCTTAGTTTTTTTAACCCTGTCTTTTCTGTCTATAACATAGCCTATGCTAATTAAGTGTTCTTGATTCTTAGTTTTGTTCAGTGATTTGTTTTAGTTCTAAAAAAAATTAAATTGAAGTAGTACCTTAGTTTTTTTTATTGTTTCTAATATATGTACTAATTCGTTTCATTCCCTGTGCTATTACTTTATGAGTTACATATTTTTTTTCTTTGAATTATAGGGGAATTTTGCATCAAAGAAGGGGTGTTGAGGTTCTAATTTCATTCTCTAATTGGAATAATTCTATTTAGAATTATCAATCATGGCCGCGTACTTCACTGGTGGTGGCACTGACATCCAAGCCGCCGATGGTTTACAGACCCTCTACTTGATGAACCCAGGCTACATCGGGTTCGCCGACCCAACTAGCTCAGCAGCTGGCCCCACCAACATGGTTCTTCTAAACTCAATGAACTCCCTCAACCCAATAGCTTTGAGCCACGTGTCAAACCAACAACCAGCTGGCAATCAGCACATTGTCGGCATCCCTCTCCAGCCTCCGTCCCAACAAGAGACTTCCCGATCGCCATCACAACATACTCAGGCACAGATACAGTACAACATGTGGGCCCAACAACAGCAGGCACAATCTTCAGCTCAGCAGGGAGGTCTGTCACTTACTCTATCCTCACGTGAGTTGTCGGTCCCTGCATCAGTCATCGCTCCGACTCAGCTCGGGACCGCATCCTCTTCATCAGGTGGCATGCACGGGTTCTTGGTCGGATCCAAGTACTTGAAAGCAACTCAAGAACTATTAGATGAGGTGGTGAATGTTGGGAAAGGAGGGAAGAATGACTTGGGCAAGGGGGTTAATTGTAATATCGGTAAATTAGGAGGGGGCAAAAAGGAAAATAAGGAAGAGGAGGAGACAGCCGGTGGTCGGGAAGACGAGAAGAAGGCGGTGGCGATTGAGCTCACAACGGCCGAGAGACAAGAGTTGCAAATGAAGAAGGCAAAACTTGTTAACATGCTTGATGAGGTAATCAATTATTAACTAATTCATTGATTAGTTAGGTAGTCCATTAAATAATACATGTCCTTTCTTTGTTTGATATGATATGATATGATTTTGGCTCTACTCCAAGAAGAGCATTATTTATTGCATCTAAAAATAGGATGTTTTCTTTTCTCATACCGTATAACTTTTCTAAAAGAAATTCTTTTTTTTGTTAGAGGGGACATTTTTTTTTTTCAGATTTTCTCAATTGACATGAGTAATAAGGGTTCATTGTTTTGATTTTTTCATGCAGATGTTAATAATTAAGAGCTTGTTAGTTTTCTTAAAACAAAAAATAGCAATGTGTATCATTGAATATTCTCTCATGAGAAAGGTGCTTAAAGCAAGATCAAAGTGCCAACATCCCTTTGATAGAGAAAAGTGTGGCTTACCCAAAAAAATGAGCTGTGGTGTATATTGTCTTTCAAGTCATGACAAAAGACAACAACGACAGCGCTAGTATACAACTGAAATTCAATTGGCAAGACACCACCAATACATTATCATTTTTCAGGAAAAAGAAATAAATATGCCAAAACATTAACATAATATTTGTAATTTTTTTTATAAATATTGAATCTTTGCACCAATTCTTTTAATGAATCCGATTCATTGACAACCCTAATCATTCATAACCCATATATACTTCTCTCTTCTCTCTGTATTTGTTACACATAGCAAAAGCACTGATAATCTGACGTCATAAATACGGCTATATAGTTTATTAAAACAACATTAGTATTCTCATATAATCACTTGTATTTTATAGGTTGAGCAGCGATACCGTCAGTACCACCACCAGATGCAAGTGGTGGTCTCATCCTTTGAAACCATAGCGGGACCAGGTTCGGCCCGAACATACACATCTCTGGCCCTTCAAACAATCTCAAAGCAATTCCGGTGCCTGCGTGATGCCATCACGGGTCAAATCCGATCAACAAGCATGAGCCTCGGTGAGGAGGATACAAAGACAGTGGGTTCACGTCTCAGATTCATCGACCATCAGCTCCGACAGCAGCGCGCGCTTCAGCAGCTCGGGATGATCCAACACAACGCTTGGCGTCCCCAGAGGGGACTTCCCGAGCGGTCTGTCTCCATCCTCCGCGCCTGGCTTTTCGAACACTTCCTTCACCCGTAAGATTTTGCTGTTTTTACTGTTTTTTTTTTTGTGCACCTAAATAATAAGCAAGTGGTGGTATGGGCACTGCTTCTGCAAAAGAAAGTACTCTTCAATTACTAATTTTATCATTCAATACTGTTTCTTTAATATAATGAAGAATGAGAGTAATGTTGGAAACATTGGAGATATTTTTTTTCTTCATTAGTAGTCTCAAACTCTCTATATATCCTACTTAGGAGTGCAAATGGATCGGATACGGATCAGATAGCGGTAATACCATATTCGTATCCGCTTTTATTTTCAGATACGGATACGTACAGATACTGATCAGATATCAGACATATGTAGATATATATATAAATATTTTCATAATATATTAAATTATATGGTATATATCTATTATTAGGATACAGATAATTAAAATTCAAAACCATATCCGTATCCGTATCCGTATCCGTATCCTCACAAATATTCGAATATTAGATATCCATATCTAATTTTCGGATATGATCGGATATTATCCGATCCGTTTGCACCCCTAATCCTACTACACTGGACTTAGCTAGCACACCTATATAACCGATGGAGTGAATTGCACACTAGCGTGCAGTGTTACCATTAATTGCACTTGCTGTTATATGTATTATATGTTTTATTATATTTTGGAAAGCCAAAGTAAAATTTGAAACAATTATCATTCTATTTTCTAATTACTAATAGATTCAAATATTGAATATAATTGTATGCAGATACCCAAAAGATTCTGATAAAATCATGCTTGCAAAGCAGACTGGACTTACAAGGAGTCAGGTAATTAAACAAAGCCAATTGAACTGAACAATCTCTTAATTAATTCCAAATTTGAAACATTGTCCATATTTACTTACCAAATGATACATAATTTTGTTTTCTCTAATATATATAGGTATCAAATTGGTTCATTAATGCAAGAGTGAGGCTTTGGAAGCCCATGGTAGAAGAAATGTATCTGGAAGAGACCAAGGATCAAGAGAAAGACGATAATGCGGGTGAGAACTCAGGCAAAACCGATACTGACAAGGACCAGAACTCCAACTCTGCAGCACAACAAAACAGCATCGGTTCTAAATCTGAGCAACAGAACACAAGCCTGACCCAAACCAAATCGATGGATCAAATCCACTCAGATCCAATGCTCACTCGGTCAGATTCTTTCTACAGTGCTGACGAAGAACTAATGCAACAGAAGTTGAAAAAGGTGAGGTACGAGGAGTCATACCGGCCTAATAATATGGTTGCAAGTTCCATTGGAATGGAAACTCGGCATGAAGAGGTGAACAATCGGGAGCTCCTGATGAAATTCATGGAAGAAGGAGCGCATGTCGGGTTTGGATCAACAGGATACACTATGGCAGACCCGATGGGTAGGTTCAATTCTGACCAGTTTGCCCCGAGGTATGGTGGAAATGGTGTGTCGCTGACTCTTGGACTCCCACATTGCGAGGCGATGCCCATGTCAGGGACTCAATCGTCTTTTCTCTCAAATGACAATGTCAGGCTTGAAATAGGCACAGAGGCAAATGAATACTGTGGTTTAGGCAATAATTCTGCACCAGTTGCACCACACCAGTCTAATGCGTATGACATGAATTTGCAAAGTACAAAGTCGTTTGCTGCCCATTTGATGAGGAACTTCGTTGCATGAGCTCCTCTTAATAATTAATATATATTGAAAGATTAATTAATATAGGTTTTGTAAGTACATTGGTGGGTTGGGGTATATATTCATAGTTAATAAGGAGCTTTGTAGTACTGTCATTTTGGTTTTGTAATTTTGGGTGTTTAATAGGGGTACTTTTGGAAATGAATTAAAGGTTTAGTGTATAGAAGGATAGTTGAAGATTGATTACAGAAGCTTATACTTTGGTATAGGATGGATCAGGTTATAAATTGGATCCATAACCCTAATAAGAGTGTGTAATCTAGGACCGGTTATATATATATAAATAAGCTGACGCTAGCTCCTATAGGAAGTTTGTGCTGTAGTACAATATAAATTGGTGCATGTACGTAATTCTCACGTGCTTCTCGCTTTCAGATTTGCCTGTTATATTTCTCATTGTTCTGTTGTAGGACTGTTAGTACGACGGAAAAATGGTACGGCGGAGCCGGTTTTGTCACGTCACGGAACAGCATGGCACGTATGACTGTTACGTGGCGTGATCATTCGCTTACCGTGGCCATTTTGTCAAAACTTGACACGGCACGTCACGCGAAAGATTTGATCAAGGCATGGCATGTAGTCACATGAGTCATGTGTAATTATGACTGTTAAATCTTGATCAAATGGTGAATCTTGAATGAACTAACCTAAATTATGAAGAAAAAAATAGTTAAACGTGACTAAACGTGTCAAACATGACCATTCACGTTTGGACACGGCACGTTTGAGCGCGTATGATTCGCGTGTCTAGCCACCTTTGACATTTTGGTCATAGCACGACACGTGTGACTGTTCACTTGATCACAGCACGGCACGAGACTAAAATCACAGCGTGTTAGTCATGGCACAGCACTCGATTTATATTTTTTTTCCTTTCGGTTCTCCCGATTTTTTGTTTTGGTGGTGGTGGTGTGTGTGTGTGGTGGGGGGGGGGGGGTGTGGCCGTATTTCTTGCAGTCTAAACGCGCATAATTAAATAGTTGTGAATTTTGAGGATTTTAAATGGAACATAATAATTAATGACAAGCATAAGAATATAAGTGTACGTACTAGAATAAATCAATCTGGTGTGAACTGCATCATATTCTGAATATTTAACACGAATTACGTGTGCAATTTTGTGGGGCAATTGAAAAGCATATTTTTCATTTAGATCAGAAGAACCAAACTAAAGTATATATGTGTGGAGGTCAGAACTGCGCTAGAATCTCAATCTGATAGAAGATTTGCATCTCAAATTAAACCCTACGTACGTACGTAGTCTGACATTTACGTCGGTTATTGAAAATCAGTAAAGCCCGAATTTAACTTAATTAGATATTCAAACGAACCAAGTTTGTCTACCAACCAGAAGAAGATCATAACTTAAGATCACGGGAGAGAAAAAAAAAAAACCCCAAGTGTCTAATCTCAGATGAAAATTGTCTTTTTGATAATACTGTTTGTCAGAGATTGATATCTAGATTGCGACACTTAAATTGTTATTATTACTGGTTCAAGGGCCACAAGGCCACAACAAAATAACAGCAAAAAGAGAAAGCCGGGCCTATTAAGATTTAAAAGGACAGTGCTTTTTAAGTGCTAGACTGCTAGCTAGTGGGATTCCAGGGAAGCGGTGTGCTTCACATTTCAACCAATTCAACCCTACAACTTGGAGTTTTGGAGGATATCATTTTACCCGACCCGCTAAACTTGCAATGTCCAGTCAGCTCATGTGATTTTTATATCTAAGACCATGCAACTTCGTCTAAAACAAGGGAGAAATTATAACTACATATCGAAATTCATGTGAATTTAAAGATAAATAGATTACCAATATCATACTGAGTTGGAATGGTTGTGTTGGATTTATTAATTGGTACATCTATTATGGGAAATCTGAATTCAAAAGATGACCCGTTATGAAAGGGTGCAGACCCTTTATGAAAAGGTGCATTAATATTATATAAGCCCTATCCTTATCTCTCTTCAATAACTATCAGAAAAACGTATGAATAGTAACAGCCACAATTAGAGAGAAAAGATAGAGAACACCAAGAAACACTCTTTTAAGACTTAAAGGTTTTAGGCTGTGGGGGCTTCCGGGCTTCGGCTTGTGATTCCTTGCAAAGCCAGTGATACTGCTACGCTCGCAAGATCCGCTTCCGCACGAAGATTAATGTTGAGTATTTTTGGTATAGGGTTTTAGCTATAACTTTGTACTTTTTTATCTTTTAAATTTATAAACCTTGATACTCAATGAAAGAGTTGATTGCAAGCGCACAATCCTATCAAAGTACTACTTGGGGTGTCGAACCACAGAAAGTAAGTTAAGACTTAGTTTAAACTTTTGCAATTAATTTCAGAAAAAAGAAATAAAGTGAAGTGCAATAAAGTAAATGGGGATTTGATCTAACAATTTCTAAGTTTTGGATTCAATACCCAAAAGAGGGGAGTTTTAAACAATTAAAGTAAATAAAGGAAAGAAAAAATGGTTTGCTTTCAAGTTGAAGAGATTTAGGGACATTCGGTCTACAATTTCTTAATAATTCTATCTAATCGGTATTTGTTTAAATTCATGTATGATTTGATGAGGTTTCTAATTTAAGATGTTAAGAAGTGTCACTTTCGTGAATTAATAACTTGCCTAGATAATTCGGATTTCACAATTAAGTCCCTCACCCTAGCTATCTAGGCTATGAAGCTCTTGTTAGTCTCTCCTCTCTCAAATATTAGTATTTGACAATTAAGTTCATCGTACCAATATCCGATTTGATTTGAGATGTCCTAATTAGGATTTGACTTCACCGTTAAGTCCTTCATCAAGTTCCTAATTTTAATTTCTATAGTTCCGGCTTAGATTACAAATTGGTTAAATCCTAATCCAAACCTAAGGTATTTGTATTCATAATTTGGTACTATCCTATTGATCCTAGTCAATTTTGGTTCTTTCAAATCCAAAACGGGATAACTACAATTCAAGTATTAATTATGTAATTAACACAAATGATAAATCACAGAAATTAACAATCAAATCTCAATAAACAATCATAATAAAATAACCGAATAAGATAGAATTAAACAAGTTCATGCATCGACCTAAACCCCTAGAGAGAGATCTACTCCCTCTTGGAGAGATCAATTACAAAAATTGGCAAAATAAGAAGAAATGGAATAGAGAAATAAATACACCCTTTAAAAACCTCAAACTTGCCAATTTCTTGTTTGGATCTTCTTCTCCTTCTTTGAAAAGCTTCGGGAACTCTCAAAATCGCTGTAGGTTAATCACCAAAGCTTATGACAATGGACATGCACTAGGGTGGAGAGAGAGAGAGATTGGATTGATGGATTGTATGATATGATCCCCCCCTTTTTATAGCAAAAGATAATGTCTAATTTGGAGGCTTGAATGTAGGGTTAGTGGGGTTAGTGGGTGCTCTCCTTACAAGGCTTTCCAGATAAGCATGTCTAATTTTGGCTGTTAAAACACGTCCTTGCTGCGGGTTCAGTGCGTCCGCACTGGATTTTAAATTCAAATTTGGATTTTCTTCCTTCATCAAAGTTTTAGATCTCCTCGTTAGCTTTCCGAAAAGTGGTCATATGCTCAAAATGGAGTTCGTATGAGAAAGTTATGCCCAAAATACGAAACTGTGTCGGAAGCTGAAATTTCGGCCGAACTGAGTGCGTCCGCACTGCGCTCGGACTTTTCCTGTGCGACCAGAATACGGTCCGCATTGATATCCGTGCGTCCGCACTGGCACGGATTTTGATAAAAACCTTATTATATCTTAAACAAATTGGCGCGCATCCAGAAAATCCATCTGAGTACTTATTTTGGCCGTATCGGAATCCGTGTGTCCGCACTGGGCTCTGGATGGCTGCATTTTGGCCCTTTTTCGTCATTTTCTGCAATTTAAAGCAAGCATACGCAGTAACTTGGTTCTAGGTGTAATATATGGCATTTATATATCAAAATACAAGATATTTATAGTATTTTCAGGATAAAAATCTAGATCGAACATGTGTAAATGTGTATATATTTTATGCCTATCAATTAACGGAATAATTTGTAAGTTCTATCCGATAATTAACAGTGTGACCAGCCTTGACTTGAGAGTAGGTCCGATGGGCATCCATCGGACCTAATTTGATTCGACGGATCCAATCACCGTTCAATATGCTTTAAGATTTGTGCACATATGCTTTGATTTCCATACGCACAGATCTTAAGATGAATCATACGGTCATGGAGCTCATTGAACTTTAATGTAGGTCCGACGAGCATCAGACCAACTCTGTTCTCACCAGCCTTACCCTTAATGAAGCCGGGTAGGGTCCGTTTGGGTTCAACAAAACATTACTAGACCAGTTGGAGACACATTGATTGAGTGTACTGTGAGATTACTGGTTTTATCAACAAAGGAATTAATGATGAAGAAAAGGAGCTCATGAGAAAGACCAAATATGTGGCCTGACTGCAGTAGTACTTTAAAAATGTTTCACGTTGTCATGTGTTTGTAAATTAGCAAGATTCAATGTAGACGTCGCCATAGATGGTCGTTATCTTACACCGGTCAAAAACAGGGGAGCCCACAGCCACTATTCAACACGAGACAATTCAAAGTATTAACTACAGCGATGTCAATGCTTGGATATTTATCTGCCTAACAAGATTAAAGTGATAACAGTTGAATGGTTGATTTTGCAGTGGGAGACCAAGGATTCTTTATTTTTTTTAAAAGTAGCATCAAATTTAAATATTTCAAATATTTCAACTAAATAAGCACGCTGGATTTGATTTTTATGAAAGTTGACCTTAAAGAATTCACACTGACAACGATTAAACAAGCTTTTGCAGTATGCTAATTATGCAATGGCAATTTAGAATAAATGATGATGAGTGTTCGATTTGTACTATGTCCACTAAGACATGATAAACTTCAAGTCAAATTAAGTTCCAACCAATAAAATTAGTTTTACTTTACGTACACCAAAATGCTATCCAGAAAAGAAAAAAACTAAATTAATTAAGATAATCACGGAAATTAGCTTACATAAACAATAAATTTTGGTAAAAAAAAACAATATAAGAAATTGCCTTGAAGAAACGCTAGTCATCGAGGGCAACTCCAATCCCACTTTTAGCAGTTTCTCTATCTGTACCTTTGTTTGGCTTGGCGAGAGTGAGGGGTAGAGTAAATATGAAACCCAAAACTACCCCTGCAAGAATTAGATATGCAAGCAGTGCACAGAAGGGGGGGATGAACTTCCTTAATGCCTAGAATACCCCTTCTAAATTCCAAGTGTAGTTCAAAAGAGGAGCAAAGTAATCAACCTAAACTTCTCTCACCTCCCTCCTCCCTCCTCCCTCCCTCAGTTTGAGTCAACGAGTACTAACATGCTAGGAGTTTCACCTAAGGCTATCTAGCACAGCTGTTGTAGGAATGACAACACCCGTTTGGTTTGGTACATTGGTATTGTTGCCAATTGTACCAGCCGGAGCATTGTCACTGTTGTTGCCATTTGGATCCAGTAAGTGCACGAGTGAGAGAAATATTTCCATTCGTGTTACGTCCCTAGTTGCCTGCATTGTGTATTCTTACTGTTAATTAACCACTCTCTGTAAAAGCTTCTACTGTCAGAAAAAACAGAGGTTCAATTATTTATACTGTTAATGTTTATTTAGGTTTGGTATAGGTAGTTCACAATTGGTGGTTTGGTGGGGATAAGGTAGGTAACAATTATTACCTTTTATTGTTGCAAAAATAAATCTGATTTGGCAGATAGAGTTGATCTCAAGTTCAAGATTTCTTGATGACTGGAATTTCTACCAACCAATAGCAAGTTGTTGCAATAAACAATTGAGCACGCTATGCTTCATATTTCTTGTTCCCAAATCCAATTGTCAAAGATAAATGGAACCTTAGGTCTAAGTGTCTTTCAATTGGATTTTACTCAGGATAGTAGTCGACCAGAATTTTGTACAAATAGTCTCAGGCCAGCTATGGGTCAGATTCTGGTTCAGGCCTATTCAGACGTCACTTCATTAATTGATTCTCTTACAGATCAGATACAACTTGCTAATTAGATGAAATCTTATCTAAAGTAGGTAAGATCAATGACAGGTCCAGGTACCCAATATTAGGCTACCTAGATCCATACACAGATAAAACGGTCACGGACAAGTTTTACCTCGACAGCAAAGTGGGCCCATATTTTATTTTTGCGGGCTTCCATAACACCTTTCAAGATGGTCAATCCAAGGCCTTTAATAAGATCTGCTATCTCCAGGAAAAGACCCCTGTCTTCACACACCATCTGCTCCAAAATTGAAATAGATATCAAATATGGAAGGACACATTGACAATCAGGTTTAAGACAATATAGTACATTTGACATAATCAAACCAAAATATTATAGATGTACTCTTTATTGCAATTTGAGAATTGTTTGCTTACCGATCAAAAGCCAATCAAACTAAACCATTAAATTTCAAACCACTCGGCAGATGACCAGTCACATTGTACCGAATTTGATAGGGAGCATAACCCACAATTTTAATCTTTTCTTATTTGGATAAGCTATGTCTCAGTTGTCATTATTGTAAAATAGCCATTTCATAAAGTCTGTCATTTTAGTTAATAACCATGCAGAAGAAATTAAAATTCATTTGAACTTCCAAACAAGAGTTTGTGAATCATGAAAGTAAACCTATCAAGTTTAGTATATCACACAATTCACCCCAGACCAAAGTTCTCTGTGCAGTAACATGCAACATGCATCACTATAAAAAGAAAAGAGTTATAGACCTCAATCATAAGCTGTCGTGGTGGATCCAGATCCTCAACTATGATTGGACAGCTCATGGATTGGGCCCCCACCTCAAAAGCCCAAGTTGCACCTCCTTCAAAATCGTCCTTCAATAGAACCCCTCCTTCTTCACTGACTAACTGTTTTTCCTGAAATTTTCAATTCAAAAGGTTTATTGAACTTTTTGTGTTAGATAAATCGTGTTAATTGTTCCATACAAAACATCCAAAAAAGTACTCTTCTAGAAACAAGTATATGTTACAACTCCTAAATTTTGGACAATGCATGTAAACCTACTTTACAAATATCCAAATACCCTTAACATCACTTTGTTCATTTTGGAATGATTATGCCTCAACCCATAGCACAAAATAATTAAAAAAGGTTCAGCAAGTCCAATTTTCACTTGTCAAGGAAGTTCTTAGATTAGGTTGCCTTACCTACAGCATACTTGATACTGGGTCCCCTAAATGTTAACTTAGGGTCTGCTCCCGAATTGGGAAGGAAAGGGAAGGAAAAGGAAGAAATAAATAGAAGGATTCTCCTAGTTTCCTTCATTCGCCTCATTTCACCTCATGCAATTGAAACTTGGGAGCAAGGTGAAATGGTTTATTTCTCTCCTCCCTCTCCTCTTCATTCACCTCCTTTTCCGAACTTGGGAGCACATTTAGGCCTGATAATAATTGCTCAAGAAACCAATACCAGGCCTCTTTGAATTATAGTAAGATACCCTTCCAAGCTTTAAAAAAATTCTGTAAAATTAAATTTAAGATGTTATATCCATATATAGGAAAATCAAAATGCAAAGAAAAAATTGTACCTTTGGCCGGCCAGATTCCTTTAGCTTGTTAGCATGTTTGGTCACACTTTGCAAGAAGAGCATGTGCTTAATTGTTTTCTCCAACAAAGCATCTATGCTACACTGTTCAGAGAATACAAAAACAAAAGAAATGTCAAAAAGGGAATATAGTGGGTCATTTTACCATGTTACAAGATGCCTGATGTGTAATAGAAGTTTACAATGGGCGTTTTAGGTTTACAATGGAGAACAAATTATTAGGCCAATGAAAAATTAAATTGTAAAAAAATATATATGAAGATTAATGGAGGTTGGTCGCACTATTGAGGGTTATTCAGACACGAATTATACCTTGGTGTTAATTTTAAATTTTGGACAAGTATCGTATGGTTTTGCAGAATGCAAGCAAAAACCAAAGCACCCATAAGACAAACAAGTTACCTTTGCACCACTTGGTACCAAATCCCTCAGCTCCTTGATACGGTCCTGTATCAACTGCCGGTCCTTTGGCCGTGGCCTAGGGTTTTCCCCTGGCCTACACCTCTTCTTATTTGTTGACCTGAGAGCCATATCAGCACTAGTACTAGTTGTTCCAACATTAGCAGCTTGCAGTCCATCAGATTTTGATCCCCCACCACCTTCAATCCAGAGCCGTAGCTGAGACTTTTGGGTACTATGTGAACAGGAAGCTTGAGCATTTGTCACTGTTGTGTCACAAGAAATATTACCGGTGCTCGTTCCAGTGCTGATACTGCCTTCCTTTGCATGGATATTGATGTTAGATACCACTGCATCGAGTAGTTGGTCAGTACCACTGTCCGAGAAAATTCCAGACTGAGATGCACGTTCCTCCAGTGAATCAAAAGGTTGCATATTATCGGTACAATTTTGACCGATATTACCGAAACTAGACCTGGGCTCATTAAATTTTGAAGCCCCAAACATGTCAAATAGATCGCTTCCATGCTGCGAGGTTTCTTCCTTTGGCACGTTGGGAACGTTGCACTCAAAAGAATTTGATCGGCCGATGGGTGTGCAACTGATGGGAGAGCCCATGTTGTTTGCTGGTGATTGGGTGTGAATATGAGTGGTTTGGGTTGAATCAGGGAGTGATACTACCGGTTGACATTGAAGTTGTGAAAATAGACTCTTCACGAGAATAAGAAAAGGGATATTTTCCATAACCTGTGTCGAAGACAATCCACTTCATATTTCAGTAAATAATATAAAAGTGTAAACAAGGTACTACGGTCTAAGTGCAGCAAAAGTTAGCCTGGTAATGGTACAGTCTAAGTGAGACAAAATAGTACTTGACTTAAACCCTTGTTGGCTCATTAGGCTTTAATTCTCCTCAATTCAGCCTACAAAAACTAAAGTATCCAGCATTGCAGTTAAGGATCATACCTGAAAGGGTAATAAAACCCCCAAACTGTGTATTTAATAAATAAACTTCATAAAAAAAGAAACAAAAGGTAGATGACATACTGTACATGTCGAACCGAGTTGTAGAACTCCATGTGGTAGAACTGGTATAACTACGATAGTCTGTATAAAACCAAAAGTTATGAGAGTTCATGAAGTGAGTCACAACGGCGAAAGAGAGGGAGGAATATCCTGATACAATTAAAGTAACATTGTCCTCACCCGAATGCCAGCAGTAAATTGGTGCTTCAACTCAGTAAAACCCTACAAAGACAAGATATATCAGGATTATAAAAACGGTTTTCCATGAGAGATTAATAACAAACAATGCATTTTTAATGCTAAATTATACCTTGTTCCCATCATTAAACAGAGCATCACGGTTGATCCACAAATGCATCCCATTCAAAGCAGTTTGCCCAATAACCCTTAAAAAATACAACAATCAACTCAAAAACTCAGCTATTATGAACAAAGATTTCATAAGTTTAAATTTTAACAGACAAAAATTGTACTAACCCTTCTCCGATAGCATGAACCAAACCTTGTTCTTTAAGGAGGGAGTCCAATGGTATGTTGCCAGCAAATTGCTTCTCACCATAGCAACTATCCTCCCAAACTAAATGTCTGTCAATTTTCAAATTTCAAGTTAGTAACCTGGTCAAACCAATTGCTAACTTTAGAAGCATAGGAAAAAGAAATGAAGTTGCATGTCATTTTCAAGGAGCTAGTAACTTTCTAGAATCAACTCCTGAGTTCAGCTCCTCTCTGATTACAGGGAACTGAGTGGGTGGGTAATCCTTGCCAGATCAGGGCCGTTGATTACAGTCAGACTACAGGATGATACCTATCCATTTGTTATAGTTTCTTCTTCTCTGACTAATAGTTAACTACAAGCATGTTGACTACAATACATTCATTTCCTTCAAAGGTTAGAAAGGAAAATCTACTGGAGGAGAATGTGAAAAAAAAAAACAACTCGTGGGAACAGAACTGACAGCATCAAACAAACAGTACCCAAGTTTTAGTTATGAAACAGCTTTTTTAAGACTGAAATTGGTGGTTTTCAGTGCATTTGTTTTTTTGATAAGTTGGCAAATAGAAAACGAATAGTTCAACTAGCAAGAAAACAGCCACGAAATTAAAGAGACGCAGATTGAACAAATCTCACATGTGCTGGCTGAATCCAATCGCCTTCCAGAAAACAGCGTACGACCACCCAATCTCCACGCAAAGGCGCCTAAGCGCTTCTCTTAGAGGCATCCCCATTCGAATATCCTCTCGAAAAATATCAAAACTATAACGGAAATAAAAATCACACTACAAAAGTGGTAGAAGCAGCAACTACTATGAATACTGTGCTAGAGATGTGCCACGTTTCGGCGCCGGAGGTTGCAACTGTGATCTAGCTGCCACGGCATGAACCACGGCCTGCTTGCTTAGCTCTGAGACCTCCTCCGCGCTCAGCCCGCCCCGCCGCCGCCGATGATATCGCCGGTAACCGGCCACCCATCAGACAGTGAGAGGTTTTAGAGAGAAACAGGAAGTAGCGAGAAGAGATTTTAGAGAGAGAAAAGAAAGGCAATAATAAGGAGGCGGGGGATTTATTGGGAAGCGGAGGGGAGGTACGAAACAATAACAGGAGTATGTCTGGGTTGAATTGATAGTAGGTCCGATGCCATTGAGAATAGGTCCGATGGGCATCGGACATACTTTGGTTCGACGGATTCAATCACCGTTCAAAATGTTTTAAGATTCGTTCCTAATGCTTTAATTTTCGTGTACACAGATCTTAAGAAGGATCGAACGGTCATGGATCTCGTTGAACCTAAAAGTAGGTACGATTGGCATCGGACCCACTCGGTTCTTGTTTGGGTTGCGGTGGTAATTATTCGCTGAACTCGGTTTGTTCTTAGGATGTAGACCTCAGAACTCAATACCCTTCTATTTCTGTGAATATTAGGGAAGTCGTTCCATGTAGTTAATTGTAGATTTATTACTCTTAAAAAAATAAGAAGTGTATAGATTAGGTATGATATTTCAGTGTGGTGAGGAAAACATCTTAACTGATTTGTGGTCCCGGTGCAAGTAGATTCTGTGCGGATGACAAAAGAACGGGTCTAATTAAGAAATTACCAGCCAAAATGGCGCTTGCTTTTTGTTTTGTTTCCCTCCCTATTTGTTTTTTTCTGCTCGTTTACCCTTGCCCCGAGGGAGCAGTCATCATTTTCTCCCATCCAGGGGTAATTCCGGAAAATCAAGTTCCGCATTGTGTATTATGGCCTTATGGGTTGCAAAAAGCCTAAAAGGCAACTACTAAAATGAATCAAGGTCCTCTCTTTGTTAAGGATCCCCAGATTTAAGCCATCAACTGAATCTCCAAGTAATGAAAAATTATCATCTTTTAATTTTCATTAGTATTCTTCTTTTAAGCAAAATTTCATGAAAATTGAAGTACTAAAATTAAGATTTCTAAGTGGATAATTTTGTCAAAATTCAAACCCCTCGTCTCAATAAAGGACAGAGATCACCTGTCTCTCGGGGGGCAGGATTTTCCTGCCCCCAGTGAGACTGACAGGTGGGTCCAGACGAATTTCTCAATTTAAATATTGATTTTTAGTTTTGGTGTGGCCCACGTTTCAGTGACTCAGGGGCGGGAAATCCTGCCCCCCCGAGGGCAGAGAATTCAATCCCCTCAATAAAACATATCCCCTACTTTAATTATAAAATGACTTTGTAGCTCAAATAATAAGATTCTAATATGTTTTTCAACGTGTTGTTTTTTAAAAAAAATCACCGACATAAACATAATATAAAATTTTTTAGCTCTCTTCATTTAATTAAATAAAGAAGACAATATAGCAAAATATTACTTCTTATTGATTTTTTTATTATTTCTAATTCTCATTTTTATATTTTTAGGCTAATTATAAAAAGGTCTTGCCTCCATGATAAAAGGGAGTTGATAAGTGAGATATTCATCTGAAATTCTTAAACCATCAATCATCTCTAAGCTGTCGGCTTTTCTGTCTCTTGATAATAATTTTGTGTTTTCTTTTCAAAAGCACAACAGTCGCTCATCAAAATCAGCTTTATTTATTTTAGCAAATTATATGGAAAAATACAATCCAGTTTCTTTTAAAAGGTCCCCTATTCATTCATAGCAATAATATTTTTCGAGGAAGCTTCATCATACTTCATATTTTATATCTTCATTTCTAAAGTATAAATTGTTGATCCAAACCGCGCAACATGATATTCATAATAAAATATGTTTGAGGATGAAATATAAATACAAAATCACTATTTCTGAACCGTTCAAAAGCAGTGATTATCTACCCATCTTAAAAAATAGTAAAAATATTTCAAAAATTATAAAGTTTCAAGTATATTTTAGTATGCATATTGTATTGAATAATTCAGGTCAGACAATTTAAACTATGAATACGGAAATATATAATACAAGACATGATGAGTCCCTTCTCTTTTATCAATATATATTTTGGTAGTAATTGTTGTGAACCATAAATAAAAATATCATTTTTTTTCAGTATCCGTAGCCCCCCTAATGATCTCCAATTACATGCCAAAAAATTTGCAAGATTTTTCAAACGGTTACAATTTATTTGTGAAATATTCTGTTTACGTACAGTAAATGATCTCTTGGGTATGTCAAGATGGTTTTAAAATCTACACCTCATGCGCACGGAGTTTGAAAATTTGTTCAAATCGGAGATTAAATTTTCAGTTTTAGATCAAATTATCGAAAATTTATTTTCCGGTTCTCGACAGTCCGAAACCGGAGATTTAATTTCAAGTTCCAAGAACCGGGAATTAATCTCTGGTTATAAGTTTTGCTTTTCTTTAATTATAAACATTGAAAATATCAAACATTAGAAATAAAGTAAAGTCTCAAAGCTTTGCATGCTGGAACACGTATTAATGAACACTCTCAAAGCTTTGCAAGTTTGACACGTATTTAATTAAAAAGAAAAAAAAAAAAAAAAACTTAGAACTGGAGATTAAATCTCCGGTTTCGGACTATTTAGAACTAGAAAATAAATTTCTGGTAATTTTATCTAAACCCGGAAATTTAATTTCCGGTTTGAACAGATTTTAAAATTTCTATGCTTGGTGTGTAGATTTTGAAATTTAATATTTTTTTTGGATATCAACAAAAATTTCTGGTTTCTGTGACCCTACCACTTTTGCTTAAATACCCAAGGATTTGATGAAATGTAGGTTAGGCTCCTTGGGCTTTTAAATATTTATCTTCTTTTGTTTTTCTCCTTTTGAGAAAGCACATGATGATGCTGCGCATTGTTTTATCTTCTGACAAAACTGTCACCGGATAGTTTATCAGCAACAACCTGCTCAGATGTTCTTAATGGATGGTTAAAATTAATAAATAAAGTATGGGCTGAGATCCTTTAACAACAAGTTTTTTAATTTAGAGTAGAACTATGGTGTTATTTAAGTTTATCAAGTTTTTATGAACTTGACTATAAAATCTATTTGATTGAATTCAAATAATTAATTCAAATCGTTGAAACCGACCTACCTTACAAATGATGCATCTACATGAGAGAATTTTAAATTTTAGAATTTAGTATCAAAACAAGTGATCAAAACTAGAAGGTTTATAAATTAATTTTAATTCATTCATTTTTTTATATTTTTTACCACTTAACTCTATATAAAATTAATTCAAAATTTAAAAAGGTAGATTGGTTTTAATAATCTATATTCATCGTTTGAAAATCAGTTCGATAAATTTTAGAATTAAGTTCACAAAAAGAATTTAAGTTCTACTCTATAATTTAAATACAAAATTCAAAAATAAAATAATTTGGCATGTTACTTTTTTTATACGTTTTTGGGCTGTATGACATTAATTAAAAAAAATGTCACGTTAAGTCACTATCATTAAATATCTGTTCAAAACAAAAGAATAAACTGGAAATCGAAACAGACAAATTGGATTGAAAGGGAATAATTTTGAAGCTCTTCTTTCTAAGTCATGATTATATAAATAAACCCAAGATAAATTAAATAGTTTAGCTAAAGTTAAAGCCAGGTAGGCTGCTTTAGATAACTTAAAAAAATTGTTAATGGATATCTTTAAAGATGATTAGAGTGGAAGCTACAATTTGGACGCAAGAGACTAATTAATTCTCAATTCCGGATACATCCAAAATTTTCATGGGTGGCAAAGACTCCAAATTTGTCTTTTTCCAGTGCTGTGGATGTGGAACAGTTTTTTTTTATTAATAGAAAAATTAAAAACAAAATAGTGATAATTGGTAAGTTTTGATGAAATTTTGAAATATAGGAAGAATTTTATGGTTTATAACATTCAGAAGTACTGTAGTCGGACGTTATAAATCACAACGTTCAGTTAATCTAATCGCTAATTATCATTAAAAAAAAAATGTAGCTGAACGTTATGGTTTATAACATCCAGCTACAGTGTTTTTTCATCAAAAAACTCACAGCAACAGCAATTAGGACCGAAGTCAAAAAAACATTGTAACTGAACATTATAGTTCATAACGTCTAGCTATAAATATTAATTTATTTATTTTAACGATCATCAGCGATCAGATTAACTGAACGTTATGGTTTTATAACGTCCAGCTATAGTGCACTACACGTTATAAACCATAACATTCTTCTTATTTTTTAAAATTTCACGAAAACGTACCTCATTATCGATAAATTCCCTATTAATAAAAAAATCGGGATGTGGAACCATGATAACCCCTCGTATAAAATTAAAATTTTAAACCAGTCCTTTCAGTAAATCTCGCTCATTTAGTTATATTATAGCAAATAGTGAATGAAATTTTAGTCTTTTATTAAACAAGTTTTAAAGTAAGAGCTGGTTTGAACTTTGAATTTCAGCTTCAAATGGGTTTGATGAAATGTCATTTTAAAATTGATAATTATAATTAATCATACATTTAACTCTTATGGTACATATTTATCAAATTTTAAAATAAAATTACAGATGTATTTATCAATCATTTAACTCTCTAAAGTCACTGACACGTAGATTCGAAGTGAATTTTGACATTTTCAAAATGAGATATAATTTTACTCCGAACTCACGTACAAGTGACTTTAAAGACATAAATTTCCTGTCCACGGAAAGCAGGAGATTCGGTTCCCTTTCGATGCATGTGTTTGAATAAATTTTGTTAAATAAGAGGTGAAATTAGTAAGAAAGGAGCAATTAAAACAAGACACAAAAGAACACATCTGTATGAGAATCTTGACCTGAGCATCTCTTAAGATACAGCCTCACAAAAAGCAAAAGTTCCCTTTGATTTTCATGGTCTTTTTTATGATAACATGTTACCCTACAAATTTCCCTTGATCTCTCCTCTCTCACATCTGTCCCCACAACAACCTAGCTCTGAAATTAAAGCTGTCCAATTCCTTTTCTCTTTCCCTGCTTGACGGAAAGATAATGAACATGTATCCTCTGCATTAACTGAAAAAAAAAAAATTGAGTTAATTAATTTCGGCCTTCTAATTTTAACACAAGAGCCTTTACCATTAGTACGGATCTAGTCTGTAGGGATCTTAAAGCAGATCGGATGGTTAAAATCTATTAACTCAAAAGATTCTATGATGAGTTAATGCAGAGGATCCGCGTTCCAAGATAATAGCTCCAAAATGAGTAACTTGATGCTGATGTCTCAAAATTTTATTAAGCTGGGTTATGTTAATTTAGTGGATCCAAATTTACTTCTTTTCTAAAGAAACTGAACACTTTTTTTTTTTTTTTTAGATGATTAGAAATGAATCAGATACTTATATAGAAGACTTAGACTGCTGCTCTTTAATAACTCGAATGGACTCCACTTTATTAGAATAGCGGAGAAGGTTCTCTACTGTTTTTGAAGAGAGATAGAGAGAAAATGGGAAGAGGAGGGGTCCGTGTTTAGTCATCAAATAGTAAAAAAAATAGGAGTAACATAGAGTAATAGATCAAACTAATCCATAATAAATTATTGTATTTATCTAGATGGATTAACTCGCTATACACTTATTCCATTTGTAGTGTGTGCTCTCTACTAGTATAGTTATATATTCATTTTCCCATATCTTGCTTCTTCAGACGTATTAATTAAATCATCACACAAACTATCAAATTAGATGTAAAATGTAAAAAGTTAAATGAAGTAAACAATTTAATCCCGTTAACTTTACAACCAAGCATTATCTATTTTTTTTTTTGAAAATCTTCCCAGAAGCTGCGAAGTCGTGAGGGGGAATCAAACTCTCGACCTTTGGGTAACCAACAATCCTAGGACTTCTCTCCTAGCCAACTGTGCTACCTCCCCTTTCTCTAACCAAGCATTATCTATAAAGTATCAAATCAGACGGATTAATTAAATCATGACTTAAACTACCAAATCGGATGTAAAATGGAAAAGTTAATTGAAATCAACAATTTAATCACCGTTAACTTTACAACCAAGCATGATCTATAATCTATTATCAAAATATTGCATTAAATTAAAAATTAAATGACAAGGTAATTATCAATACAGTTTGAAAACTTTCCGCACAAAATACTAGCTCAAAAACTCAAAGCAGACGGCGTGCTTTGCAAAATAGCAAATCGCGTTTCAGTTCAACAATAATATATATATATATATATATATATATAGGTTTTGGCTAATATGCTACGCGTAGCTAAGAGACCTCCGTGCTACGGCTCAAAATTTGAATTTTCAAAATCCTAACGGTCGATCCAAACCGTTAGATGTGTTCTACATATTGAAATGCACTTGGAGACCAAATTTTATATTTTTTGGATTTTTTTTACTATTTATTAAGCCACTTTGAAAATCGCTGATCCAACGGTGGCTTAACCAAACAGTGAAACCGTTGGATCAGCGATTTTCAAAGTGGCTTAATAAATAGTAAAAAAATTCCAAAAAATGTAAAATTTGATCTCCAAGTGCATTTCAATATGTAGAACACATCTAACGGTTCGGATCGACCATTAGAATTTTGAAAACACAAATTTTGAGCCGTAGCACGGAGGGGCTCTTAGCTACGCGTAGCACCGTAGCCCGGTCCTATATATATATATATATATTCTCATATGCATTTGCATACTGAGGATAAAAAGTTTCTATTTGCGAGGATACACTGACAGAAAAGTATTACTTCTGAACGTATCAGTATTACCGATAAAAATATCTGCAATAATACCGTCGGCAAAAAACACAAATCTGTATCACCAAATAAGACGCAGTGTTATTTGATGAGGTGGTGCTCGCTATTCTCTCATCTCTCCCCTCGCAATTTAGATTGCGTTCACGCATTTTCCTCTAAATTACGTACCTTAGCTAATCAGAAACAAAGTAGCATGTAATTAATTCTATCTGCTGGTGGAGTAGACGTGCCTTCAAAAATCATCAATGACGAAAGTAGGACAGATCAAAGGACACGTACGTAAGGACGCTGATCATGAGCCAAATAATTTTAAGTACAGAAAAGGAAACTATTTTCAGGACCAACAATAATTAAGGGTCAATAATAAATGATGAATGTCAAATTATTTAGCATGATATGTTTTTATGAGTGATGTATTTACATAATAAGTTTGTTAAAATTATAATTTTGTTTATACAAAAAATTAAGTGGTCGAAATTTGAAAATTTAGTAGCTTATTTTACCGAAATATTTTTAGTTGACTTAATAAATTAAAATTTCAGCCTTACCATCCGTTTGTAAAAATTATCAAAATTACCATTTACACAAGATTTGGATGTGCGAGAGGATTGCCTCCACACAATCAAATCCTGCGAAAAACTTACTTTAGCTCTGCGCAGAATTGGATTGCGTCGAATATTTTTTTCTTTTTAGAAAATGAATAATTATGTTCTAAATAGTTAATTATAGCAGCGTAATAGCGGCACTATAGTATTTTTGGATCTTAAAATTAGCTATAGTATTATCGGCCATTTTCAGCGCTATAGTGTTTTTTTTTTTTGGCATTTCCGCAATAATGCAATATTCGCTATTTAGAATCTTGATTCTAAGGCATAGTTGGTATATAATGAATTTGCTGATGAATAATGGGTTGTTTCTAGTTGAAATAAAAGAAAAATATATTGTTGTTGAGAACCAAAAACCCCACTTGAAGTTTTGAGGCACTACTCGACCTTTTATTTGCAATTTTGATTACATCGGTTTTTGGGCTATGGCTATACCCAAGATACCACGCACTTTGTCACTTCGCGACCGCTTGTGTTTGGATGAATAAAAAATAGAGCAAGAACATAGCTAATCTCAATTTTGAGAATAGTAGCTAATCTAATATTTTGTAGAATTAGTAGAATAGTGAGAAAACTCACAAAAGACAAACAAAGAATAGGGACTATTCGCTAATCCATACACACCCAAATATATAATAGTAGCTCTTAATAGAGCTAATCCGGATTAGTGACTATTCTTTACCATCCAAACGCGCGCACAGCTCATGTATCTATAATTATGGTTATGTTAGAAACAATACATTGACGTGCTATTGCAAAAATATCAACGATGCGTTAATATTTTATGCATCGATGTTTTATTGCCAATTATAAATGTGACGTCAATGTTTTATACCATGGAATCGACTCTGATTTAGAATTGAACATTTCTTAAATAATAAAAATCCTCCACGCAAATGTATTTTTGTCTCTACGGCTCCACCGATCATGCTGATCGGTGGAGTTGTTTTTTGTAGAAACTAAATCAACATTGCTTGTTATTTTGAAATATTAAAATTTTATTCTATTAAAAAAAAGATCATCTTTTCATCCACGTATATCATTTCAAAAAATGACAGGAGACATATGACCTCATTCTCTGCACTTTGGACCGAAATTTTTATTTATACCATAATTTCAAAAAAATAAACTTAAAAACTATGAAGAATTCCAAAAATATCCGGACCGCCAATTCAATATGCAAACCCATTAACAGGGGTCCCCGGATTGAATTGGAGGACCCCCCCCCCCCACCCAATCCCAAAAAAAAACCTCCAATTTCAGTATATCACAGTAGAATTAATGAGTTTTTGGAGATCCCTCAATTCAATCTGCGGACTTCACTAATGGATCCGTAGATTAAATTAATGGTCCTGGTATTTTTAGAGTTTTCTAATTTCAGTGGCGATCTTTTTTTTTAAATGATATAAATAAAAATTTCGGTACTTTGGATGACCATATGACTTAATATATGACTACAATTTATAAAATAAAATCCAACAAACACATCACATATGATGTGTTGTAAATGCAATTCAGGTAATTCATGTGCGTAATATTACTCGTATATTATTTATTTAGTGCAAATATTTATGCGCTTGTGGGCGTCATGATTGCCCTCATTGTTTTTGTTCGGTACTGGTTAAAGCCTCTAATCATGAGAAACTAGAAAGTTGGAACATGTATATATAGAGTAGAACTAGAGTGCTCCAAAGCCTCTTGTGAACTTGGCTCTAAAATATATCGAATCGACTTTAAACGATGAATCTAAACTGTTGAAACCCTTCTACCTAATGAGTGATGCGTCTACATGTGAAAATTTTAAAATTTTGAATTAATTTAATATAGAGTCAAGTGGTAAAAAATTTAAGGTTTATAAATTAATTTTAATGCATTCATTTTTTTTGGACTCCTTTGACCACTTGACTCTATATTAAATTAATTCGAATATTTAAAATTTTCACATATAGAAGCATCAATCATTAGGTAGAAGGATTTCAACTGTTTGGATTCATCGTTTAAAGTCGATTCGATATATTTTAGAGTCAAATTCACAAGAAATTGGATGAACTTAGGTGCACCCTGGTTCTACTCTGTATGTATATATATGTATATATATCTCCCTTTCGCTTTAGTTCTTTGCTATACTTGTCGTATAACAAGCAGCAATACACAATTAAGTGCCGACAACTGAGAAATAAAATAAGAAAACAATAAATAAATTACGAATGGTTTCGTAATATATTCAACATCCAAGATTGAAGAAATTCATCATTTTTCTTGCAACAAAAAAATGAAAAAAATTGCAATTGTTTGGGTTCTATTACACGGAATATACAGAAGCGGTGGCAACAGAAATACAGAAACCTTCTCATTGTTAGGTGGGTATGCGTTTCCAACTCGCTCCGCATTGCTGCCTTTCTTTTATTTTATTCTTCCTTTCTTTATTTTTGTAATTTAATTTGAACTTTTGAGCTGGACACTGCGAAAAATCGACGTAGCAAGTTTTGCTTTATCTCGTAGTATAATGGGCTGCAAATGAATTGAATCTAACTTTAACTCAGTTCGAGTTCGAGTTCGAGTTTGAACTAATTTGAAATCAAACTAGTTTGAAATTGAAGTAGGATTTCGAACTAAAAAGAAGAGTTAAAGTTTGATTAGATGCGATTCGAATCAATTTCAAATCGAACTAGTTCGAAATTGAAGCAGACTTTAGAACTAAAAAGAAGAGTTTCGAATCGAGTCAGACTCAGTTCAAATTCTATTTGAACCAATTTTCAAATTGAGTCTGACTTGATTCGAAACTCAATTGAATCATGAGTTACAAGTTTTTTGTGCACTCCTAAATTCTCGTATTTAATTTCTGGTTGAAAGAAATGAAATACAAGAAAGTGTTATTTTCAGATCTGTTTTTTTGGTAATTTAAAAGGACTATAAGAAAGAAGTAATATAACAAATTTGTCATTTTGGAAGAAACTAAAAAAAGACTGTGATAATGTCACGTAGGGTGGCAAAAAAGTTCGTAGCTTGTGGCTCAATTATGACTCGTATCTGATTTGTTCGCTAACAGTTTGTTTGTTACTAGATCGAACTGTTAACGAGTCAGTTCGTCACTAACTCGGTCCAGAATTAACGAGTTCAAGCTGGAGCCTAGCTTGCTCGCCAACTCGCAAGCTAGCTCGGTTAGGTATCAATTTGTGTGCATATTATACTGGCCTGCTTAGTCCAAATCGGTCCAACGCAGTTCAATTCAGTTTAAAAAGTTTGTAAATTTATTTTTTTCTTAAAATAAGATCCAAACAGACCCAACTTGCGATTTAGCTCGCAATGATTTTAAATTGAAATTTCAACTCAGATCTCTAAAATCAATTTACCCATGACTCGAACGAGCCAGCTCGTGATGAGTTCAAGCTGAACCCAATTCGTAACGAGCCAGCTCGTTGCCACTATTGCCATAGTTTCTTTATTCTATATCTTGTAAAAATAAAACCATCGAACCATTATTTTATTGAATTGCCAAAAATAAAAAAAAGGTAGCTGATGGATAATGGATGGGCCGATGGGATACTAGAGGGCTAAGGCCCAATTAACAATGAGAAAATTAGGTCATATTATGAGCATCATAGTTGGTTACAATATAATAAAAGGGATTAAATACCTAATAGCCTTTTTTCTCCTATCTAGGCTGTTCGACAAACGTGGATTAAGTCTCCTTAAGGCTTAATTCACTTTCTTTAGCTTTCTTAGCCGCTTAATTCTGCCGAACACCAATTCCTTAGCGCGGATTAAGAGCACCTCCTTTAGCCTCCTTTTGGCCGGATCTTAATCCTCTGTATGAACTTTAAGGCACCTATACCCCCTCCTTAAGCACTTAATCCTTCACCTGCGGATTAAGACAACCGAACATCGGTTCCTTAGCGCTCCTTAAGCTTTTAATCTTTCACTCTTAATCTTTTGTTGTCGAACGGCCCCATCAGAATTCTACGCTGTAATTAGGTTTTTAATAATCCGGGACCTACATTCTAAAAGAAAGATCCGTTGATTTTCAATGTAACGAATAATTCACTTAATTTTGTCGAAAATCTTTAGTTCATTAATTATGCATGAAGGAGAAGAGAGAAGAAAGCATCTTGAATTTAGTTATTAAGGTAATGTATTCAAAATTACGAGAAATTCATGTATACCTCTCAAAAATTTTGAAATTACGTATTCTTTCTCTTCTAAAATTTATAAGAGCGAAGCTACGGTACTTGCAAAGCACGGAACGGTTTGTGGTATGGTATGGATAAATATCTCCGTTTAAAAAGCTCAAACAATTATTCTAAACCGTTCAAAATAATCTCCATATAAAATGGAACTTGGAGACCAAATTTTACATTTTTTTTAATGTTTTTTACTATTTTTTTAAATAGGTAGAATATCACCTAATCTAAATATTTTGAGCCATCCATCCGAAAGTAGTGATTTTCTATCTATTTAAAAAATATTACAAAAATTTTAAAAATATATAAAATTTGATTTCCAAGTATATTTTTAAATGAAGATCATGTTGAGCAGTTCAAATTGACTGTTTAGACTTTGAAAACAGCAATATTGATCCATAGCACGAACCGATCTATATTTGCAAAGTACCATAGCCACACTATCATATTTACCTTTCTAAAATTAAAAAAATCCAAAATTTTACACAATTTTTTTTAGTATAATTCATTTTAAATTAATAGAGTACTTTTATTAAAAAAAAATATGTAGCGTATGTAAAAGACCGTGAAATTAGTTTTAATATAAAAGACACTAAATTGAGTAAATTTGTGAATTTTTGGAATTTAAAGGGACAAATATGATATTATAAAATTTATAATGGAAAATATGTAATTCCGATATTTTTAGGGTATTAATTAAAAAAAAATCGGCTTGAAATTCGCCTACAGGCTTCATCTCAAAAAAAAAAAAAAAAAAAATACACGTGAAATTCACCTTTCAAAATTATTATTAAGATTTAGATAACTTAATTCTCATTCATCTTTACCTCAAAAGATATATCGATAGAGCATAAAACAGATACCAATCAAAGATTCATTTCGGGAATACAGGTCAATTCATTTTCATGTATAGCCTTTAGACTTCTTCATAGGGGAACAAACGGATCAGATAATATCCGACCGGATCCTTATTCAAAAATTAGATACGAATATTTGATATCCGAATATCCGTGTGGATACGGATACATATATGGTTTTGAATTTTAATTATCCGTACTCGAATAGTTAATATATACCATATAGTTTTAAGAGTAGAACTAGGGTGTTTCTAAGTTCACCAAGTCTCTTGTGAACTCAACTCTAAAATTTATTGGATTGATTTCAAACGATGAATCTAAACCGTTGAAATTCTTCTATCTAATGAGTAATGATGAGCTTATAAATACCCGGGAGAGGGAGGTGTCCGATGCCCATCGGACCAAGAGTCTGTTCAATGGGTGGTTTCTACCGTCCGATTCACTTCAATATTTGTGCGCATTATTTTAATATCTGTGCTGTTTGCTTTAATATCTGTGCACATAGATCTTGAAGTAGATCGGACGGTAGAAACCACCCATCGAACACGTTCCGGTTCGATGGGTATCGGACACCCTCCTCTCCCTAAATACCCTAGTTCTACTCTAGTTTTAATATATATTATGAAAATATTTATGTATATATTTGTGGATATCTGATATTTAATTTGTATCCATACATATCAGTCAAATATTCCATTCATATTTGTATTCGAAAAATAAAAGCAGATAACAGATATAATTTTATTAGTGTACTTGCAACCTTTTTAGACTTCTTCACCACGTAATCCATACCAAGAGTGGGAACATAAAGCGACTCGTATTTCCATGTTCGTCTATAATTTTCTTTGATCTCTTTGTAGTAAATGTTGCAATGATCTGGGTAAAAAAAAAAGAGTTACTTTTTTTAGTCTTTTCCAACAAAAAAGAAAAAGAAAAAGTAGGATCCAATAATTTTAAATCAGACTAGTTTTTAGTTTTAAACAAACGGACCAGATAAATCACTTTGAAATTCAATAGACACCTTTTGTTTTTTTTGACAAATCTAATCAAGTTATTTTAATCACACAAGTCTGATTTGAAATAGCAGTCTGATTTGACAAAAAAAATGGTAATATCAATTCACTTTTTCTAGACATGAAAGATATAAAAGAGTTACATGTCGGCCGTCTGATCAGGATCAGAGTCAATCCTGCTCCTACTTATGACGCACAGGGCCCTTTAATATTAGTGCAGATCTCAAACGGACGGTTCAGATGTATTAACGCACGATGAGTTAATGCAAAGGCCGGGTGGGTGCCTTTACCTTTTGTAATTTTTTTATTCTAGTCACCTCTGGTATGCTATAAAATAAATAGACCAAAAATTTGTTCTTCCTTGAGATCGGAATTAAAATATAATAAGCTTATTCGTTACTAAACTTCCAATATTTTTTACCATACGTTTTCGATATGAGATGTCACATATTTAAAACCTGATTGAATTTTTTGTTATAAATATTAAAATTACGAGAGTTGAGCCCATTTCATCTATAAAAACAATTTCTCACCAGTACAACACTAAAAGCCCAAGATGTGCCGCTTGGATTTCAAAATTAACTTTAGTTTCTAACTTTCAAACTTTGAAGTTTGGGCATTCAAAAGTGTTTATTTTTTGTCACGACAAGAAAATCTGTCGTAAAAATTAAAATAAATAAAATTCAGTCATTTTTTTGTTACATGAAAAATAAAAGGTCATAATGCTCCAATTTTGTGATACAAGTAGTCAAGAATCAAGATCATGACGTTGTAGACTTAAATGCTACGCTGTTACTGAAGTACCGTACCTTTTACCGTACCTTTTATTGATTAGTATGACATCAATATTATTTTAATTTATATAACACCAACTCCAAAATCTATCGAATCGACTTCAAACGGTAAATTCAAACCATTCAAACCAATATGCTTCATTAGTTGTGCATTTACATGCAAATTTTATAATTTTTCAAATTTATTTAGTATTAAGTCAAACGGTCAAATGTGTGAGTTTTTGTTAATTTTAACATTTTTGACTGCTTAATTTGATACTAAAATAACTCAAAAATATAAAAAGTTTATGTGAAATTTACACATAGACGTATCACTCATAAAGTAAACCGGTTTTGGTTTGAACAGTTTGAATTAGTCGTTTAAAGTCTATCCAATCAATTTTAGAGTTAGTGTCATATGACACCAATGTCATATTAACCGGACTCATAGGATAAAGACTTGATATTATGAGAAATGCCTAGAAAATATCATCTTGTGGCCTTTTGACATTAATTTGTATTTATGCTGGACAATTAGCGCGTTGTATAAGATTAACTCTGAAAATTCCTTCTTACAACAAAAGGAAATCATATGCTACCCTTTTTATCTTATTTCTAGGCCTTATTGAAGAAGGTGAATGCAACGGGAGAGGAGGGTGTCCGATGCCCATCGGACCAGAGTCTGTTCGATGGGTATCCGATACCATCCGATTCACTTCAAGATCCGTGCACATCACTTTAATGTCCGTGTTGTTTGCTTTAATATACGTGCGCACAAATCTTGAAGTAGATCGGACGGTATCAGACACCCATCGAACACTGTTCTGGTCCGATGGGCATCGGACACCCCCCCTCTCTCGAATGCAACAAACACCTTACCTTTGGACACATAAAACAAACCAAATTTTCCTAACACACCAATTGGTGGCCAATGACTGGTTGTATTTGCAAAACCAAAAAATATTGCTGCAAAAACTATGATAGATCTACAGTCTACATCTACAAGCAAACCCCAAAAAAGAAAAAAGAAAAAAGAAAAAAATGCACACTACTAACAATAAACACACAAAAAGCTTATCTATATGTATGAACACCGATCACCATCCATATACAGGCTTCTGCACTTGAGGCGGCAAGAGGTGCAAGTCCCTAGAGTGTTGTTTGTCATAATCCCTAGTTCCAGGTATGGCCCCAGTTGCCAGTCTCAGAAACTCATTACCAGTCAGGCAATAGTGCGCAAATGCCAACCCGCCATCAACCACCTCTGACAGATTCGGCATGGAAGCTGACTTGCCCATTCTCTTCCTACTGTTATTGTTTTTATCAGTCAACACCTTGTCAAGCTCAGAGAATTGCATGAACCGCTCGGTGGCAGCCTCCCAGGAGAGGCAGTACCGTTGCTCTCTGGTTAGTGGGTGAGGCTCCTTTGACATGGCTGATTTGACGCAGGTAACAAACTCTTCAGATGTTCGGTAGGTGAGGCAATTAGGAAAGGTGCGAAAGAAATCATTTGAGGGGTGATCTGCACAGATTACAAATTTGCCCATGGCGAGTGCCTCGGCCGTAGCAGTGCATAGTACGTCGCTCACGCTTGGGTTTATAAACAACTTGTACCTGGTTAAACAGAAGTGCAAATCTCAGAAATCAGAATTCACCAAATTGAGCTATCAGTAATTTTGATCCTATACAATTTGAAGTTGCAAGAGTAACCAAAAACATGTCATATCAAACTTTATCGGTAATAACCGGTAGAGGTTCCTTAAAAGACCAACATGGTTTCAAATTTCGTTCAAAGGTCCAGATGTACTTGTGTCTCTCAGAATTATTCACAAATTTTCAGTATGCTACTGTAACGCTAATTTATACTTCTCTATTAGCTATGTAGTTCTTTCTTAAAATAGTGTAATTCTGTCTAATTACATAATTAATGCTAGAGGAGGCTTGTTCGCACCAATGAAAATCAATCTGGACCTTAGTGGTGTTATTTTGGGATGACATCAATATCTACTGCCAAGGAAAGTTCATTCAGATTAAAATTACAGAAAAAAAATGCATACCCGTGAAGAGAATCATCAGCATGATCCCGTCCATTGAGAAAATTGAGATTAAGCTTCAACCTGCTTGCTGTCATTTTAACCTCATGAGAGTCCTCGCCAGTGCCGTAGACATCCAAGTTAAACCCTTCTAGGTCATTCTTGTGCTTGGCCATAAGGTCAATCAACTCCTTGTACCCCTTGGCCCATACCATCTTCCCTAAGAAGTATGCCCCTTTTGAGAAGGCAGGCTCACCCATTGCTCGCTCTGCCGCAATTCTCTCACCAACATCGAGAAACTTTGGGTTCACACCATGCACATTGCACACTGTGGATTTTGGCATGTCTTGGGTTGCCGCAGAGAGACGCAGCACCTACATGCATTTGTCATTCAATTTTAAGAATTAGAATATAACACTGATAAGGCAGGTGCATTTATAAAATATATGCCGCAATAGAAATAAATGGTTTTGATATGTTACAAGCGCATTTCAACCTCACATAATTCTGTTATTTGGCTATATTACAATCTCACAGCCACTTGAGACATACCTTATCGCAGTATGCCCGAGCAACGATGTTGTTGATGTGCTTGACAAGGAAAGCCTGAAAGGCACCAAACTTCTCTCTTTTGATATACTCCAAGTAGTTGGTATGAACCACTCCAACAACATGGTTAAACTTATCTGTCCACCTATTGCCATGGTGGTACCAGTTCAAGTGCTCTGGTTCTTCTAATATAGCTATGTCAGCCTCCTTTGACGGTATAAATTTTGATGTGTCACCTGCTGGGATGATACTTCTCCTTTCTTTTGCAAACTGTTGTAGAAGGGGGGAAAAACAAGGAAAGCTATTATTACTTTCTTTTGCAAACTGTCGATAAAAGGGAAAACAATGAAGCTTAATCATAAATTGGGATAACATTTCATTCGTGCATACATTAAACAAGGTACTGTGAACACTTAACACTTTTGAAAACAAGAAAGCTCAAACCACCTGCCAGGTATATCTTTACAAAAAATTACATTTTTGATACAATCAGTGATATGCTAATACAGAATTATATATGACATTATCCGAAATGCTTATATGGTATCGAGGGCTTTCAGGGTGATTTTCTAGACCTTGTGGCTTGAGAAAGATTGTTGATCCTTAGACATTAATTCAAAAGGAGAATGCTAATGAATAACTGTGGCATACTACAGTAATGTATATATTGGTCCACAAATGCAAACAAATAATAGATTGCAACATATGCAAACTGCAACGACCCATGAAAAAATGCAAAAAAAAAACCAACAAAAAAAATTAAAGACAAAGGAAATGAGGGGAAAAACAGAGAAGAACTGGTATCGATTCAGTGCCAGCTATTCACATGCACTCAATATCCATTAGTAACATGCAAAATCCGATAAGAGTTACTAGAAGAAATTACCGGTATCTGTTCAATGCCCGTTCTATTGCTAACAGGCAGAACCTGATGAGAGTTCCTGATAAGAAATTACAAACAATAACAAATGGATATAGAAGCCAAACCTTTCCTGGGTAGAAGGTAATCTTAAAATCCGTGCTAAACCCGACTCTCTCCTCAACCCAATTCCTCATATATGCCTCCTGTTCTTCAGGTGAACTGAAGGTCATGTTATTCGGATATACCAGCTCCTGATCAGACTTGCACAGCCACGGTACAACAAGAGTAACTTCCTTATTTGTTGACCTGGATAGGTAGGCAGCCCTGAAGAGGGGGTTGACAGCTGTCCCAGTCATCCAAGGGAGGCTTGCAGTTGTGACAATAGCAACGTGCCTTTTTTCCTTGATTTCTGACAACTCGTCAGGTTTTTCGTACCAGAATCCATAGTCTTCATAGTGGTAGCCGGTGCTCTGTAACACACTTGCTATTCTTAGGTCAAGACTGTCAGTAGTGGGCTCGGCTTGGTGAATTAGGTTTTGGTCAGGGGAAGATAATGCCTGGTCTTTATGCTTATGACAGAGAGAATCAATTATCTTTTCACAAAAGTCTGCAGAAAACAGAAAAAATAAAAACTACTAAGTTTGTTAACAGGAAAAAATAGTAAACAAGCTAAACAAATTTCAATTTGGAAAGAATTTACTCCTCCAGATCTGGCCAAAACAATTACGTAAGAGTTAATGGGATTTTTGCTCATATATTGATGTTGAAGCCCAGTTAAGAGCTCTTTCAAAGTATAAAGAATCATTAATCAGGAAACAAAAAGAGAAGCTAAGCAAAAAAAAAATAGTAAACAAAGTAGTTTTGGTAGATTTTTTACACAAGGATGTAAAACCTAAAATTTTGGTACTATTTTGGTTACAAACAGTACCCCCAAGTACAAGTTGATAGCCTAATTTAATTCTTTGCTTATTATTATTTTTTTTTTCTTTTCCCTTTCTAGCAATTGTTTTAATTAATCAAAGTTGATCAAAGTACTGAACATCACCAAATAGGACTGTATGAACAGAAAAGTAAAATGGTGCAGTGTTATGTCCCCCTCCCAATAAGGTCCAAGACCCAATTAAAAGAAAAGGGAGAGGTACAGATTCACCCATCAAAATTGCCCAAGCATACCAGCACACTCAATCCATACAGGCTGACATTTAACTACACACAAGTTGATACTATAATAGATGTTGACAGAGTTGCATTATTTACAGCCCGGTTCATACTTGAAAACACCTAAGTTGACACTTCATCAGGCCTACGTTGACACTGACACTAGGTCCAGCTATTAGCTGTTAGGTGATAAAGACCGGCAACACTTAGAACATCTCAAAGAAAAGAAAAACACCTTTTCTAATCCCAATTTGATCCAAGAAAGGCTCGGATTGCTTAATAAGGCTTGCCAAAAGCTCAGGAAAATCCAACGGCTGAACCTCCTGCATCAAAAATTTGTTTATAAGGTCCTCTAATCTCTACAATATATAAACTTTTTCCAATGTTTGCAAAATACAACATATATTTCTGATACTGCAACTAAACTTGAATCTTTGGGAAACATACAAATTAGTGAAGAGGCCGAATGAAAAGGTACATGCTCCTACATATTACAAGTTTAATAGTTGGATTTCACCTTGTACTTTTCATGCGCTTCCATAAATGAGTTAGGTGAATGATTGTTTTACTTCCACAATGAGCAAGAGCCATGTATAAAGGGATTCAGACATTTGGCCACTTTCAACTTATGAAGTAGGGAATTTAAATTGTTTTTTGTTTGATTTAAATCTTGATTCTAGTAGTTAAACTTTAATGGAAAATAACTCAAAAAAGAGTTAGATGGTGTAAATACAAATGAATCTATAAATGAATTCAACAAATTATGACTGACCTTTGTTTCATGAGGTTCCTTGACTCCCTGCAAAAAAAAAAACATACCCATTAGCATATATAATGTAGTCTAATCCAAGCATGCTTTTCTTGTTCAACAAATGTATGAAGGCGACAACAAGAAATGACCTGTATGTATACTTTATTAAGGGTTCAGTTGGTTCAACTATTTTGTTATTGAACCAAATTAAATTTTGTTGAGATGATACGGGATTTCAATTTGTTTAGCTCAATTCGGTTTCTTTCTTTCTTTTTTTGTTGAGATGATAAGGAGGGTTCTGATTGGACCAGTTTTGGTAATGGAAAACCATAATGAAATAAACAGATATTCTTCACGCTCCAATATTACACATATTAGTAAACAATTCAGCAAGCCAATAACATAAAATTTCTTGCAAGTCGAATCTAAAAGAGCCGTTAGAAGTAGGGGTTTACAGAACTAAATCAAATAACTAAGCTTTAATTGAATCATTCGGTTAACTCTATACTATATATAATATTACTTCATTCAATGAATTTGGCTTCGAGTTTTACAGACTGAATAAAGTTCAATTCAGACTGAACAAGGAAGCAATCTAATCATATTAGTGATAAATTGTACACATGCAGACTATCAGGATAACTAAAAAGTGAAGAAGGTGCTTACAAGGATTAACTTGACTTTCTCCATCAACTCCCCACTCTTAAAATTCTCAAAAATATCATTTGATTTGGTGCTTTTCTTCTCAAATTCCATTAAACCAGTCTTTAATTTTTTTAATGGTTCCCAAAACTCTTCGTATTTCTCCTCCCACCTAAGCAGTTCCTCTTCAGCCACAATTGCATTTCTGATCGCCGATAGATCCATCCTGACTATCGGTTTTGGGCTCCATCTGTCAGAGTAAAAATTAATTGTAAAATTCTATATTTATATTTGTTAATGCATCTCATAAGTTTGGTCATATAATAGGCAGCTTCTTCCTTCCTTAAATTTTGGTCTTCTTGTATTTTAAGCATTGATTTAACTGGGGTGAGGTAAATTCCTTTTACTTCAGTAGCATGACAGCCAATCAAAAAGGTTATCAAAATTTAAATAAGTAAAACTACACATGTATTCTCTGTAGTTAAAAAAAAAAAAATTGTGTATAAAAATTGGTGCAATTTTAAAATCTATACGTCTTCCATTGAGCGGTTTTAAAAATTAACAGCTTGGTTTTCTAAATATCAGCACTTGATCAGTGACCAAACAATTTTCGAATTGCACCAAATTTGATAGACAACCAATCTAAACCATAAAGAACGTATCTACAATTCTAATTTTTTGGATTTTGATAATGATGATAATAATAAAATACTGTCAGTTGTCACGGTGTTCAAATAAATATGATTCTCAATATATCCCTTTCCAAATGAATTTGACCAAAGTGCCAAAAAAACGTTCAGTAGCTCACAAGCTACTACTATACCATATAGCAGATACCAGTTATGGCGGTGACTAACATGTATCAGAAAGGTTATTCTCTACTGTTGGAGCGAGAACGGTAGGAACTAGAGTACAAATTCTTAACAATTCAGCTTACTCGCGTTATAATTAGTTAGTGTTTCAGCTTAATTTTGAGCATTAAGGAATAAGGGGAAATGTGTGCCAGATGGGATATCACAACAACACTGTTAAGGAATTTTGTAACAAAGCCAATTCCACCTTAAAAGAGTTCTCATAAATTTAAGGCCAAAAAAATGAACAGAAATATTATTCCCCAGTAGTTCTTAAGAAAACATACTTTTCCAGTACTTTCTGACCGAAGTCTGGCGAAGAATAAACGCGTCTGATTTCAGACAGCTTCGGTCTGAGCTTCTGCACAAACTCAAACTCCGCAATTGCTCTAGATTCTACGAACGGAGGTGGCACGGAAGGAGAGGAGAAGGCCGACGCTGAATGGAGGAAGTTCTCCAGTTCTTGATTGGCCAGGTGCTTAAAAGACCTAGCTCTGGCGCGCATCAAGCGGATATCGGCGTCGGCGGAATCTTTAACCTCACGCCATCCTTTCGAGATGAAGGAAAACGCCTTCTCCGCCGTCCCGGAGGAAGAGGAAGTTGTGGGGACCATGGAATGCGGAGGCGACGGGGGCTTCGTCTCCATACCCAGGTTGAGCATGTGAGAGAGAGAGAGAGAGATTGCAGCTAGGGTTTCGTCGTCTTTCTCTCCTGAAAGAGAGGAGGAGAGCGAGAGGAAGAAGAGAAGTTTAGAGAAGAATGCGTGAGTGGAGATTTCGCGGGGTCGGATATGATGATATGGCAGCGCCAGAGAGGATGGGATCTCCTGCAAAATTGTATTCGCGATTCGTCTCTGAGGATCTGCCGATTTCCTTCACTACTCTCCTGTCTTTCTAAAAAAGGACATTTCCATTTTCAACTTTCTCCATTTGGGCTGCCGCCTGCCACTACCCAGCAAAATTTAAAAATGCAACCGTCACACGCGCTAACCTTGTGAGTTGTGACACGCTAATCGTTTGATTGTGGTACTCCACATTAAGGAGTCAAACAAGGGACAAATTTGGGTTGGATGTTCATCGGATTCAAATTTGGGTCCGATGGGTATCATAATTATCCGATTTGCTTTAATAATCGTTTGTACGGATATTAAAGCAAATATGCACGGATATTAAAGTAACACGCACATATCTTAAAGAAGATCGGACGATTATGAAATCCATCGAACTCAATTTGAGTTTGATGGGCATCGAACCCAAGCTACTCTCGTCAAACAAGAAGTAAGATGGAGTAAGAAGTGAGTTAATCTGAATTAAGTTACTCTACATCTCTAGATGAATTAACTTACTCCACACTTAATCCACATGGCAGGACCTCACTATCATAGATTTGAGTTCATTTTTCAATATTTTATTCCTTCATATGGATTAATTTAATCCATAACATAAACTATCAAACAAGGTGTAAAAAGGTGTAAAATATGAGGAGTAAAATGGAATAAGCAATTTAATTCTCATTAATTTTACTCCACAACCAAACATGACCAATATTCTTTAGTAATCATCAAAATATAAGTCATATTTGATTGTAAAGTAAAACGAAAAGTAAATTTGAAGGAGTAAGATAGAGTAACATTTGAATTATTCCGATTAAGTTACTCCATCTAAAGAAGTGACTTGTGGATTTATGTTATAATTTTCTCTCTCTTCATTAACTCACTTCACCAAATTCCAACAAAACATAATTATTTTAATCTTTCTTAACTCAAGAAGAAGAAATTTAATCAGAAGTAACTTTATTCCACAACCAAACATGACCATAGTGAATTATGAGAAAAGAGAGGTAATACAGTTAACTAGAAAAAAAAATCTTAAGACTATTATACTAAAAAATTAAAAGTTTGATTTCTTCTCACGATATTACAGTTTCTGCGAATGTTTAAAAAAAAAGTGGATTATGGTAAAGAAAATATTCCTTCGTTGTTGTCTTTTTTATTATTGTTGTTGCTGCTGCTGCTAAATTGAATTGGTCTTTAATAAGTATTTATATAATTAAATAATAGTTATAAAAATGAATAATAACGCTACTTATCTAAATTATAAAGTATGTATTGTTTGTTCGGTTGGAATTGATTCAATGCCTCTTTGTTATTAAATTTTTCATATTTTGATCCTTGATATGTTAATTTTTTCAAATATAGTGTTTGGTAAGATCTATTCAAGTCAATAAATAATAGCGTATTAAGTTTAATTCTAAGAATGATAGCGATCGTGACAACTATAAAAATGACAATTCTCTTACGATAATGCAATTATCAAATTATATTAGACACAAAATCTTAACCGTAAATAAATTAAATATAATCACAAATAAGAAGTGTGAATCAAATAAATTTCAAAATCTCATTTCTGATATCAATGCATATTGACATAGATCGATGAAATTTATAGCCCTAGTAGTTTGATAATATAAAATAAAACTAGAGAAAGAACAAAAAAATCAATAAAAATCAAAATATTTTATCGGCGTATTATGGTCTAGTATTTTGTTTTTTGAAACAAGATTATTTCAGTATTTTGTAAAGTGATTCAAGCAATAAATATAAAATTTAAGCAAATACTTGCATATAAATAGACTGAGAGATACAAAAGATTGATTTGATTTTAGTGAAATTTTACAGCTATTACACTAATAAAAGGAGTAAAGGAATTAGTTCTAATAATAATTGATAATACGTAATTGACTTTTAGAGATCGACATTGTTTACCTTTAAAGTACATTTTTCAAAATTAAAAAAAAATCAGTTAGCAATATTATTATTTTGTAACAAAAGGTTAAGCTTTAATATTAATCAGTGAATTTTTTTTTAGAGTGGCAATGATAGGATATGCTGGACAAATAGTGGTGAAAACAGAGCGGATACCGATAGTGGTAAAATGAAATTCATATATTTTTTTTTCTATCTCCGGATATAGATATGGAGTGGATACGGATACAGATACGGGTCCGAATTAGATTGGATATTTATTAAAATAATATAAAAATATTTAAATTCATAATATTTATTTAATTATAATGGTGAATAACATAAATTTTTCATAATATATATTAAAATATATGGTATATATCAACTATTCAAATACAAATAATTGAAACGTAAAACCATATCAGTATTCTTATTCATGCGAACATTCAGATATTAAATATCCACATCTAAATTTTTTAATACAGATCAAACATAGATTGAATATTATTTATACTGTTTACATCCCTAATAATGAGGAGAATGCACTCATAAGAATAATACAAATATGGAAAGCAAAAGTATGGTATGAAGGTCTCTCCTGTTAAAGTGGAGAATGGAGAGGATCAGAGGATAGTGTGTGAGATGGCATGCTTAAAAGCGAGGGAGCGAACAAGGACGAGGAATATTCTACAATTTGTGAATGCTGCTGGAGACCCCAACCCCAACGGACGGTTGGGAGAGGCTTTATTCATAGCCAGAAGTTGGCTCTCACTCTCACACTGTCTCTTCTTCAAATAAGTACTTTTATAAAGAAGACAACACGTGGAAGTAAACTGTTGGGTTTAATTGCACTCACTCATAAATTTGTTATCGTGTTTGGATGTATCCTGCAATAAAATTTGCAATTCAAGTTTGAGTCAAATTAATTATTTTAACTGAATGTTTTTACATACATAATAAGTAAAAAAAAAAAAAAAAAAAGCAGTACGAACTAGAATGAACAATGTGGTAGCAATAAATGCGAGAATATTAATTTCTATAATCCCATTTTGTTTTTTTTGGCTTTTGCAATAACTCGGAAGTATGTTTGGTTGTAAAATAAGAATAACTAGAATAGTCAATTCAAAAATAACAGTTATTTGCCTTATTAGAATAGCTAAATTTACAAATTCTTAGAAATAGTCTATTCTAATAAGACAAAAAAAATTAATTCACTATTCTAGCATTCTAAATCAACCAAACAATGAATAGACTATTCCGAATAGCTTATTTTTTATGCATCCAAACGTACCCCATATGAATAAATTAGCAAGAACATCGTTGATTTCAGAAAAAACTCTATTCTTAAGGTAATTCAAAAATAGAATAGTAGAAAAAAATAGTCACTAATTTAAAAACAGTGCTAACTCTGTGTTATTTCTTACCATCCAAACACATTTAATGATATATTTTTTTTTCCATTTTTTTTTCTCAGACCATATTAAATGTCATGAAACAAAAAAGGTACCTGCATCTTTACCATATTTCCTGGATAATCCAGAGCATTAATTAGTCTTGTAATTTCATCATTCCAAAGTCCATACCACAAAAAATAAAAATAGTATTTTAAATTGTCTGCAGAAACATACAAGTTTTCCTTGTCCTTAATGAATTCGACTTGGGACACCTCAGCTCAAATAGACGGAGCCTATTAATTTGTCTCGCTCGGCTCAAAGAATTCTCGGCACAAGTTTCTTGTCGTTTTTGTATTTTTCTTCGGTTCTACGAGCCTCATGTTTTGTCAATTTATCTCATACATACTCGTGCAGTAATTTGCATATTGGGTCATGTTAGGTGGTAACTTATAAGCTGGTCGCCTGGTCGGCAGCTCAGTAGCAACTCGTTACACACATCGCCACATCGAAGAACCCTGAGAACCTAGTCAAACTGTGTGACAAAAGAAAAGAAAAGAAAAAGGAATAATTAACACGAATAATCTACTCGTTAGACACCTGACACTGACCCAAGTACCCAACGCAACCGTCGGTCGCCCGCCCGCCCTTCTTGAATAGCAACTCAAAACAATTGAATCCAAATTTTATAAGGTAACATAATATTTATGTTTGATCATGGCCGTCTGATCAGAATCCAGACCAATTCAATTCAAGGTAGAATGCTCGAGACTTTAATACTCGTGGAGATTATAATTGAATGGTTCAGATCTAAACAAACATATTATGTTACCTTAAGCTGTGCTTCAGAAAATGTGAAATATTCCTCATTAAAGAAAAGAAAAGAGAACAGAGGTGAAAAGCCAGCAGACTGGATCTGACTGAGGTTGTTCTCCTGCTCCAGAAGAGGAAATCAAAGAGAAAGTGAAAGGGAGAAAGGGGAGAGAGAGAGAACTCGCTGTACAAATTCTTTCAAACCCGTCACCTCTAATTTGAAGTGTAGATAAAGTAACAAGCCACCGATCCTTTCATTTCCTTTCCGTTTATTCCATCTACTCCTACGTTTTCTGAAGCACATCCTTAGATGATACAAATTCGAATAACCCTTAATGTTCGCAATTCTGTTATGCACATATAAAATCGGATTTTTTTTTGTACCATCCTTTTTCTCAAAAAGGATTTAAAAATAAAAACCACCCGGAGCAACTTTTTATCAAAAATACCACTACTGCGGACTGAATCCGCATATCCAGAGGGACCAGATCCGCGGATTGAGCACGCGGATTCGGATCCACGGACTGAGCATGCAGAACAGCAGATTCGCGGATTGAGTCCGCGTATCCGAATTTTGACAGCAAATTAAAATAATTAATAAATTTACAGCAAATTAAAAATAATTTAAATTAAATTTAAAATTCGGATACGCGGACTCAGTTCGCGAATCCGAGGTTCCGCATACTCAGTCCACGGATCCGGATCTAGTTCCTCTCGATAGGCAGATTTAGTCCGCAGGAGTGGTATTTTTTTATAAAAAGTTGCTCTGGGTGGTTTTTATTTTTAAATCCTTTTTGAGGGCGGTACAAAAAAAAAATTCCGTATAAAATCTATTGATATTATGTTAGTTTTATTTTATGAGAGTTGAATTTCATTAAAAAAAACATTAAAATATTAGTATACTAGTAAATTTTATAAATTCTTAATGTCAATCAAAATACAATAAAAAAAAACATCTTTTTCAAAAAACAATAAAAAAAACATTATTTTTTGCCGTTTGCATGAAAAATGGCGTTGATTGCATCTAAATTTGTTTTTCATTTTGATCTTCTGAATTTCAACCTTTTGAAGTTATTAAACTTAAAAAAAAGGCATGGTAAAGATATAAAAACAACTTGCTCAGTTGAACCGATTCTTCTTTACTGTTGGAGCTAAATGAGTTACGAATTGGTTCGATTTTGAGAATAATTGTCAAATAGTTGAATAATAATAATTGACAATGAATAAATTTGCTTTCCTTGTACACAAATGGAAACTACAAAATTGATGTTCGGCAACACCTCTTAATTCGCACTAGAATTAAGTCATAAGAAGGTTTAAGGAATCGATACTCGGTTGTTTTAATCCGTAAATAATAACTAAGGAATAAAAAAAAGAAAAAGTAAAGGTGTCTTAAGACCAAAACAAAAAATTAAAATACGGACAAAAAGGATAAAAAAATATTATCTTAATCTGTATTAAGGAATCGGTATTTAACAGGATTAAATGATAAAAAAATTAAGAATTGCTCTATATTTTTTGTTAGGTGGACCGTTCCTGAGTCACGGCACAAAATTATCACACCTACCACCTATGTACCATTTAAAAGAAAAATATATATATATAAAAAGAATGATAATGTGATGATCTAGTATGAAATTTGACTTCTCTAATTTGTATATTAAAGGATAGACTGCATTTGTTAATAGAAATCAATGACAGCCAGCTGTCATTAATTTTGCTATCTTATGATTTTACTGGATATATAGCAAAGAAATCTCAGTGTTGTCAGAAAATATTACGAAGGATCTTACAAATTCGGAAATAAATATTCTGTTATTCCTCGGTTATTTCGATCGTAACCGTTCAAACTCTTCTATACGCGAATTAATTAAGTAAATTTTTTATGCATTAATCTCAACCAAAAATAATGATTGGAATCAGAATATCAGGTTCCTGGTATTTCCAAAAAATAATAGCAGATTTATTTCCTACAAATAGTACAATAAATCTGTACCTTTTGCTCTCTTTCGAGTATGCTCGTGGTCGTGGATAAGTAAAAACAACCCATTGAAGCCTTCAGATTAAAACCCTGTAGCTGTTTCCATCACCGAATTACCTAGAACTTTCTCTTGTTTGCAAGAACTACACAGAAAAGTATGAACGGTTCTAGAATTTCGAAAATACTAAGGGCCTGTTCGGCTGCAGTCTGGGAACGGAAATGGATACAGAAATGGGTGAATAGTAAACAGCGAGTTACTTTTCATGTGGGGAAAAAAAAATTCAACTGATTTTTTTTCCCGCATGAACAGCAACACGCGGGATGGCAGCTGAACAGACCCTAACAATAGCACAAATTTCATTCAAAATATTAAAAATGTAATAAACAGTGTTTTATATATAAAAACAACAAATATAGTAATATCAAGCTGTTCAAATTAATCAATGATGGTAAACCGAACCTCTGCCTTTACGGATCTTCATATTTTGAAATTTGAAATTTTTACATCATTCTTTCATTATTAGTGCTATCGAACAAATCTTTCTCAATATAATTAACTAAATAATTATTCAACTATTAATCTCCAGTGTTATTTCTTAATTCGTTTTCATCACATTCATTGCCGAAAATATCCTTTCAACACCAACAATAGCAACCAACAATATCAATGCCAATTTAACAAATTTGAAAACCAAGAAATAAACAATGTATTTTTTTTTTCATTTCACAATTTTTGAGAAAGTTCAACTGATCACCTTGCAAGATAAAAACAATGTACACGGTCCTTTTTATTTGGATTGTATTGAGATATAGGTGGCCTTAAACCAGAATCCGAATAAAGGGTCTTGTTCGGCACTATGAAGCTCACGAGAGGGATTGAAGCTTAATTAGACAAGATTTGTCTTAATTCTTCTGAAGATGAGCCAATTAGAGATTTAGATGCCTTTTTAAAGTACTTGTTCGTTTTTAATACCTTAAAATGTAGATTTTAATGTCAAAATCAATTACCAAATTATCCAATTAAAAAACGTATAGAATTAAAATGTCAATTGATTTTGTGCTCCAATAATGCTCCACATCCTATCTCCGTTTTCAAATTTTGAACAGACGATCCAAACCGATCAATATGATCTCCATATTAAAATGTACATGAAGACAAATTTTATATTTTTTGAAATTTTTTTTTTACTATTTTTAGATAAGTACAAAATCACTATTTTGAATGAACATACTCTCAGGAGATTATCAAAATTTGAAATTAAAGTCCTTGCAAATAATAACAAACAAACTAATTAAATTACTGAAAATAGAGTTAGAATCTAACGAATAAGTGGCTATTTAATTTTTGTACCAGCAAAATGGCCATTAGAACAGCTTCCCTTACAAGCAAAAAAATAAAAGAAAAATTGACGAAAAAACTGTCAGCAAATGCTAAAAGATCAAACCTTTTAGTTTTGGCTCAGCGAACAAATATTCGTATGTGCGGCGAACTCAATTGCATGTTGGGACACAAGAGGCATGTATTGAATTTGAATGGATAAAGATGGATCCCCACGAATCCAATGCCTGCGATTGCATAACGAATCCAAGTTGGTGCAACATTAGTATTATATATAATATAATTGGGAACTCTTTTTTTTTTTTTTTTTTAAAGTTAGTGGCTTTAGTGCCTACTAACAATTTGATTGATAAAAAACGTATTTACAACGAGTCAAGTTATTCTAATTCCAAAATGTATTCTTTTATTCTCACGAAATCTTCTAAATTACTCAAAATTAGTATAGTCACTCTTAATCACCCTCTAAATTCACTTCTAGTCTCCCTCTAAATTCTTTTAACTAGATCTACTCTTCTAATCCTACTTAGATACACTCATAATCACTATAATACTTAAATCTTCATCTCGTTCCACGACCGGATCCGCTCTTCCGACCGTCATCGCACTCCAACGATCGGATCTACTCACTGTCGTGCTTCGATCAAGATGGGAAATCTATGCTCCGAACTCTGACAATACCGCGTTTTCGGCTCAGCTCGGTTTCCTCCCCTCTCTTATTCTCCTCTCCGCTCAAAGAATTAGAGCCGAACGAGAGAGAGAGAGAGAATGATGATATTTCGGAGATGAGACTTAGAAGTAGTGGCGAGAGGCTCAGCTCGGTTTCCTCCCCTCTCTTATTCTCCTCTCCGCTCAAAGAATTAGAGCCGAACGAGAGAGAGAGAGAGAATGATGATATTTCGGAGATGAGACTTAGAAGTAGTGGCGAGAACGGACAGACCAGATGTAGAGTGATGGTCAGGGGTAGAACTAGAAAATTTAGTTAGGAGGGGCTAAAACTCAAAATACATAATTATTACTTTGTAGCTAGTGGGATTTGAACCCATAACCTTCTATGAATAAAATAGAGTCTTGACCACTAAACTACAAGTACACATCTAACATTTTATGAGGAGGACTAAACTATATAAAAACTTCTAAAAAAATAAAAAAACAATTAAATTTCAACATACGTCATTAAAATTTTTGAAATCATAGGGTAGCTTAGCATCTCCTGGACATAGTGTAGATCCGCCTCTGGTGATGGTGGGTTCCGAAGAGAGGGATGGGATTTGAAGCTGGCGGCTTTAAAGTTCGCCTTTGGAAGAAAAAAGAGCGAAAAAATAGGAAAGCTCTGAATTATTTTGTTCTTTTATCTATAATTGAGTACTCACTCACAAATATCTCAAATCACATCATATAATAAGCTCATTACTCCTATCTGGTATTAGGAGTATGTAACGGCTTAGAGTGGACAAAACGTGCCGTTCCGTGACTAACACACCGTGACTTTGGTCTCGTGCCGTGACCAAGTGAACAATCACACGTGCTGTGCCGTGCCGTGACTAAAATGTGGAGGGTCACGCCGTGACTATTCGTGTGCCGTGTCCAAACGTAACTGGTCACGTTTCTCATATTTAACTTCTTCTTTTTTCATAATTTAGGTTAGTTTATTCAAGATTCATCATTTGATCAAGACTTAACGGTCCTAATTACATGTAACTCGCGTGACCACATGCCGTGTCCAGATCTTTCGCGTGACGTGCCGTGCCGTGTCAAATTTTTAAAAGATGGTCACAGCGCGCGAACAGTCACACATGCCGTTCCGTACCGTAAAATAGACATTTGTTTATGAATCCCAAAATATTATTTCTCAGGAGGTAAAATAATTAAAGCATTTAGATCTAGTGGGCACGTTCACGAAGGATGTCGATGTCCACCTCTGATGGGTCAGTGGCTGGGGTCTCATAGCGGACCCCGTCAAGCTCTCTCCTAAATCGTTCTTTGGACGTGGCATATAACATCTTCGCCCGGATCCGTGAAACTGACAGCAGGAGACCTGTTATGACTCAAAATAAAAGTTCATTAAGTTGAGAAAATTCTTAGCATAGCCATGCATTTAAACTAGAAAGAAGATCCCAGATCAGCAAAGCAGAGAATCTCACACATGTAAAAACCTATAGAAGAAGAATGTATATATATCTTATGCACTGCCTGCTTCCCAACTTCTAATGAAGCCAGTTACTAGTGGCTTTTTGCTTTGCATATTTACGCCATCTTTTGCTTTAAATTGCCGTGCTTTCTAGACGGGGTTTTGCTGTGGTATTTTTTTCTTTCTATCAAATATCTTCGCTTTTTATATTAAGCACTTTAGGATATTTCACACATGACACCCTTTAATTTGGGAAATTGTATCCTCTGCGGAGTTTTTACCTGCGGAGCTGTGCGGTTCTTTTAATCTGGTCCGTTCGTTTTTGATTGAACAGACGAAATAAGATTTTAGCACGAATTTTAAAGCAAAATTAATACTGCTCCCTCCATCATCTGAGCAATCACCGGCTGAGATTAAATCTGGACCGTCTGATCAGCTCCGCAGAGGAAAAACTCCGCAGAGGATGCTGGTCCTTAATTTGGTCCTAGAACTAACGACATATATTACTTTTTTTGTATTTTTTTATCTATATAATAAAAAACAAAAAATCAAACCTATATCATAATTTTTCGAAAATCTCGAATTATAATATGGACGTAGCAAAACTAGATAGTTTTCATGCATCCGTCGTATTTTCTACATAGGTATGGGGACATGGGGTGTCATTTTTCATTTAAAAGATAATAAGTGTGAATGATATCCATAAACAAATCCGATTATTGTTCTCAAGTGTCGATTGATTAAGATTAACAGAAGAAGCATAACTACATTTCGATGATAATGGACGGATGCAAAGCAGACGAGTAGAACATTAGAGCATTTATATTTCAACAATTCAAATGAGTTTTTAAATAAAGTTGACACACCTCGAGAGATGTCTTTGATGAAATGATCACCCAAGAGATTCCCTTGCTGTCAAAGTTGACACACCTCTGGATTATTCTTGTCCGTCCGAGGCCGCCCACGCCGATTGAGTGGGCAGTTAAGGAGGGGCGGGCTTGACTCCAACAGACCTTTGGCTTGGCTAGGCCTATTTATTCTATTCTAAATAAGAGGATGTAGACTATAATTGTTAACTACTTTTTAGAAATTAAGATCTCTAAAAATTTTAACTCTTACGTCTTTGAAATTAATTTTAGAGTTTCTATCAAGTCACGTCAGCAATAAATTAAAAATGAGAAATAATTTGAGTCAATTATTTAGTCAGCGTGGAGTTTATAAATAATTTCTTAATAAAAAAATTTCCTGCATAGTTTTTTAAACGCCACATTAGATTAGAAATTCTCATAGTACCAGAAATATAAATGTTTTTAAACGCTTCACTCGCGATATAAATACATTAAGTACTTGCAATTCTTTTTTCCTTTTTGCATTACATATTCCAATAACAACTAATTAACACAAACATTCTTATTATTCACTTTGCCCCTTTTAAATTTCCTTTTGGGTAATTCACAAGTAACGATTGTGCCCACCTTTAGTCATTTAGAAATTGTCTAAATTACAAGGACTTTTTTGCACTTGGTCAGACAAAGGTCATTTAATTTCAGGCCTTTTAAGTAGGAATTGCGTACTGCATTCATTGCATTAAAAATAAAATGGAGGTGGACCTAATGGGCTCAAAAGCCCACCATTCGAAATGTACTTTTTATAATAATATGTACCATTGGACCATGCAAGATACGTCGATTTTTTTTTATACCCTCAATTAAATAAAAAATTCCAGAATTGCCCTCAGCTTATTTTTTTTAAAACTGCCCCGACCGTCAAGTTTCCTGGCGGTTTGCTACCGTAATTTTTTTTTAGCATGTATTGAAATGAGATTGGAAAGATATTTAGTATACTCTACATCAGTTTTATGGTTTAGATTGTTATGTTTAAACATGTGTGGTTATCATCAGTAGTTTTCTAAATGCATTTATATATGATATACTCATTTAATTTTATTAATTCACATGGTAAGAAGTTTTCCTTTCTTTTATCAAATAAAAAAAAGTGATAAAAACTAAGGACTTTATTACAAAATAAGAGGAGAAGTATGCAGGCATAAAGCTTGATTCTCAACAAGCCATGGAACTCACTGGTTACTCATGATCATCATCATAAAAAATAAATATATTAATGAATGCTTGTACATAGTTACTGACTTTTAAAGGAAAAACACCAAATAACAATAGTAAACAAAACCAGGGGCCTCAGTGAAAAATGCATATCAATCCTTGTAATACATGCTCACTAGGATAAAATATATAAATAATAATAAATACAAGGTCACCTATGCAAAAGGACATCATCTCAGAAATCTGAAATGACAATGAATACTGCTCAAATGAACTTGATTTCATGTTGTGAGACATTGTCAGACATAAGATTATTGTACCTGTACCAGTCACTTTGTTTTTTATATAACATGAAAATCAAAAGCATATATAAGACCTCTCAAGCTCTGTACCACTCTTTGAGTGCCTGTACCAGTCATCATGTATAAAGAGATGTCATTAGCACACTTGTTTATACAGTGTAAGTGTGTAACAACCCCAAACAAAATATGACAGTAGACGTAGCTATGCATCATGGATGGCCATCAAATCATACACACACATAAATAACAACATGACAAGTCCTTGTACATAATTTTCTATTTACTGGAATTTCTAGGTGATTTTAATCATTAGCTGAATCTCATATCGGTAAAAATAAGAACAGCATAGTGCACTGCACTGTCACCAAATCTGAGCCCCATAAATGCACTGAATTGATTAAGTTCCATGCCTCAGTAATCTTTTATGATTTTTATGTTAATAGTTCATAATGCCTGACACTTCAATATAAAGAAACTGAAATTCCATGTAGCCATTTGTCCATGACAATTTTCTAAAGACAGACTGTTCAAAAGAATAAAACAATCTAAGTCCCATATGAAGTAATAAAATTAAATAAGTATATCATACATAAATGCATTTAGAAAGCTACTGATGATAGCCACACATGTTTAAACATAACAATCTGCACCATAAAACTGATGCTAGAGTATACTAAATATCTTTCCGATCTCATTTCAGTACATATTAAACATCTTATTAAAAAAAAAAACTGTAGCGAACTGCCAGGAAACCTTGCGGTTCTCTTCGGAAGTGAACCGCTAGGAAACCTGGCGGTTGAGGCAGTTTAAAAAAAAAAAAAAAACCGAGGGCAGTTCCTATTCGATCCACTTTTTTTTTCTTTTTCTTTTGTAATGTCTATTAATGCCGAAAGGAACTGGTCCATAGTCCATACCAGCATTCAGCACAATGAAGGCACTATGATGAGATTTTCTTTCCTGTTCTATCTGTTCCATTGTCTACTCAGTACATAGTACAGTACCAAAAAGTTAAAACACATCAAGGGAAGTAGGTGTGAGCTCCAGGCTCCCATCCCCTATTCCTCTTAGTTGACATGCAGTATCAGTAACTTTGATGTATTATCCATAATTCCATAGGCTGAATTTAAGGCACCAATTGAAATTTTAGAAGGCTTTTTCTCTGAGCGTTCCATGAGGACTGATTCATTCCAATTAGTCCTAAAATTAACAGTTGTTCACATCAATTTTCATTGTGCCTCGTCGTATATCCTCCAAGAACACATGCAAGTTCCTCTCTGACGATCCCCCTTCGGCCACCGCCACCCTCGCCCGCTCCTTCCAAAATGCTGCCATCTCTCTAATCTTATCTGCCCTCTCGTCATCTCCCATGACCGCCTCCAGACACTGTTTCAACTCCTTCCCTTCTATCACGCCGTCTTCGCCGATCTCACCTCTTACCCCGATCCCCCAGTCCTCCATCAGCCTTGCATTTGTCAATTGGTCGGTCCATTGCGGCACAGCAACTGCCGGTACACCACATGCCAGGGTTTCAAGTGTTGAGTTCCATCCGCAGTGCGTTATAAAACAACCAACTGAAGGGTGCTGCAACACATCCATTTGGTGGCACCACTCCACCACTAAACCATCAGTTGTCGAAGCCAACTCTTCAAAATCAAACCCTTCGAGATCTCGGTTATCCTTTCTTACAATCCATAGGTACGGACAGCCTATCTCTTTCAAGCAACCGGAGATCTCCTCCAGTTGCCGCTTGCTCATTGCCGAGTAACTGCCATAGGAGATATATACAACAGATTTATCTGGTTTTGTGCTGAGCCATTCGAGATAGACTTTATGATCAGTTTGGAATAAATCTGTAAAATTTTGTTCGTCTCCCTTGTCAGAAGCCAGCATCGGCCCAACAGTGATCAAGTCCAGTTTTTCCTCCATTGATCTGATTGCATCGGACTCTAGTTCGTCAAATGAGTTCACCAAAACCTTCGGCTTCACCCCATCAGCTGATTCCTTCTCTAGTGCTTCTATTGTAAGTTCCAGCTGACTGCGCATCTGGTAGTATGGATTATTTTCATTGGTGATGGTAGCAAGGGAGGGTAGGTCTCTGAATTTAAGAGGAGGCAAACATGGAAACTTTATTTCTGCCATTGGATCATTTGCAACTGAGTTGATTGTATCCTTATAACCGCGAAAAGAGTAGTAGTATATGGCAAAAACAGTTGCCGGTTGTATCCAAAATTGCACACTTGGGATGCCATGAGCCTTCGCTACATCAGAGACCCATGTCATAAAGACACTGTAAATGACATGTGTGACGGGTTGGCCGTCATGTTTAAGCCGGTCAAGAAGAGCCGAAATGCTCTCTGATCCAACAATTCTTGTTCTGGTGAGGTAATCCTTCGGGTCATGCACACCTTTCTTGAATCCTTCGTCATACCCGTTAGAGAACGGGAAGTAATAAAGTTGCCCGTCATGAAATTCTTGGTCTGGAGAGGAGAGAGAAGAGAACAATTTACGGTGACCCGACACAGCGGTTGAGACAGTGACCCGCGCACTGGTGTAACGCGCAATCTTTCTCGCCAAGTGCCGTGATGGGTTGATGTGGCTCTGCATTGGGTAAATTGCAATTAGGAAATGCTGTTTCTGACCTTCACTGAAATCTTGCTCCATGGTTTTTTGATTGATTACTGTTATACCTTAGATTGAATGAGATGTAAGGTGGAGAATTTGCAAGAGATGATACTGATTAGAGGTAGCTAGCTGGGGTTGAATGAGCAAGCGTGAGGTGTGTTGTGGGGAGCTGTGGTATATGGATATATAGAGACAAAAATTGATGAGGTATCAAACCAGATTGGAAAGGCTGAGGTTTAAACTTACCTATGAGTTTGTTTGGTGCAAGTAGGTAGAAAAATAGAAAATAATTGTCTGATATAGAAATGCATGTATACATGTACTTGGTTAGTGTTGTAAAAAACGTTCGTTTACGTCAATTAATCTGCCGGTTAGTCATTGACGGTGATCAAATCGTTATAGATTTTTCTGATTAATCGGCCGGTTATTTCCGATTATGGTCAATTATGCTCGATTATTTCTGATTAATTAATTGATGTTACCATGTTTGTCTGACGAGGGTTATTTATAACATTGGATTTGGTACGTTCTTATTTGTTTGTGCTGTCTGGAGCATATATATATATATAACGCAAGTTTAGCATAGGCAACCGTTTGTCCGGCGCCATTTAATTAAAATTTGATTAAGATTAAATTGTTCTAATTTTTGTTCCTATGAACTCTTAATTAGAAGAATTTGACCTGACGAAACATACTAGTGTAATGGTAATAACTCAGTTGTTATGCTTCCTGACAACAAATAACATTATACAAGCTCTGGTTTTGAAAATTAAATAAATGTTTATACAATTATAAAATAGTAAAAGTGAAAAATAATACTTTCTCAAAAAAAAAAAAAAAAAAGGTCTTAGAACACAAACAAAATCACTGATGCTTCACAAAAATAAAAAGGATAATCTTACTATGCCCTGTTTATTCTGTACCATATGCACAAACAGACAATGCCTTGTAATTTTTCACACAAGAATCAAATTTTGTGGCTGCTAAATCCTGATAAAGCAGAGGCTCATAGTTAATACCAGAAGTCCCTCAAATTATACACAACTCATTTATTTTTTAAAAAGAATGAAACTTAATAGTATAAAATTTATAAAAAAAAATATGGAGGTCAATTTTCTACGTATAGCATTTTATAAATTGGAATAGCAGAATTTTGCTCTCCTATTTGAAAAAGTCGACTCCTTACAGACTTACAGCCTAATGAAATCCTTCTTTTGCTAAGCAAAAAAATAGGAAATTATATAATTAAATCTATTGCTAAAAAATTTGAAATAAACAACGGTTGCACACGGTTTGCTGTAGTGAAAATTTGATTGTAAAAGAAAAGAAATAAAATTTGATTAAAAAAAGGATAAGAATTGAAAGTGAAAGTTACATTTAATAAAATTGATAAAAAAAGAAATAACCTTAGGATATGTTTAGTTGTGGGATAAAGTTATACGTTGCTTATTTCAAATTATGACGGCATAAAATATTATTGTTTGGCTATGAGTTAAGTTATGAGTTAATTTTGAATAGATGGGTTCATTTAAGATGAGAAAAATGACATAAATTATGCACCTAAATAAGTAGATTAATTTATAACAACATTAAGTGATTTCTTATGCTGCACTATTTCATCACACTTTACATAATAAAATACTTATTTGATGACTTACACCCCAACTAAGTAATAAGAATTTTATTCCTCATTCATACACCAACCAACGTGATATTAACAAAATGCAAGTGATCTGCTTATTATTAAAAAAATGAAAAATTCTAAATGAATTATCATTTACTTTTTATGTGCTTGGTAAAAAACGATTAATATTTTTTTATTCGTCTTTGTAAAGCACATTATTATTTTATCAAGCATTGGACAACTAATTTGTTGAACTCATAACTAATTTTTGGTCTAGTGACAAAGACATATGATATCTACTTAAAAAGTCTTGAGTTCTGATACAACCCTTCTCAAATGAGATTAAGTCGAGGCGATGCAAAGCACGTTCTAACTCTGAGGAAATTAGTTTGTGTTTATAGAAGTATATTTATTGTGTGTCCGAATTAAACTATTTGCGAATCCGATATGTACATAACTCTATTCTCTTTAGTATCTTGTATTGCTGGGTGTGTGGTCCTCAAGATCAGTGAACTTTGAAGTATTTATTGTCCGATAAATCGATTTGGATCTCGTACGGAGACTTATCCAAGTCTTTCCCGTAGGCTGATAAGTTGGTTTGGTTCTCGAATGAAGACTTGATCAGATATTTTTCTTGAGCTGTGTTATCTGAATCTTAAAATTCAATTTAAGATGGATTTTACATATAATATAATAGCAAGAATATTAAATAGAAAATTAAATAATTTCATAACTTTTACGTCCAACTTCACTTAAAAAAAAAATATCACAAAGAAAGAAATTTCAGCTCTCCGGCTTCCGTCTTCCCGCCAACTGAAGACCCATTATCTCCAGTCTCCAGTCTCTACTCTCTACTCGCAAAACCCTAATTAGAATTCACCGCACTTGGATCTACCAAAAACCAAAAACGAGCAAAATTCGTCATTTCTCCGTCTTTTCTCTCTATTTTTCCTTTCTAGCTCCGCTGCTTTTGACATCTACGATTAGTGGTATTTTTGGCGCACAAGAGGTGACCTCAAAATCCGACACCTTGAGACACGGGACACCCATGTCGCAGTCCAAGATAAACTATTTCTTTAAACCTTCTCGCCCCGAATCTGAAGCGCTGTCTCTCCGATCTGATCTCATCTCGCCATCACCTGATCCCGGGGGGTAATCTCCCCTCTCTCTGATTTGTTACTTTTATTTTTTTGTTCTCAACAGTGTATAATTTCGGACAATTTAATTTCTAATGCCCTGTGCAAAACAACCAATTTTGTTCAATCTAGCATGAATTGCTAGAGTAAGACAACTCGCCATTAATATTGATTTTGGGTTGTTGTAGTTCAGTGTTTTGAATATAACTTAAATATCCAGTTTTGTTATTATGTTCAATTCGAGGTTGAAGTTAAAGACCAGCTTTCTTGATTGGATACAAATTTGGATTCTAAAATCTTGATCAAATGTATAATTTTGAAACACCATGGGATATTTGTAAAAGTTACCATCAATGCTTCTTTCTAATTCAATATAATGTACTTGTAGAACAGTTTGGATAGTGTTGATATAGGGTCAAAGAATGCTCACGAGTCGGGTTCGACCCCAACCAAGGTGGTCAACAAGAAGAGAAGCTATGCTCAATACTATCTGGAACTGGGGCAGTCTGATTTTCTACTGCACCAGTGTGTAGTCTGTGGTATGATGTATGCACGTGGAGATCCTGCAGATGAGAAGGCTCACAAGTCGTACCATAAAGAATACTTCGAAGGGATTGCCTTCAAGGTGTTTGCTCTTTCCCTCCTCCTGTTATTTAATAGATAGAGCGATGATTTCCTTTTCATTAGTGGTATACATACATGTTGTTTATTTTGGAATTTGGTCAAAGCAGGGATGGAAGAATGAGAAGGTGGTTGCAAGATTTTGTGATAATGATGACAGAGTCGTGCTATTTGATGAATCAGATTTATCTGGCCATAAGCAAAAGGTTTGAATTTTCTAGGCTAAATTAATAATACAGCAGTCAACTTCTAGCCATTTCAATGTCTCTCTTCCTTGTTATATTGTAGACACAGTGCGAGATTTACTCCTCACCTTACTAATTTTTTTTTTTTGGCAATTCTTGAGTTTTCGATCTGTAAGGCCTTCATAGTGTTGTAATCACTTATTGCTCTTAGACATTTTTGGTGGGTGGCTACTAACTGAATAGTAACAACTATTAATGTCTTCAAAGCAACTGAACGAAGTTTAGGCAGGTCTCGTGTATGGTCACTAAATTTGTGTGTGGTGTGTTGCTGGTGCGTTTTGTTTTTCTTTCTTTTTTCCCAGTTTGGGAAGGTTGTGGTGGACTGGTGGTTGTGTATATTAGCCATTATAATTTTGGAAATATCTATCTGGGAGGCACCAGCTGTGGCAACATATGTCATTGCTGATGAGTTCCATATCATACAATGCAGGTTAGACAAGTAATAAGAACAAGTGAGAAAGAGCTTGGATTTGGCGAAGGACAGCTTCTTCATGCACACTGTAAGGTAGGCTAATTAGTACACCTGATCTGACCCTAGTTAAGGCCCAGAGTGCTGTGATAATGGGTTTATGGATTGAGTCTAGGTCGGTTTTTGACAAGCTGGTTGATAGGTTCTGGTCTTAAACCACCTACCCGGCTCTTGATTTCAGCTCTGTTAAATTGAAGGTTGTAGTGTACATTATCTCGATAAATTTAATTAATATACATAAATATAAAGAGAGGTCATGGATGTATGAAACTACTAGATCTGAATTTTTGGAAATCCATAACTGTTGGTGTCAGCCCAAGTGCTTACCTGGCACATTGACAGTTCAGTTCTGAGTCTGTATTTCTTGTCCTTGTGGCCTGTCGGGTTCAACCCCACTTGACCCAGAACCTATTGTATGGTGTGCTGAATAAACCAACTAGTCCATATTGCGTTATACTGGTGCACACTGACCTTTATTATATTCATCTCTTCACTGTTAGTTTCTGCTGTTTTTTGGTTCTATACGTTTGACCTCAGTTATGACTTGATGAAATACATGGAAGTAAGGAAACTTGAGTTCATCGCTGAAGTTGTATAAGAACTTTCTCTCACTCCCTTATGCAGGTTTACATGTACATATTAAACCACAGAATTGCTGGCTGCCTAGTTGCTGAACCTATAAAAGCTGCTCATAGAGTAATCTCTGAGAAACCAGTTTGCCCTAGTCTGTCACAGGATAAAATCATTTCAACCAGGTCGAATAAAACCATGACTTTTGGAAATTGCAATTTTACGAGGGAGGTTCTTAGAAAATGCAACTCTGATAAGATGGCCAAAGAAGGTAATTTAAATTTTGGTGCCATTGTTTGTGAAGAGGAGGCGGTGCCAGCTGTTTTGGGATTTAGGGCTATTTGGGTCGTACCTTCTAAAAGAAGAACAGGGGTTGCTTCTCGCTTAATGGATGCAGCAAGGTTTTGATTTATTTCTATTAACTTGTTGCGGTTTTCAAATCTTACAAATTGCATATACTTCACTGATATTTGCAATTAACACCTAATTCCTCCTGAGATATTGAAAAACAAATACCCAACATTTAAGATTACTGTGATGGAAACAGATATATATACATGTTAGTGTTGACTACTATGCCGCTTTGGTTGATAAGCTCGTCCTTTTCTTAAAAGCTGACAGCAAGCCAAATGGACTTAATATTGGGTGACTTGACATATTCAAAATAGTATTAACTGGTCATATTAGTGATTTTCTTGAATTTAATGTGGAGTCCTTACTGGTTACTTAGTCATTTGACTCATATCTTGCCCGTCCCGCTCCTGCTTTAACTGCAGGTTATAATTCACATACAACCAAAAAAATTGAGTCATTGTATGCTCAATTCGCCTGCTTTAACTGCAGGGGTATGATTGGCAAATAACCAAAAAAATCGAGTGATTGTTTGCTTGACTCACCCTACTTTACCTGTTGGGGTATAATTGACAAACAACCGAAGTAACTGACTTAGTGCTTGCCGAACTTGTCCCTGCATTAATTGCAAGGGTATAAATTGCCAAACTTCTACAGTATTGTGTGTGCCACGGTTTGATTGATTATCGTGTGCATCTTTTGGTATACAAACAATACTGTGTCAGTTTTTTCTCCTTTCCCCCACCTCAAACCACTCGATCACTCATTTATTTTTTCCTTAAGTTATTTACCAGTTTAGGCTGTGGTAATTGAATAAGATAGTAAAGTATCAGCACCTTTGATATGGTTCCTTGCCTTGCCAGTCTAGTTTAGCAATTACTTCTTTTCTGTTTGCTATTTATTTAACTATTATATTTATGTTCTTTTTAATTTCAGGAAATCTTGCTGTCCGGGTGAAACTGTCGAAACATGTAAGTGTGCATTCACACCTCCAACTTCTGCCGGACAAGCACTTGCATGCCAGTACAGTAAAACCAGCTCTTTCTTGGTTTACAGGACAGATAATTAGGCTTATAATAGTCATTTTTTTTTCCAACTTCCATACCATTGGAATTAGAAATCTCGCTGCTCTGTAAATTGTGGGCATAGTTCTATATCTGGCTTAAATAATTTTATTCTTATATGACCGCAACCATCCTTATATCGGAGTACAAAATTTCAGTTATATATTCTTATTCTTGGTGAAGATGCAATTTTCTTCTGGAAAATACAAAATAGTTTTGGTGTGATGTCTCATGCCTGGCTAATGGTAATTCTAATGATTCTAGAGTTGTATGTACAGTACCGGTGGCCATTTTCTGTTTTAAGAGCTTTATGCTTGAAACAATGGATGCAATCATACCAATGTGTGATACCAAATCCGCTCCTCCTCGCTTCTCTCTCTTTTTTTGGTTAAAAAAAAAAAACCACTCCTATTTTGAGAAAAAGGGTAATCCTCAGGCCTCAAGCTCCGAGTTCTAGCTTGTTTAGCTCGGAAACTGAATCGAGCCGAGCTGAAGTTATATATATATATATTTTTTTAAAAGAAGGAAAAAGTCAATTTCATATCTGAAATAGATAATTACAATATAAGAGATCTAGCTGTTTTAGGAATGATGTTAGTAAAACAAATATCATTTCTGTGTTTCCCTGAGGCCCAACGACCAACATAAAGCACTAAAGACTATAAAAAAAAAATAAGTTTTTGTTGAGTTGTTTAATTGGGCAGCAAAAAGAGTGTATCCTCAAAAGTGTGCCAGTCATGCATAACTTCATGACTTTTACCTAATCAAAACCATATTTACTGGGCCATAATACATTTTAAGAAAAGATGGGTACCTGTTTCATTGTCCATAAACAATCGACAAGTGGGGGTCTCCAGGGCATCCTTTAGTTGCTAAGTTATTTTTACTAAATCTTATTGTGCTAAGTTAACTACATAAATATTCGTTTTATATGTTAATCCAAGTAAACCTCTAGACAAGCTCGACTATTCTCTTTTTCGTATTATCTTAAAAAAATGAAGCGTAAAATAATTAATAGTCATTTTTTAAAAAAATATTTATTTAATTATCAGTATTGTTAATTTTTATAGTAATATTTGAAAACAAATGTTACAATAATATTAAAGCAGTGAGCACTGAATATCATAATTATTTATGTTTAAGCCGTATGAAACCATAAAGGAGCAACCGTTCGGTGAGCTTAAGACTCCTCGTAGCACTAAGGAGCTGTAAGTCATGATTATCGAACACTATCTAGAGAACTAAAATCTTAAACTTATCAAACACTTGTTTTATTTTTTGCAAAGTTTAAAACCACTCTCTTAAAACTCTTTTTACTCATTTTTTAAATTTGTTTCAATTTTTAAGCGACTATTTTACATTTTACATGACTGAAATAGCTGAGTCTCTTTAATTTCTTAAAGTTTAAGCCAATCCATCTTGCCGAATACCCTCTCTGCAAAGATTAAAATTACAGCCCTAATTGAAATTGAAACATTAGAATCCTTGTACTGAGAATACTTGATATGTGCTTATTTGGTCAGATCTTTGCACTGGTACATACAGTATCTAGAGATCAATTGGACGATCCAGATGCTCCCACCTGTCCATTCCAAACAGGGTTGTAAAAAACAGCTGTTAAGGTCGATTAAACGGTCATTTAATCGACAACGACGGTCAAACTATTACGAATACACTTAACGGATGCCTGTTTGCGGATGAAAACGATTAATCGACCGTTTTACCGTTTAATCGTCCATTTATTCCCGTTTATTCCAGTGAATATTTATTTTCACATTGTTTTTTTTTTCTGTGATAGTGTGTGATAATAAGGTTTATATAAATCCTCTATTGTAGTTTTATTTATGCTTGGATATACATCCAATATTTTTTATACATGTTTTTCTTCTTACTTTAAAATTAATTAATTCTTTTATTGTTTATATACCATATATGTTTTTTTATTTATATATTTTTTTTTCAATTGGTAAGATGTGTTCATTTATGAAATTAAGTTGTTATCATAAACTAAATTTAGTGATTTTATGTTGGAATGCTTCGTTTCTTTCAAATAATATATTATTAGTATTTGAAAAAAATTAATTCTCAAATTAGTTTTTTCCTTAAATAAATATGTTACTTGCACATGTAAAATGCTTATGTTAAGAAGAAATAAGCGTAGTGTCATGTTATAATAATAAAACTAAGTTAAATTAAGTTTATTTGATAAGTTTAATGATTTAAATAAGTTATTTTTAATAAATTGTGATATTTATACATAAATTAAATAAAAACGTTAAATTGTATACATAATTCCAATTAATCGGCCGCATACCGATTAATCGTTTGGCAGTACCACATCCGTCCGACAACCGCATGCCGTTATTTACAGCACTGATTCTAAATTGCAGGGGCCACGGATTTCCTGTTACATGGCCCCCGCAAAATACTCTAGTTCCTTTTTAAAGTACAGTTCATTAGTTCCTTAATCAGGTATGAGCCTAGGAAAAAAATACTGCTAAAATATCTGAGCTTATAAGTCGCCTTTAAACTTTGATCTTAAGATCCAAAGAAAGCTGATTCAGTATTAAATATTAATGTATTATACCCTACTCTGCGTTTGACCAAGTAAAAACAATGATATATTCCAGTTCTAGCTATGCTAGCCTAGTTAAATATATATTATCTGCTAATTACAGATCTGTTTAATGTCTAGGCCAGTATAGTTACAGGAAAAAAAAATTATCCATAGATATTCAGATGTACAGAAAAAAAAAAAAGTGTTCATTTTTAACAAATGTAGAAAGATCTGACTCAATATTCCAGATCCAACTATTATGCTTTTTTGGGATCATATGTGAATCAGAGCTTGATTCTCCTCTAATCTGACGATCCATATCCAAACTAAGAAAAAAGGAAAAAAAAAACATGGATCTTAATCATTGAGTCTGATCCATAATATTTAGATCTTACTCAATGAACCCAATATTTCTATATTTGTTGAAAACGAAACACTTTTTCTATTTTTCTACATCTGAATTTAATAATTTCTACAGATAAAAAAATCCCTACGTACAGTATCAATATTGTTACTGACTTTAAATTGACAAAAGCACGATAGGTTAAAAAAAATTGAAAGAAGGCTAAAATATTTGAGCTTGAAGTCGCTTTTAAACTTTGATCTAAAATCTAAAACAAGCTAATTCAGTATTATACTCTACTGATCTACTGTGCGTTTGACCAAGTAAAAACAATGTTGTATTCTACCTATGCTAGCCTAGTTCAATATATATTATTTGCTAGTCACAAATCTATTTATTGTCCAGGACAATATAGTTACAGACTTACAGTTAGAGGTGTAAACAGTCGGATACGGATTGGATAGTGATCAAATCGTATTCTTATCTGTTATAATTTTCGAATACAGATACGGACACGATAGTCTCAGATACAAACATGGATCGGATATTAAACAGATATGGATACGGATATCGCTATAATTTGAATAATTAAAAATAAATACTAATGTACATTCTGACAAAAAATAACATCTAAATATAACTTTTTTTCATTCATAAATTAAATCTAGTATTTTTCATAAGTTTGTTGGTTACAAAACATATATCATGTTAATAAAATAATAGATACTAATTATGTCATATTGTTCATCAAAATATATCAACTTAAACTTAATAGCATTCTTTTTAACTATATAGGATAAATAAATAAATAAAAAAACTAAAAATGTCTTGAACCATCGGCATCAACAACGAAAAGAAAAATGCAGAAAAAAAAAAAACATTGTTGAAGATTAAAAGTTGGATGAAAAGAAAATGAAAAGTATGAAAGGCTATGAGCCTATGAGAAAATAAATATTAAAATATATTATTTGTATATTCAAAACTCAAAAAGTTGTCTTAAACTCTGAATAGAGAGCTCAATATTCGAAAGTTAATTGTAACAGGGCGATGATCTAGTTATACTCAAAGAAAATTCGGATATTCGAAATAAAAATATTGGATATGAATAATTATCTTTTTCCGGAACCGTATCCAGTTTTATATTCAAAACTATATATGTATCTATTAAAAATTATTTTAATCCGGATTCATATCTAAAAATATCCGTATATCAGAATTCACTTTTTTTCCAGATTCAGATCCAGATAAATCCGGACAATATCCGATCCGTTTACACCCCTACTTACAGCAGACCAGTATCCTCTGCAGAGTTTTTCTCCTGCGGAACTGTGTGGAGCTGATCGGACGGTCCAGATTTAATCTCAGCCGGTAAGTGCTCGGATGATTGAGGGAGGCAATTTTATTTGGTCCGTCCGATAAAAAATGAACAAACCAGATTAAAAAAACTGCACAGCTCCGCAAGTAAAAACTCCGCAGAGAATGCTATTTCTACTTACAGCGGTGTTACTGACTTATTGACAAAAGCATGGCAAGTAAAAAAAAATGAAGTACTGCCGCCGATTTGTGGGAACACATTGAACAGCAGCACAGTGCATTATTTTAAAAATGGTGAAAATTTTCACACATTCCGTCATAATAATTTATTTCAAGTGGATCTGAGATGTTCTCCAACTAGATCACTGGCTTGTACAATGTGTCAGTTTAACTTATTGGATTTTGCAACCTGATTCATGTATCAGAATCAGGAGAAAGGAGTGGGTCCGATATTCATCAAACTTACTTTTAGATCCAACAAGTTTCATGATCATTCGATTCATCTTAAGATCTGTGTGTATAAAAAACAAAACTACTGTGCACGAATTTTAAAGTATATTGAACAGTGATTGAACCTGTCGAACCAAAGTTGATCCGATGCACATCAGACCTACTCACAAATCGAGAATCAGATGTTACCCTATTAATTGACTTCAGGTAAAAAAAAAATTAACTGCGCTGCTGATTCGTTGCCAGCTAAGATAAAAATCGAATACAAGATCTTGTATCAGCCACAAAAAAATTGGCCACATAGAACCTGGGGATAAACTTTTTACGCTTACAACCCTCCTCGTTGTCTCCACTTTCCAAAAGACCCAGCACGCATTTTTGTGAATAAACAAAAAAAAATTCCCTAGATTTCTCAAAGACGAAAATACCCCGGGCCTCCTAGGTTTCATTCTTTGTTTCGACAATCAAATGTAAGCCATGGGGGGGTATCATCGTCATTTTAATACAACATATGCAGCACAAACGCCGGATTCTGTTCGCGGGATTCAAGCGCGAAAATAAAGCGCAAAAAAATAACATCTTTTCTATAAAATTTAAAAAATTCGTCCCTGCTTTCCTTTCTCATGTCACGTGATAGCACGACCCTGCTTCGCACTGTGGTCCGGGGTACTATCGTCATTTCAAGTTTTGAACCGCGATCACAAAATCTTTTACAAGATACGGAACCGCTAAATAACTGCCACGTATATAGACGCGGATACTCCGGACACGTCGTAGTAAAATAGGTAGCCGTTACTCTATTTCCTGTTTCGCCGCACGCACCAATCTTAACAAACACTGAGCCCAATTCTATAGGCCGTCATTTCACCGTTCAGATTTCCGCTTTTACTTTCCCGCGCTAGGATTTTTACGCAAATTTATATCGCGTTACATACCGCAATTAAGTATGATTTTACCATTGTCGACAATACAAGCTACACCATATTATACATTATATAATTTATTTCAATTTAAAAGTCATATCGAAAATGAGAATCGGATTTTCATTTTGTAATACCGGATATCATACTCGGGTTTTTATTTGCTTTTTTTTTAAAATCAAACATGATTGTCGGTTTTTCAATTATTTTTTGTTTTTCGTTTTTCAGCCTAACCGAACCTGATGGTTGGTTTTTTTTTTCTTTTTCTTTTTTCTTTTTTTCAGTTCGTCAAAGAAGAATGACTTAGAATTTTTTGCTTTTTTGTTTTTTAAATTTAATATATAATCAAATTAATATCCTTTCACCAAATTAAGAATGGTTTTTTATTTTAATTCCAAAAACTGATTACCATGTCCGGTTTTTATTTATTGGAATTTTTATGGCATAATGAGAGGGAATTTACTTCAAATGAGTTCAAATTCAATATCGAGTATGGCATGTGGCACATTTTCAAATTTAGTACTATTTTCGGTGGAGATAATTTTTATAAAAGGAAAAAAAAATATAGTATAATTATCGGAGAATTATAGGACCTGTAATCCTTATCCCAATTGTTGGTATTTCTCGAGATGCGTGCATAAACTTTACTTTTTTTTATAACATTTTGAGATACGCGTACATAAAAGTTTGAACAGTTGATCTAGAAATTTCATTATCCTGTAATTCCAAACAAATTCGGACTAAAAAAATTATAATCAGGTTAGTTTCGTAAATTTTTAAATTTTAGTAATTTTTTGATTCTTTGTACTTTGTTTTTATAGATTTGAAGTTTTGTCCCAATTATGATTTTCTCGTTTGTTTCGGAAAAATTCTTTGGTTGGATGTATAATTATATATATAATTACGCTTATGCTTGTAGTAATTATCAATATGTATATATTAATAAGATGTTCAAACGTCTAATGTTATTCATGTTTTATTATGTTTCACATTTTATTTTTTCATTTTTCAGACACTACATTAACTTGATTAGAAAATAATTTACAAACAAACTCTAAAAAAAAAAAAAAAATTAGGAACCGAATTGTCAATTCAGTTCGGACTGAAAAAAACACGAATTGCTATACAATTTTATTTTCCTGTCAAAACTGAAAAAAAAAAAAATCAAGACCGAGTTGTCAACTCAGTCTGTGATAAAAAAAAATTCAGATACTCGGATTTTGTGAATTTTGTAAATTCCCAAACAATTGTGTTGGTTCTATAAAATTGAATTTTTGTATTTATGGTTTATTAAAAAAAATTCTCGTTAAAGAGCACGGCAACGGCATGATATCTGTTTGAAAAGACACCGTAATCATGACATGGAACGCAATTACTGTTAGGATACAAACCATCGCCTCGTTAAGGAGCACCACTTTATCTCTGCAGAGACACCGTAATCATGAGATTGAATGGAATTGAAATTCCCAATTTGTCTTGAAAGATCTTATCGGATCCGATGCAAGCAAATACGTCACAAAAGTTTTGTGACCAGTACTTTGTACTATAAAAAGAAACTACAAATCTATAAAAACATAGTACCAAGAGTAGGGATTGGTAAACGGGCAGGACGGACAGGGTAAAGCCTGTGCACGGGCACAGGCCATTACGGACACAACCGGCCGGGTATTATGGATATTTTTTTAAAAAATTCTAACTTGTTCGTTTAATGTCCGTGTCTGTCACGGGCTCGGGGGCAGGACGGGCAAGTCCTGTTTTTTTTTTCTATTTTTTTCTGTTATAAATCCAAATTCATATCAATAAATTATAAATCTAAATTCATACCAATTTAAATTCATAATTCATTTGACATGGTTGTAACTCAATAATTCTTATTATAAATTTAATAAATCTAACATTCAAGAAATATAACAAATCTAATTACTTAACATTAAATTTAAATTCTAAATTTCTCTACAAAAATAATTCTAACATCAAATTTAATTTTTAAATTACTTTACAAAAATAAATCTCACATTCAATATTTCAATCTAACAAAATTAAACCTAGCAAAATTTAATCTAACAAAATGTAATATAACAAAAATTAATGTTACCTTTTTAATTTTGCGAGAAAATCTTCGAGAATACCTTCGTAATTCCGTTTGCGTGTTTGCATTTGCGTATTTGTTAAACAACTATATTTTTTTTCCGGCATTTTTATTAATAACTAAAAAATTAAATAAAGTAATATTAAAAACTAATTTTGAGATTTATTTCCATTCATAACCAGACCGCCCCCTGGGCGATGTCTTCTTATTTTGCCTAGATTGCGACCCTGATTTACACCAAAACTTGTGCCTTAAAGCCTAAAAATGTGGATTTTTTGTTTAAATATCATTATAATGTGGTACTGCTATGTTTTGTTTCTTATTATGCAGGAAACGGGCGAAATTATGGATCTGACAACTCTCCATACGGTCCGTATAGGCTTACATACGGTCCGTACAAGATTAGCCCAATCACACAGAAGGTTCCACAGCAAGAGGCAAGAATTCTCCAAGGCAAGGACAAGTATACGATCCGTATAGAATTTCATACGGACCGTACAAGATATTTTGGAAACCCAGGCTGGAATTGGAAACAAAGACAGCTGGTGAGGCCGAAAAAGAAGGCTTTGAATACGCGATTTCAGACATTAAGGCAGATAATTCCAGATCTGAGAGGCATCTTTCATTGATTCTGGGTGCTTGGGAGTCAAGGAAGAACTTGGAGAAGAAGAAGAAGAAGTTCTACAACGGATCTTCGGATTTTCTATTGTTTTTCTATGAACTCTTTCATAACTTTTATTGTGCTTTCTTCTGAGAACATGAGTAGCTAAACTTTCTGTTTCTAGGGTTAAGATGTAGTTGACGTTTGGTTTTACTTGTATGCTACTTAAATTTGTGTTGAATGCTTAGTTTTCATCTTGTTGTGTAGTATTTCAATTGCTTAGTTTTTGCTTGCTTCAATTTGATTAGTCATTCCGTTAGATTAATGTGCACATCTAATTGTTAGGAGCCAAGTCTATGTTATTCAATCCAACTGAACCGAGTATATGAGATAGGTTTTCGGATCGAGGAGTACTGAAAGGGAAACTTTTCTCGAGGCGAAAGTCCTTGGATACCTTTAGTAAACCAACAAGTGACTTAGATAACTTAGTCCAAAATTACAAAAGTTGAGGATTAACGCATCTAAGAGGGAATAGTTGAGTCTGGTAAATCGGGTTCTAAGCTAAAATTGCGACAGCTGAGGTAAGGGACTTAAATCTGGTCGATAGAAACCTTAGACAAAAGCACCAACACAGAAGCAGTAGCTGCAGTATTCACTCGGGGTCCCATACGGACCGTATAGGACTCCATACGGGCCGTATACCCTGGGGCCAGACAGATACGAAGTCTGAAACCCTGGAAACCTCTTTTATAATTTGAAAAACAACTTTTAATCTTCTTTTTACTATTTTAATTACTTTTTTAATCAAGTAGGATTTAGAACAAACCTCAATTCAAACTTTATTCACTTCTAGAATTTTAGTAGATTTAAGTAGAGTCCGGTTCTTTTACTACCGTCCCTGTGGATACGATACCCAACTATAACAACGGTAGGACTGTGCACTTGCAGTCTCAACCAGAGGTAAACTCGAGTTTAAAAGGTACAGCTTTCTGTACTGAAACTTCGGAGTACACCTGTGTGCGAATAGGGGCGGTTTACTTTTTTTTTTTAATACGATGATGAATTAATTATAATTATGTTCATAACCAAAAAAATTGATATGTTTCTTTGAAATTGGATAGAAAAATATATAATTTAGTTTATTTCGAGTCCTTGAAATCGAACCGGAAGACATAATGCTTGTATAAGACTTCTCCTGTGGCAATTGCACTTGCAGCTGATGCATTTCTTGGCGCTGAAAAGTATTTTTCAACATAAGAAAATTCAGTTGAGACACTAAAAATCTTAAACTTAATTTTTGAGGCACTAAACGACGTTTTTTAGCGATTCTGATTTGTCGGATGCCCGGGGCAACACCCCCGGGGTTGTACCATGGAGTGACGGTCGCCACCGTCTCCTCCTCTCCTTTCCGAATTGAGGTCATACGCGTCAATCCGACTTTCCTAGCAAAAGCTATGGTCGTTTAAAGTTAAAAAAAAAACGATGCTTCCGGCCCATTTTTTGTCAATCTATATATATATAATATATACATACAATAAAACAGTAGTCTTATAACTTTCAATTCAAATTATTTTTAAGTAAGATTAAAAAAAAATGATATATTTTAAGATCTTGAAAAACAATTTGAGGACATCAGTAAGTAAAACTGAACATTTCTGTCTGCTATTGTAATGTTTTGTTTGTGCATAAAGATATATTTCTTAGAATTAGCGAAGATATTAGATTGAACAATTTTGAGGCTGATTAGATTAGCGAAGATATTAGATTATTACTTTTCTTAGAATTTATCAATCTTAAAAAAAAAATTTCTCATTTTTGAATTTTAGAAGAAAAAAAAATCTGTCACGGGCTCACGGGAACGAGCGTCACGGGCACGGGCGACGGGCACGACGGGCCGGGCACTCACAGGCATTTTTCCAAAAAAAAAGATCCGACCCGTTTAATGCTCGTGCCCGTGGATGCCCGTGGCACGGGCACGGGAAGGTTGGGTCCGGGCGGGCGTTTGCCAACCTCTAACAAAGAGTCAAATTAGAATGGAAATGAAGATCGGGTTTGTAACCAGATTGGATCCAACTCTGCTATTATTCAAATGGAATAACAGGATTATGTTATTTGAAATTTAATCGTTGAATTTTTTTATATACGGATTTCAGTATAGATAACAATTAGATTTGAAATAGCAGAGTCTTGTTATCTCATTGGAATAATAGTGGAGTCGGATTCACCAGTTCGATCTCCTGTTATTACTGGTGAAAACTATATGGATAATATCTGATTCGTATTCAATCTGTATTTGAAAAATTAGCTGTGCATATCCAGTATATGTATATCTGTGTGGATAGGGATACCAATATGATTTTATGTTTCAATTATCCGTATCCGAATAGTAGGTATATACCATATATTTTAATGGAAAAGACTGGCGTACTACCTGTAGCATAGTGAGTTAGTGCCATATTGTATTACTCTCTCAAAAATTTATTGAGTAGGTTTCAAACGATAAATCTAAAATGTTAAAATTGATCTACTTCACAAGTGATGTATTTACATATAAAATTTACTAATTTTTATGTTTATTTAGTATAAATTCAAGCGGGAAAAAATATAATGAAAAATGAATGTATTAAAATTAACTTATAATTCTTATTTTTTGATCGCTTAACTTTATACCAAATGAATTCAAAACATTATAATTTTGGCATTTAAATACATCACTTATGCTATAGATTGATTTTAACGGTTTGGATTAGCTATTGAAACATATTTGATAAGTTTTTGAAGAGATAGTACGACGTGTCACTATGCTACAGGTAGCATGGCTGGTCTTATTCTATTTTGATATATATTTTGAATAAATTATGTTATTCACTATTACAATTAGATAAATATTATAAATTTTTGTATGTTTTAATAATTTTTTATATTCTTTTAATATATATCCGATTCTTATTCGTATCGATCCGTCTGATATCTGCTCATATCTGTATCCGAAAAATAAAACAAGAATATAAATATGATTTTATCACTGTCCGCTCCGTTTCGCCTCTATCTGTCATACTTCAACCAGTTATGAAATTGAACCTTTTTTAAATATCTATTTTTTCAAAACGAACAAAAAATTAACTTTAAATCTAAAAATAAAAGAGGTACGATTTTTAAATTTCAACGAATAACACGGGTGTGGTAGAGTTTTAAAAAGCACAAAAAATAAATCGAGTTGAGAAGAGAAAAGACAACTCGAATCAATTTTAAAATATAATTGATTTTGATATGATCCGTACGTACCTGTTCACGTACTTTTCTCAAAAATCTCAGTGTAAAAAAATGATATTTTATTTTTCTGCCGTATCCATTGTCATTTTTTTTAAAGACTTGACAGAGACTGTCAAAATATATTCATTTCTATGGACTTTCATTCATATTTATATCTGAAATAAATCTGCTGTGAACTTTTTTGGAGTTGCAGGATTCTGTTTTCCCAAATTTAACGATTTATTTTTTAAAATGTACAAATTTCAAAGACAATGAATTTTTGTACACGAATTTCAAAACAAATAAATAATTGAATTTGAAAAGACAGAATCCTGCGGTTCCAAGAAATCGCAGCAGATTCACTTCCGTTTATATCTCTTACACATTGTAATGGTAGCATTATCAAATTTCTATTAAAGTTACAACTCATATCTGCAAAAAATATTTAGCAATTAAGACTTAAGAGGCGCCTACTAGTGTTAATAAAAACATAATAACTGGAATTTACAAATGAGAATGCAACGGGTCCGATGCCTATTGGACCGACTTATAGGGTCAACCATCTTCACGAGCGTCCAGTACATCTTAAAATCTTATGCGCACGAAAATTGAAACAAATTTTTACGAAATTTATGGTCTGATCGGAAAGGAAATTTTTTCGTGCAAACGAGAATTGGAAAGAGAATTGACGCTATTGGCCTGATCGGAAGAGAGCGACGAAATAGAAAAGAAAAGATTTGACACAACTTAAAGGCGTCCAAATTGCGTAGAGAAATCCAGTCCAAAAGCAAGAGATTTGGTGAGAATTCCTTCCGCAGAGGTGAAGTTTCGATTTTACCTCTTCTTCTTCTCCGTTTCACTGTCAAGAGAGGAGGCGTCGATCCAACAGTTTAGACGTCTGGTGAAACTCCGATGAGGTAATATTCTTCTCCTCCTCCTCTTTCTTGTTTCCTTTTACTCATATTTATCTGTCTCCTTCTCTATTGTATAAATTTTTTCAAACCCTAGATAATGGCAGTTGAGTAATTTTAGTCAATATTAGTGATTTATTGAAGTGGATGTATACTGAATTATTTTATTTTTTGCTCAACAAAATTCAATTCATTATTAATTCTTTTCATCTCTTTTCTATTGAATTGAAGTCTATTTTTATTGGTTTTTATTCCGATCAGAGTGTTAATGCATTTGTACACGTATCTTAAAACAGATTGAACAGTGATCATGAGATTGAATGGAATTGACAATCCCAATTTGTCTTGAAAGATCTTATTGAATCGAACACGCTATAAAAAGAAGACAACGAGTTAAGTTACAATGGAAATGAATCCGACGTGATCGGGTTTGTAACCAGTTTGGGATCTCGGCTCTGTTGTTATTCAAATGGGATAGCATGATTTTGGTATTCTAAATTTAATCGTTAGATTTCTTTATGTGTGAATTTCAATACAAATGAACGATTAGATTTGAAGTAGCAAGGTCCTGTTATCCCGTTTAAATAATAACAGAGTCAGATCCACCAATTTGATCATCTGTTATTATTAGGAGTGAAAACAGTATGGATAATATCCGAATTGTTTTCAACCGCATTTGAAAAATTAGCTGTGAATATCCGTTACTAAATATCTGTGTGGATATGAATACCAACATGGTTTTACATTTCAATTATCCGTACTCATACAGTAGATATATGCAATATAATTTAATATGTATTTTGAAAATATTATGTTCTTCACTGTTATCATTTTTTTTATAAAAATTGAGGGTCAAGCTTCCACTTCATCATTATAATTAGATAAATATTATAAACTTTAGTATATTTTAATAAATATCTTATTCGTATCTATATCGATCTGTCAGATATCTGCTTTGTAAAAAAAATACAGATTTCTCCCCTATCTGTTATACTTCAACCGGTTACGGTTTAAGTTGTTTCCAGACTTTGAAATATTTCTTCAAATTGATAAAAAAAATACCTAATGAAGATCGAATCATTTATACTTTATTTTCCATTGTTTTTCAATCTTTTGTAATAGTAGTAGTGATTGTTATGATAATAATAATATAAAAAAGGTGATTAATCGGTGTTTTTAAATTAATTTGGATTTTAATTTTAACGAAAATGAGAACACCGTGCGAATTTTAAACAACATGATAATAATTTAATAATTTTTTTCTTGGATCTTCAAGTAGTTCTCGTTATATAAAACTAATTCGTACATCAAAATAAAATAAATAGTTTAAAAAATTCATAGCTATATCATGCTATTTTTCCTCGTTTTTGTGTTTCTTTCGTTATTTACTATTCTGATTTGAAAGTGAATTTGTTTAACATGCAAAGAAATTTAACCATTTTTAAATATCTATTTTTTTCAAAACGTAGCCAGAAAATTAACTTTAAATCCTAAAAATAAACATGGTACAATTTTGAAATTTCAACTAATAACACGGGTGTGGCAGTGTTTTAGGTGCTGTTTGGAAGACTTACTGTTCGTGTGAGAAAAAAAAAATCAATTCAATTATTTTTTTTCCACGTAAACAGTAAAATTATATTCAAAACCTTCTTCATACCTATTCTCATTAGTTGGCCGTCTTAAAAAGCACGAAAAAAAAATCCAAGTTGAGAAGAGAGAAGACAACTCGAATCAATTTAAAAATATAATTGATTTTCATATGATCCGTACGTAGCAGTTCAAAGACTTTCTTTGAAAAATCTCAATATAAAAAAAAAATTCATATTTCTGTCGTATCAATTGTCGATTTTTTTTTTAAACTTGACAGAGACTGAAAAATTGCCATTTCATTTAACCTTTTGTTGTATTTATATCTCCGACATACGGTGATGATAGCATTTTCAAATTTCTATTGATGTTACTACTCATATCTTAAAAAAAAAAAAAATGGCAGTAAAGAAGCGCCAACTGGAGTTAATAAAAAGTATAATGACTGCCGGCTATTATTTTCCCAAAAAAAAAAAATTAACAAAACTATATCATTTTATTTGGGATTTACATCTGCTGCGATCCTAAAAGGGTGAACAGTAACTCTAAAATTCATGTTCTTTCACATCTAACCGTCTAATAATTTCGTACACGTATCTCAAAGCAGCTGATTTTTTCTTGCACGAATCTTGAAATAATTCAACAGTTGGATTTGGAAAAGCAGGGATTGTAGGTCACTGTTCATGGGTTAAGAACCGCAACAGATTTGAATCCTTTTATTTGAAACTGTCCTGTTAAAGTTTTGGCGGTTTGTTCTCCTACGGTCCAAGAATTAAATGTTACTCTGTCCTCTTTTATCCCCTCTTGACTTTCGCACTTTGGCTCCCCCGAGTTGAGTGATAAAACCGTGGCGTGATCAAAATATCGAAGGCGATCACGACACATGAATGGTCACGGCACGTGAGTCGCGCTGTGTTCAAATGTGGCTGGTCACATTTCTCGCGTTTGGTCAAGTTTAACTATTTTTTTATAATTTAAGTTAGTTTATTCAAAATTCACTATTTAATCAAGATCTAACGGTCGTAATTACACGTCACACGATACCACGTGCCGTGATCAGATCTTTCGCGCGATGTGCTGTACTAAAATTTGAAAAGACAATCACGACATCCAACACGTAACCGTTACATGTGCCGTGTCGTTCCATCATAGAGGGAATGGAGAGTTGTGCCATTTTTCGCACTCTACGCCAACGTTGCATTTTAAGAACAAAATTTTTCAAAACTTTCACTCTTTGTATTTTTAATTTCTCTCATGCCCTTTTTTAATATTTTAACAATTAAACATATGTAAGCAAAAATTATTATTTACAGTTCCTTTATAATAGGATGCCATTTTTTTAAAATTCAACTTAGTTGAATTGTATAATTCCAACTTGTCAGTATTCAAACTTCTAAAACAAAAATTCTCAAGCTCGGTAGAAACTGCAGTTTTTCATATTAAATTTTCATTAATCAAAATGCCTAAGTTTGAAACTGAGAGACTAAAATCTGGTAAATAAATTGAGAATTTTAGATAGACACTGCATTTTTTTTCCTCAGATGTTTGCTTGAGAGGTTGATTTTGCATAAATTTAAATTCAAAATTTGAATTATGGAACGTGAAAATTGTAATATTCGATTGTGAAAGATATAATAATGTTAAACATAATTTGTGAAATTATGAAAATTGAACAGTCAGTTCAAAGCAGAAGAAGAGTATTATTATTTTTGAATAAAAAAAACTGATTTTTTTTAGAAGAGCGAGGTTGTGGTAACATTACAATTGACCTGTACTATAGATTCATATTTCTATTTAAAATTTAAAGTGTCAATCCAAACCGTTAAACATGATCTTCGTATCAAAATATACTCATAGACCAAATTTTATATTTTTTTAGATTTTTTTTAATATTGTTTAGATAGGTAAAAGTCATTGTTTTTGGATGGTTCATAATTTTTTTTTCAAATTAAGTGATTTCTTGCCAGTCTAAAAAGTAGTAAAAATATTATAAAAATTGTATTTTTATATGAATATTATCACGTTGAATAATTCAAATAAACTGTTTAAACCTTAAAAATAAATATACAAGTCCATAACGTGTGTAATATCCATATTACCGTTATCTCATTTTTTTTAAAAATATTATTTTTTAGTTATATAATAATGAAAATTGGACGTTACCGAGGTAGGGAGGAGGGAGGGAAATAAATCTGCTACAATCTAAAAGAATTGCAAGGTCTCTGTTATTATAAATCCAATTTTTCATCTTGGAATATCTAGAGCAGTTACTTTTTATGCACGAATCTCAAAACAAATAAAAAGTTGGATTTGAAATAATAGGTCCGTGCAATTTCTTAGGATCGCAGCAGATTTATTTCCAGGTAGAGGGGAGGTTAGGAGAATATTTTTCAAGTGTATCATCTTATGAGTAATGTGTCATCCATATAAACATATTTTTTTATTTTTTTACTCAAAACATATAAACATATTTTTTTACTCAGAAACGTATTGTTAATTATAATTAACTCATTAATCATATTGTAAAATACCAACGTACCATAGACTCACTCAATTTGTATCTCAACAACTTCACAATAAGGACCTGTTCGGCGGGCCACTGGAAATAGGTATGGGTATGAGAATTGAACTAAAAATTATTGTTCCCGTGGGAAAAAAAAAATTCAGTGAACTGAATTTTTTTTTTTCCCGCGGAAACAGTGGTGCGGCCAAACACGCTCTAAATATATTGCCTATTTAGGCAATAGATTGTGGTGCTTTATTGGACGGGATTAATTACATTGGAGGAAGAGAATTAGGCAATAAATCTTTGAATAACGCCTTTACATTTTGTCTCGAGCAGAGGAAAAGAGAAATAGGTAATATATTCTTGAAAATAATTAATGCTCTGACCTTTTGCCATAAATAAAGGTAAAGAGAAATAAGGAATGTATCTTTGAATGATGTCTTGGTCTCTTAATTACCTTAAACAGAGATGTCATCCCTGTTATATTTTCAACCTCTTATTAAATTGGAGCGAATATATGGTAATATATGGTAATATGTATATTACGGGTTGATTCGTAATACGGGTCAATATTTTTATTTTCAAAATTTTAATGGTCATCCGAACCATTCAAAATAATCTCCATTTGAATATCTACTTGCAGATCGAATTTTATTCTTTTTAGAATTTTTTACTATTTTTTAATATATGTAGTCATTTGATCTGAAAATTCTGGACCACCCAAAAACAGTGATTTTCTGCTATCATAAAAAATAGTAAAATATTTCTAAATAATATAAAATTTGATCTGCATGTATATATTCATATGAAAATCATTTTGAACGGTTCGAATCAGCCATTCAGATTTAGAAAAATAAAATATTGACCCGTACTACAGACTAAATCGTGGTATGCATAGTACCACAGACTCACTCATTAAATTGAAGGAAGAGGTGAATATTAAGTTCAAGAATTAGGGGTGTCAATGAGTATTGTAAGGGTTAGATAGAAGTATTTTCATACCCGTACCCGTTACAAATTGTTCTTATCCATATTTTACTTTTATCCGCTATAAATTATCTTACTCGTATCCTACCCTTATCCGTTATGTTTGTTGGATAACGGAACGGTAGTAGGTAAATAACGGGTAATAGTAGCATAATAATTATTTTTATTATTTATTAAACAAAACATTAAAACATATACATTCATTTTACACACGTATAGTACTTTATTACAAAAAAATTATGATTATGCTAAAAGCAAGTAAAATAATTAAAGTACTATTTTCAATGCTTATTAATATATAATATAATTTATTTTTATAATTACTTGATCTGGCAACGATTACAAAATAGACTTTACCCGTACATTTATTCGTTTAGATAACAGAAAAAAAAAATTATCTGTATTTATACCCGATAAATTTACAAAAAGATTTATCCATACTCATCTTATCGGATACAATACGAGTCGGCTAAACAGATAAAAAGTGTCATTGACACGCCTATCAAGGAATGAACAAATAGAATATTTCTAGTAGATAATTACTTGGTATCTAACTATTTCTCGGTCGATGCCAATAGAGGCACCGCATCAAACATCACCAACTTGGTGCTACTGCTCTTCAAGGCCACATTATTTGAAGATTGAAGCAAGCAATCTGGGACTCTCAAGAGAGGTAAAAATATATTTATGTGATTAATTAGTGCTACTTCTAGCTACCAATAAGTCCCTTCTTGGTTCTTGATAATACATTTTTCAAAATTATCTCCGCATTGAAACCATGCTGCGTATAGTCCATTTTTAACTCGCTTCATTTTGATGGGGACATATAACGCTGTAGTTATCTATTTATCTATTTACTACGTCCTTGTTTTTGTTTCAGTCGTACATATCCCTTTTTATTTGATCTTATGTGTGTGTGTGTGTGTGTGTGTATACAGAGAGAGAGGGGGAGGGAGGGAGGTGGTGGGGGAGGGGGGGGTGGGGTGGCGGGGAGTTGGCAAATGTCGAATCAGTTTTTTCTGAGCTCATGTTCAACCAAGTCGTTTTCTAATTTGAAAGTCAAAAAAATCGATCCAAACCATTAGGTGTGATCTCATATTAAAATTTACTTGGAGGCCAAATTTTACTTTTTTTTTATTTTTTTTACTATTTATTAAGTCACTTTAAAGATTGCTGATCCAACGGTGGCTTCTAGTTTTACTGTTTTGTCAAGTCACCGTTGGATCATCGATTTTCAAAAATGACTTAATAAATAGTAAAATAAACTCCAAATAATATAAAATTTGGTCTCCAAGCACAGTTTAATATAGATATCACATCTAATGGTTTGGATCGACTTTTTGAACTTCAAAACTTAAAAAACTTGATTGCACATGACCTCAGAAACAACTGATTTGATATTAGCCAACCTCTATATATATTATTCGGATTTTTACACTTATCCTTAATTATGAATTTCATTATAGTTGGAGATTCCTTAAAAACATATAAGTTAAAAAATTTCGAGATTCATAGAAAATAGTTTATTTTCTTGAAGTTCGGCACTAAAATATAATTTACACTTTATCATAGCATTTATATAAAAAATAATAAAATTTGATGTAAATTTCATAATTTATCAAATTACAAAATAAATCCGTTCCAACCCATATCCGAAGGGATTCAACGGGACAACACAAAAATATCTAATTTCGTGAATATTTTAACATAGCCAATAAGCCAATCCATAAAAAACACATGCTTAAAATTATTTTTTTTAATCTTTTAACATCATTTAAAAAAGGGCCATCGATAACGTGAAGATAAATCATGGGGACGAAATCCTAGCTTTTTATTACTCAGGAATTTAAATCGGCTGAAATCTGAGATATTAGGCGTTCAGTTTTTTTTGTGCACACATCTCGAAACAACTGATTTTTCTTAGCATGCATCTCGTAACAATTCGACGGCTGGATCAGGATTACAGAAATTTTAGGAATACTGTTCATTTGACTCGGATTTCAGCAGATTAAGATCTATTACTCCAGAGTAGAGCTGCAAACGAATTGAACCAATCGAATCTAACTGATTAGTTCGAGTTCGAACCAATTTCGAACATGAGTTGTTTGGAAATTGAAACTGATTTCGATTGTAAAAAAGAGTTCGGGTTCAACTTAGTTCGTTAATAGTTTAAACTGAGGCCAATTGGAGGAGAATCGGAAGAGTTGAAGGTTTTAGATCGAGTCAAACCAACTTCCGAACCGAACCAGACCCAGCTTGAATTCAAGTTCGAACCGAATTTGAACCAAACTGTTTTGATTTGTTTCAAAATACACTTCAATCGAGCGAGTTAATTGCCTATTTTTAAATGGAACTCAATCTTTTTACTTGCCCTACTTTAGTAGAGAAAAACTTAAAATTTGAAACACAGCACAAAGAAAGTGCACAAGGATATGTTCACCTTTTTTTTTTCGGATTTTTTTTCATTATTTGTATTAAGTTTTATAAATATTCATCTCTCAACAAATCACTTTTTTTTTTTTTTTTAACAAAAGTTGGTGAAACTCACTTGTTTTGTTACGAAACTAAAATCATTTTTACAATAAAGAGTCATACACACAGCGTATCATAGTTAGCATAAGAAAATAAAGCTGTTAAAAATTTGCTAGTAGGGAAACAAAGTTTCATAAAATAAATTTCAAGAAGAGACATTTAAGTATGAAAGTATGAGAGGAAATCACGTTCTTCTGAATGCAACAACAAAAAGCTACCCTCAAAGCAGGATCGCTGGATAATTAAGTTCATTAAATCCATGTCAAGAAGTTATAACTTATAACTGAACTGTAACAACACGTTTCGCTGCAGAAAATATGGCACATAGAATCCGGAGATTGAAAAGTGCAGAAGTAAAAACTGTGACTGGCTGCGAGAGCAGCAGTCCCTCTCACGCCTACTACAACACATCTCGTCCATCGTGACCGTCATTGCCCTCAAACTCCACTACAAATAACATAACTGCCACCATAATTCTTCCCGAAACTACCCCTAGGTCGTTTTCCACAAATACTTAAAACCTCATCCCGCCAGAAAACTTCACTCTCAGTTTATTAAATACAACTCAAAAACCCTGCCTCCTCTTTTCTCTCCTTTCTCTCCTTTCTCGCCTTTCAAAATGGAAGCGGCACTACTGCATAGACGCCACAACGACGAGAAATTGGCAAACCAGCTTGCGGCGTTTGGTTTGCTCGGTCGAACCAACCCCGCCTCTTCTCCTAAGCCGACACCTTCTTCATCCCCTATTCCCTTCGAGGTATGTATACATATCCGTCTCTCTGTTTCCCTGGTTTGGGTACTTTTGATATCTTTTGAAATAACTGTTTGATTTAATGGTTTTAGGCATATAAAAGAGGATACTGTGCCGCTTCAATGCCAGTTTCTGATTTGCCTCCTTTCAATCCAATTTATGTCGAGGTTAGTTTCCCTTTATTTTGCGATTTTTGTGTATTATCTTATCCCTCTCCAATAGGCCTGTTATCTCTGCATGACGGGAGGTTATTAGGTTTTAAACATTTCAAACTAGGGTTTTTCCTTTAAAAATTTCAAACTTTGGAACAAATTAAAATCGCCTTTATATTGAATTTAGTTTATTTCAGACATGCAAGAGGAAATTCTGTTTCTAGACGCGAAATTCACCTTGTTTATTTAATTCCGACCGAGTTGGCATTAAACGATCCCTTTTGTTGCATTGCAGAGACAGGGTTTCAGAGGATGGGTTTATGAGAGCGAACCCGGTCGGGTCCGATTCGTCCCGGTCCGCGGAAGCGGTCCAGTTAAGAAAAGCGGCGGAACCGGGGTTTTCCTGCCCCGCGTTTCAGTCAAAGATGAAGTCAACAAGCGAAACAGTAAGTTACTTTTCTCGGGTCCCACCCAAAGTTAATATTAAAAAATTTATTGCACATTTCCTTTTGTCTCGCCCTCTTTATTTTTTATACTGTTTTTCCTTGTACTTGTGTTTTTTAGGGTTCCCTTAATTAATTGTATGTAGCTTTATATGGCAGTTACATTTTGGTTTTTGCTTTTTAGGAATTTAATTTGTCGTATCATATATGCTAATTTCTTTTTAGGAAACTTTATACATTTTCGCTCATCTTGTTTTAGTTTTTATTTTATTTGTATTGCTACATTTATTGGGCTCAACATAATAAAAATTGTATATATTTACATAATAAAAATAACATAATACCATTTTACATATTAAAAAATAATAAAGTTGGTCCGAATTCTTAAATTTCTATTATTATTTTTATAAAAACAACAAATTTGCTACATTTGGCTTTATTTAAACGGAATGAACTTGTACGAGGCCCTTTTCATTTGCGTGGTTTTAGATGGGAAAAGCTGAAATACCTATTTGTTCCTACACGTGTTCGGTAGCATATTATTTTTCCCATTAAATTTCTATTAGATTTCCTATGGGTTTTACCTTGTCTTCTAATTGCACTGTTTTCATGGGAAAAAGCAAATTGAGTCAGAGTTCGGTTTTTTCCTAATTGTTGCAATTGCTGTGAAAATTAATAAATTAGCTTGATGTGATTAAGCTATTTTACCACAATTATTGATAATATTAAGCTATTACATTCGTATTTTATTTAATTATAAAATATTTATATTTTATAAAATCATAATTAAAAGTTACTGTTATGTTAATTTTTAATATATTCTATTTTATCATAAAAATAATGTTATTAATAAAAATAATCATATAATATCAAGCATAATTAGAAAGAAAATAAGACTTTCCACAAATAATCATACAGTACAACCGAACACTTATTTTAACACATTCTCATAATCATTCCCATATGTATTCATGCCCATTGGTTCTCATTTTCTGAAAAGTGAGTTCTAGTTCCATTAAATACCATCCCGAGTAATCTTCTAACAAACGAACAGGTCCTGATTGATCCAACTCAATCAAATATAATTAATGACCTTGAAGGCGGCGCGATTTTTAAAGCACTTTTGTTTGGCATTAAATGCATATATCTTAGCATGCAAATCCTGTTTTGTAGATTCGAAAGGACGTGAGCAAAGGAAGCCGCAGCAGCCGCAGAAAGTGGGCCTCAGTCTGACACCTAGACACGAGCTAGTGGGCCCTACTTTCCAGCCTTCATCTACTGAGCTGGCATCCCTTCTCCCTCAGGAGTGGTCTTACTGACATGTGGGCCCTGATTTCTACCTTTGACTAAGTGGGTTTCTCTTTTGTTTTGTTGCTGTCTCATTAAAAAATGGAGTAGAGAGCAGCATTAATTAATTAATAGATATAATAATAAAAATATGTTTAGGGTTTCGGTGTAATTGATGAATGAATGTTAAGTTAGTTGTTAGTAATATTAATATGATATAGTAAGTTGCTAGTTAGGAATTATAAGAAGATAAAAAGTTCTCAAGTTTAGTGCTCTTCTTATTGAAGAAAATTAAAAAAAACCAAGAGGGCTGTACTATATAGATGATAGTTGTTTCTGCGGTGTTTGTGGAAGTATATGGCAATAAATCCAAATATCTTGTTGTTGTTTTAATTTTTTTTTTATTTACTGCTTTTGTTGCCTTGTCTTGTTATTATTTCGTAATTTTTAATTGCTAATCAATTGGAAATTTTAATTCATAGTATTATGGTATTAATATATGAAATAATAAATAAATGTTTATTAATTTATTAATTGGTGATTACAAATATTATCTATTTGCGTTGCTAATTGTAGAAAGTGAGCGTAAAATATATTAAGATTTGGAATCAATTTTAATTGAAATAAAAAAAACTGCTGCAGATATTAAAATGGCAGGAAGTTATTTAATTTATAATAACAAAATTATCTAACATTTCTAAAAGAGCATTTGTAATTGCGGAAAAATTAATTTGGTACGTGACCAGTTATTGTGATAATAAAATATTATTTTTCTGACTTTGTTTTGAAATAACAATACGTATTGTTGTTAATGTAATTGATTTTCAGTTGAAACAAATGGTATCAAATAAACTATATACATCCATAAGTTATAAACTTGACTGTGTAATAATGTAATTAATTTTATGCATTAAATTTTGTATGTTTCATACTATACATTGATAAATATTTATTTGTAAAAATTTAAATGATTTTTTTAGTCATATTATTTAACTTGACAACACGAGTATACTTTTGTTAATTTTGATTGCAAAGCAATTACTATTGTTGACAGGAAAATTACAATATTATTGTAAAATTGGAAATAAATTTATATTTTGTAGGTTTTATAATATGTGCAAAAATTTATTTGAGGAATGTAAAAGTAAATAATTAACTAATAACTGGTCTCATTAATTAGAGTAGGAGATGAATTGTATGGATAGAGACTGTTTAATATTGTTTGGAAAGTAATTTTTTTTTTTTTACTTGAAGAAAAGCAACGGTTAAAATAGTAAATGTGTGATAGAATGGTAGAAAAGGGCGGGGAATTGAGGATCCTTCATAATCTTAAAAACCTTATCGGGACCGTTAGATGAAATCCTGATCAGAGGCTCAGAATCTCTGATTTCAGTTGGAATTCTAGGCCGAAATTTTTATTAATACCATTTACAAAAAAAAAAAAAAACACCACTAATTTGATAAAATTCGAAAAACCCCAAGAATAAAGTCTCAATTGTTCTTGCAGCTATGGTATTTTTTCGAATTTCCTAGATTTAGTAGTTATTTATTTTTTTTTTTGAAATGGTATTAGAGTATTTACATCTCTGCAGCTTAAATGAATTTTTAAATAACTGTTAATTACTTTTTAGAAATTAAGATATCTAAAATTTCTAATTCTCGTATTCTTAAAATTAATTTTAGAGTTTATATTAAGTCATGTCGGCAATAGATTAAAAATGAGAATTAATCTGAGCCAATCATTTGGTTGGCATGGAGTTTAGAAACAGTTTTATAATATGAAACTTTATTGCATAGTTTCTAAATAAGAAACTCTTCCAAATTTCTGAAACTAAATTAGAAACTGCCGTATTAGATTAGAAAATTTCAGAGATGTAGATGCTCTTAATAATAATTTCGGAATTATAGGACACCCCACGTGACTCCACTCCAGTATCATGAATTTGCTTTTTTTTTTTTTTTTTTTATGAAAAACCAGTAGGTGTAAAATTCGTAGCATGGATTTGATTTCAAGGATAGCAAAATTCGTAGCATGTGATTTGAAGGGTATAGCATGCTGCATGAATTTGCTTTTGTCGTTATTCTCGGACAAGGGAGGCATAAAATTGGGCCCAATGGGCTTTTTTGACAGAGTAAACTAATGGGTCCACTGCGGTCGCATGGGAAAATGGCGAAAGTTGCATTATTTTGAGACAAGATGGAGCTTATCAGTGGTTTTTTCTCGCAGTTCAACAAAATACCAGTCTTCTGCGGCTTGCAATATGTAGCTTGTATATGACATGGGTCTCATAAGCTGATCGTGAGGTGATCAAGAACGGTTGAGATTATTCTCCAGCGCTGCAAAGATTAATATAGGTTCGTCCATTTGATTAAAGAACTAAAATTGAAAATAATAAATTGAACAAATTTGATTAAATTGGTAAAATTGAGTTCAGTGGAAATGATAAAGTAAAATCTAAGAAAATATAAAGATCAGATAACAGATTTTCTAATCGAAATACACAAATCTATTCTCTCTATATAGACGAAACTTCTTTAGTTGGAATCAATCAGATTTGTCAGTTGGATTTTTTTAATTGAATCTCAGCGTGCCATTTAAGCGCTGACGTGGAGGAGAAACACTTAACTGTCTTAACAGAACCCTCAGCAGACTCATCCGGAATTGCTCGTCCAGTCTTCATTCAATTCGCCTCCAGGATTCCCTCTCTAGTGACTCAATTTGTTAATGGACGCTTCAATGTTGAATTCTGTTTAGTTTGCGAAGGGCCTACTTGCAAGGATCCATTTCTTTTGATTCCTTTTACCGTTGCCTCTTCCACCTTGACTGAACTGGCCTCCATCCTTTCTTCTTCTTGTAACGCGTTGACAGAGTAAAAAATGAATGTAATTTCGTTCAAATTCTCTTCCGTTCGTGACTTAAATTTGCATCTTTAACGATGCTATATGAGTTCTTTTTTTGTCATTAAACTTCTTCTTGGATGAAATATATGAGTAGAATTAGGGTGCTTCTAAGTTTACCCAACCTCTTGTGAACTTGACTCTAAAATATATCGAATCGACTTTAAACGATGAATCCAAACCGTTGAAATCATTCTACCTAATGATTGATGCGTTTACATGTGAAAATTTTAAAGTTTCGAATTAATTTAATATAGAGTCAAGTGATCAAAAGAGTAAAAAAAATGAATGCATTAAAATTAATTTATAAACCTTAAACTTTTGACCACTTGACTATATATTAAATTAATTCGAAACTTTAAAATTTTCACATGTAAACGCATCACTCATTAGGTAGAAGGATTTCAACGGTCTGGATTCATCGTTCAAAGTCGATTCGATATATTTTAGAGTGAAGTTTATAAGAAATTTGGTGAACTTAGGAGCACCCTAGTTCTACTCGAAATATATAATTTCGATGATTATATATGATGGTTGAACTTTTTGCAACACCGATGTGGATACGAATTCATGCTACAGTGAATCCGAAAGTAAAGAAAGAGTAGAAAGCACTGAAACGGAAAGGTTGCTTTAGGTAGTGGGAATGAAGGCATTCCTCGTTTTGGTATGGTACGGTGACCAATGTTGACGAGACAACACCACTGTTTATGATTATAAATTGTTTTCTTTTCCATTCGAGGATAACACTCAGACTCATTTTGGAGCAGATCAGTAGCATCTCGTGTGATCAGTCAGGTTTTGTGGCAACCTCAAAGACATAAATTATTTGGCCATGTCTGCTTTTATTTATATTATCTTTTGGAACACAGCAATATTTTTTAGTTGCGCAACCTTTTAGTAATGTACCTAACCAGCGAAGAATTACCGGTACAGATGCACGTAGTGTATTGAAAAAAACCGGACCGTCCAGGACCGAACTGGACCACCTGCGGATCCGTCTCGGACAGTTTCGGGGTTACGACCCGGACTGGTCCGAACCGAGGCTATGGAGGGGTCTAGGACTAGCACGATTTCTGATGGATTTTCTCCACTAGATTTGGACTTATGTGGCCGGTTCTAAATCATTGGACCGTACCGTACCCCGACTAACCTGTGGAAAACTGTCACGCACAAATTTGTATTATTTCATATTATTTGAAACCTTAAAATCAAATTACTTTAAAAAAACTAAATTACTTTAAAATAAATAAATAACCAAATTACTTTAAAAAATAAATTATTTTGATCTTTAAAATCGAATTACTTTAATAAAACAATTGATTTAAAAAAATGAATTAGAATGATATAATTCGGTTTTATTGTTTTAAAATAATTTAGTTTTAAAGATCAAAATAATTCATTTTTTCAAGTAATTCGGTTTTTTAAACAATTAATAAAAAGAAAATTGTACCGGACCAGTCCGGACTAGATTGGACCAACCCGTGTACCATGATCCTTGGCACGGATTTGGGTCATCCTCTTCAAATTTGAACAGCCTAACTCGAACCGTGCGGACTTGTGGACCGGAGAGACCCGTAGACCGGGAGTTTTGGATCAAACCGGACTGGACTGACCCATTTGCATAACACTAGTTTATGCCAACCAGTACTTTGAGTCTATAACAAGGCGAGGTCTTATGCCAACCAGTACTTTGAGTCTATAACAAGGCGAGGTCTTTCATCACTAGATGAGCTACCACTATTTTTGCCTACAAGCTACTTAGTTGAGTCCGCTGGAGAAATTTTGAGTGTGTCTTTAAATAAATATTCGAGTGGAATAATTTTGAGAAAACTATATTTCGTATTCACAAACTTGAATTTGATGGAATAAATAGTCCTGTTTGTTGGGCCAAGGTAAGTACTATTGGAGACCAAATGCTATTTTTGGATTCTACGAATGGATTCTCCATCAGTTCTAGATCTTTTCCCGGACAAAGAGGCAATTGCATCTATTTTCTAGATCCAGATGACAATATACCGCATAGATATTGCATTGAGGATGGCAATACATAAATATTGTGGTGGGAATCGGATCACCTGTTTCTCTGTAGGCAGGAAATTTTAAAGTCACTGACACGTGAATTCGGAGTGAGTTTTGATATTTAAATATCGAATATAGTTTTGAAATTTAAGAGTAAGAATTTCCTATTCGTAGAAGGGCAAGAGATTTGATTCATTGCGGTGTCCTTTTTATTCTTCTCTCTGCCTGATTTGTTCCTGATCTAGAGTAGTTTTTTATCCTACCACAAGCCACTACTAGTTCGTTGTTTTGTTTGTTATAGCATTGTCTTTCCTATTGGGCTTCTGAGGCAGAGTTTCTCGATCCTCTCTCTTCTAATGGGCTGTTTATAAGTCCAGATTTATTTGTGCTCCTACGGGATGTTCGCCCCCTAATTTTATGTAATGTATACAACAGATTATTATATAAACTGTTGTAAATTTTAAATTGCATTATTATTTAGACTCCGTAGATGAACCTTATCAGCCGTTTGTTCTTAAATAAAGATAGAGGATTATATATTTCTCTGGAAAAAAAAAAAGGTAGAAGATTATATACACAGGAAGATTTGATTCTCCTGATCTACAGATTTGCCCTATTGGAGGACTTGAATGGATCTGCGCCACTTGATTAGTTGATCGTGTGACCAAGGATGAATATCTGATTCTAGGGGTGGACCTCAGTGTAGTCCGCGGGCGGGGGGGAGCCGCCCTCTCTGGATTTTGAATTTTAGTGGAGATTTATCGGTTTCGGCTGGTTTTGCTCCTCTTTAGAAATTTTTTTTCCCCTCTGAATGATTAATTGGAAGTTCGGGTTAAATTTATAGTTAAAATTAAAATAAATTTCTTGAAATATGATTGGTAATTATAATTACAAGTCAGAGCATTATAAAGTATAAGTTAAAGCATTATTTTTTATCAAATATCCAATTAGTTAATGAGTTTAAATCCAATTAGCTATTTAAACCCGATTTGATATTTTTTTGCCCCTCCCCTGACGAAAATCCTGGATCTGCCCCTCCATAGGGGTGTAAACGGCTGGATACGGATCGGATAGTGGTCAAACCGTATCCTTATCTGTTATAATTTTGCAGATACAGATACGGATCAGATATCGAATGGATACGAAAATGGATAACAATATAATTCAGATAATTAAAAATAAATTACTAATATACATTATGAAAATAAATAGCATTTAAATATAATCTTTCATTCATAAATTAGAGATCCATTGATGTACTTCCTCCGAGAAAAATTGATGAAACAAAAAAGAATCATATGTACTGCCAGAATAATTGACGCAAAAAAAAATCGTGATATATCAGGTAAATAATCATATACATCGCATTAATTTTTGTTGAATACAAAAATAACGTGCTGTCCAACAATAGTTGAATAGTGTTCATAAAGTAAAGTGAATAAAAAACAAAAGTAAAAAATGACCCGGAATCAGAAATCCGGATATACAGTTATTCTTTAATCCCACAACTGAACTACAAATAATTGAGAAGTCTTTATATACTAGGAAGTTGTTATTTCTAATGTAGTCGTTTGAACCGGCCCAGCCCAGATAGTCCAATGCGCGGGAACAAGTTCAAATTTTGCGGAACTCTTCGGATATCCGGTTAGTTCAATTTTCGGAACCGGATAATATACGATCTGTTTACACCCTTGTCTCTCCACCTTGCCCACTAGTCCATCCTTTCCTCCGTCCCGTCCGAACATGTGCTTCCTTCTAATGAATTTAGTCATCACTTTTAGTTATGGTCTTTGTTCAAGCATGTGTTTTCGCTTATTGTATCTGTCCATTACTTTCGATGCTTCTACTTAGTGGATCTGATCACTGCCTCATTTCTCTAATGCTCTTATTCTCCAAGATAAGCAATTTGTTTTTTCTTCTTTTCTCCTAAGTTCTAATAGAAGAGTGGCTGAAACAAGATTTATATATAGTTTACTATGTTATAATGTTTGTGGGCTATTTGTTATGCTGCGGGTTGATTTTGATCTCTTTTCTTCCCCTAGTCTTTCTCTCTCTTCTTTCTATCTGTTCCTCTTTTTCTTTCTATATGCTTTTTTTTCTCTCTTCTTTCCCTTTCCTTCTATAGTAATACAAGGAATGGACTGTATTGCTTCTAGATATTCCATGCTCACCTTATTTTTCACCCAGTGTGCTATGCTGAAGGCAAGGATGATTGATGGCTCACTACTCTCTATCTGAGCATGAACAAATGTCAACTCGTACTGGTATCTAATCAGTTCTTTGGTTTTACCCTGCTTGCTTGTGTAATAGAGTGTCTACTTATATATGTATTGGTAAGGGTGGGTGGTCAACTACGTCTTGGCATATAATTTATTGGGTTTTTTTTGTGATGTCGAACCGAACGTCGAATTATTTAGTTGACTGAACTTTGACCGAATAATTCGCAAATTTTACAAATTATTCCTGAATTTTTTCCAGAATTTTATTTTTTGGTTATTTTTTTGTTTTTGCTCTCTTACAAAACTGAGATCTTTGATTCGAATTATACCTGAATTATTCCTGAATTACGAATTTTTTATCTCGCCGAACCGAACCCGAATAATTAATTTGTCACTATGCTTCCAGGTACCTGACAAAGGAATCTTTTACGATTAGTACATCCGGACCGTTAATATCAACTTTACACAAATCTCAAATTCTAATAATACTGCCTCTGCATTAGTCCGAATATCAAACTGGTTGACAATTAATTTCAAACTTTACGTAATCTTCTACGGTAGCTGGGAGGATACGGATCCCTTCTAAGTTCTACTCTGTATATATATTACCACACTAATAATTTGTCAGAGAAAATTTTGAATTGCTGGACTCTAACCGAAAGCAACCCCTTGGTGGAGCGTTCTCTTATCTCCCAGCACGTGTCGATCTCTGAGATCCCAAAACTCCTCCATCAACCACTCGAATCGGTCGGGTCTGCTGACGTCACTCCTCGAGACGCCATCCTCCACGTGTCCCCGCTCGATTCGCTCCACTTTCTTTTTATTCCTTCAACTCTCGCTCTCTTTCTTTTCTCTTCTCTCTTTCCTTTTTCTTAACGTCTCTCTCTCTCCCTCTCAAATGGACCCCAATCCTTCGACGGTGGATCCGCTCCCCGTGGCGGAGGCAGGGCCGTCCAGTTCAGTCGAGGGAGGAGCAGCGAGAGTGAAATGCTTGGGACGACGAGGACGCTTGTCGTGGGGAGCGGCGGCGGCGTACGGAAGGATGGCGGAGATGGAAGACGCCCATGCGGTAGCCCCGGAGTTTCTTGACATCTCTTGCGGCGGCGCTGGTGGATGCGCGGCATCGTCGCCTTCTGAACCCGGCGAAGTCGCTCAGTTGAGGTTCTTCGGTGTGTACGATGGTCATGGCGGATCCCAGGTAATTGCCAGGACTTCAATCCACGGGGGACTTAGTTATTGGTCAGGATCGCTGTTTTGTGTTTCCGATTTAGTGGTCGATCGGAATTCCGAAGGACGCGTGTAAATTGTCAGTATTCAAGAAAAAAAAAAGGGGGCAGGTGACAGTCTGCAATCGTTGTATAGACCTGGTCTTGTAGTCCGTGATCTAAAAATTAGTTGCTCATATTAATTTGTAGTGTCTGGAGCGTTGATCCAGTGACGCTCTTCCTACCTAGGTTTTAAATTAAATATTTATCGTATTAACTTGTATTGCATTTATTTGAAGTTTTCTTATGAATTTTGAAAAAAGTCAAGTTAAACAATTAATTCTACACATGCCTGTACTAAATGTTTCTTTCGGACCTAGGTTATTATTAGTACTTGAATACAGTTCTTTTGTCCAACCGAACCATAATCAACTAAATGCGGCGGGTAGGGTTTTCCTACTATGTTATATATATATATATATATATATATATATGAAGAGAAAAGGGCTCCAATACCTCATGATTTTCATACCTCATCATGTCTTATATTGTATATCTTTTATTTTCAAAATGCAAACTATCGATCTGAACCACTCAACATGGTATCCATACTAAAAATATGTTTGAAGATGAAATTTTATAATTTTTGCAATTTTTTTACTATTCTCTAAGATAGATACAAAATCAATATTTATGGACCGTTCAAAAACAATGATTTTCTACCTATCTAAAAATTAGTAAATTTTTTCCAAAATTTATCAAATTTGATCCCAAAAAATATTGTAGTATGGATACAATAAAAAATCAATGATTTTCAAAAATTCAAAAAAACTAGTAATAGATTTAAAAAAAAATATAAAATTTGGTCTCCCAGCACAATTTAATATGGAGATCAACTTGAACTGTTCGAAACGACGTTTTAAACTTTGCAATTGCAATATATGAGTGTGAAATAAAATGCTCGCTTTACTTCATGAATCACCGTAGCCCATCTCTCTCTATATATATACATTTCCAATTTTTGTTCGTAACAAGACCAATTGGAACTCTAGAACATCCTTAATTGAATCCAAATTGGCGTACGCGGAGAAATTTTAGGTTCTAATCCGAGGAACATTTTTTCACCTGAAGAATGAAAAAATAAAGCAAAATTAATGAATTAGTAGCAAACCTCAATTTAAAGTATCATATTTTGTTAACTGCAGGTTGCTAAATACTGTGCCAGCAGGATGCATGAAGCACTAAAAGAGGAGTGGGAGAGTGGGAATGAAAATAATAATGAAGAATCATGGCAGAGGCGGTGGGAGGGCACATTTGAAAGAGGATTTGAGAGGGTGGATGACGAGTTGATTTCGAATCGTGTGGCACCAGATGTGGTAGGCTCTACTGCAGTTGTGGCTGTGGTTTCAGGATGCCAGATTATCTGTGCGAATTGTGGTGATTCGAGAGCCGTGCTTTGCCAAAGGGGCCAAGCAGTGCCATTGACAATTGATAATAAGGTGCGACTTACAAGAGCTAACTACTATACAAATTAAGATATGGGATTATGTTGACATAAATTTATTTGATAATTATGACAACATGCAAAACTCTTGTCAGAGTAAAAAAAGTTGAAGTTGTAGATATGTCCTCTATAATTTAAATAGGTCTTCTATCAAATTTGGTGCAAGTTCAAAAGTAATTTGTTACTTAAACAATCTTATATTGCACTAAATTCGATATATGGTTAATCTAAATGATAAAGAATAACATTACAATTTTAATTTTCAAATTCCAACAAATTTTCACATTGGTTACAATTGTCATATTTGTCAATTTATTCCTACACCATGAGTGCATATGATTGTAGGGTATACTCGTTAGTTCCATAATTCCATTAATGTGAATCATGTGCTGTGGTTAAAATGGTTTGAGAAGGGGATCCTGAATTCAGCATTCTATTTATCAAAGCTCGAATAATTCTTTTTAGGAAAATTTCCTGATGTAGATTGCATTCTTATTATAAGCTTCTTTATTTCTTATTATTTAACAATCTTTTAGTATTTATATTATTTACTGAAAAATGATTTGCATTAATGCTAACGACCTCAAAGTATGCAGCAACCAAAATTAATCTTAATTAATTTCTTTTTCTCCCATTAGATTTTGATCAAATTTCTGGCTGAGGATGCTATGGGTTTTCAGAATAACTTGGCTTGAATATGAAGTTGGAGCATAAAGAAATTAGTCATAAGGTCTTCGGGTAAAAAAATGATCAACATATGCAATGGTCTTAAAAATCATGATTATCACATTTCGGTCACCAAAGTTTCAAATTTCCTATTAGTTCCTTTGAACTTTACAATATGTACTGTTATCTTTTGTATCTTCATCTGCCTCCGCATGTCCAATTGCTTGCAATAATGTCATCATTTACGTCAGTGGACATCAGCGCAACCAACATATACTTGCATGTTTTCTTGATTGGAATGGAAAGGTGGATTTTCATCAACTTACGGATGAAAATTAACTGCAGGACAAATATGGTAAATTATTTGGAAGCTATTGGGCCAAAATGGGAATGAGTGAAACTTTTGGGGACTGAAATGCACAAAAGGACACTTTTGACGACCTCTTTTGTAATTTACCTAAAATAAAAATAAATAAATAACCCATAGAGCTGTCATAATAAATGGTTTCAAACCTCACTTGGATGGTACGGAAAGTTCTGCTGCTCATTTCTTGCTTCAATTCTTACAGCCAGATAGAGAGGATGAGCTGGCTAGAATTGAAGGTTGCGGTGGAAAAGTTGTAAACTGGGGGGGCCCACGAGTGCAAGCTATTCTCGCAATGTCAAGAGCAGTAGGTTTGTACTTCCATCTATTTCTCAGATAACATGCTCTATTTTTTACAAAACTCCAATTGTTCCTCAGTAGTCAGTTCCTCTTGACTGTATTACGGTACAAGTTCTTAAGGGAAATCTGCTGAAAAACCTGTATTTTTTCATCTTAAACTCATGCTACTCCATTTTATTACATGTATAACTTATGATGGTGAAGGCCAATTATTAACTGGGACCTGAACTAGGGTGTTGCCATGTTGAATTGGAGGGTCATTTCTGTAAATATTCACATTTAGTTAATCATTTCTCTTAATACAGGTGACCGTTATTTGAGGCCATGGGTTATAGCAGTTCCAGAAGTGACATTCCACCCAAGATCTGAAGATGATGATTGTTTAATATTAGCGAGTGATGGCTTGTGGGATGTAGTATCCAATGAAGAGGCTTGTGAAATTGCATATCGACTTCTAAGAAGACATAGACGGAACGGCTTAATTGGCGATGGAACTCAAATTCCTGCACAAGCAGTTGCAGAATACCTTCTCAATCTTGCTTTAAGGAAACAGAGCTCTGACAATATTTCAGTTGTTGTTGTGGATTTGAAAGTTAAAAACCGGCGTAGGCCAAGACAATGATGGTAACTTCCTTTTTGTACACCATAAAAGCTAAGTGTACTAGCCAGATTCTTCTGTAACACAGATGACTTCCCCAATCAGCTCTGTAAGTTCACAAGTGTCAATTTAAGTCAAATGGGGATTATGACAATGTGGTTGTGCACTCCTTCTATTTTAGATGCAAGTCTAATTAGATAGCAACTATTGTTGTAGGCAATTCAAACATTTTGTATTTCAAGATTTTTCTTGATGAAGCTGTCCCATCTTCAAAGGTGCAGATCAGTTTTGCAACATATTAATTGCTGGATGCTTTATCTGTAATTTGTGTGTGATGGCGTGTCTGTAATTTTATAAATCAAAACATTTATCTCGGACAGGTTGGAATAAGTTGGTTTGTACAAGTATTCTACTCCTGCGTCTTTGGAAGCTCCAGTTATAACTTACAAGCATATCATACAAACCAATCTCCATGACTTTCATATTTGATTGTAAATTCCTAGCTTTGCATACGGGCAAGCCAAATTTAGCTGTCACTAATTTTTTTTGTTTTGTTTTTTGAAATTGCTTGATAGTAGCTACTAACTTAAACAAAAAAAAAATGTTTACAACATTATATAAAAAATTAGAGCTATATCTGATTTCTTCCTCCATAACAATGCATCCACAATCCTGTCTTTTCTTGTATTTTCTTTGCTAACAACTACGGGGGCATTCTTTTATTTCGATAGTAAGGGATTGAAAGAGATCAGTGGTCAGAAAGTAAGGTCATATTAATCACTCTAAAGTAAAAAAGATAGGATAAAAGAAGACTAAGATCACAAGGATAATCTATTGTAGGATTTTGATGGTAAAATGAATTTCATAAGTGACCGTTATGAGCGAACATACGTCCGATTTACGATGATAATATGGCTTGGGATTTGAATGAGAAAAGGCTACAATGATAACCATGGATTGATAACTTTTATTTTTACATATACAGAAGTTTTCTCAAAATCAAAATACATGTATAATACCAAAAAAGATTACGTATACAATGATAATAAATAAGACAATAAAAACATTTTTGTTTAAATAGAGGCTGTCAAGTGAAAACAATAAAAACTTAAATTTCGCACTTCTTTTAACTCTGTGGGTCCCACTAGGCAGCAAATCGCTATGCTATGAAGTTCTCGTACCTGAGGCATAGTGAATCTCAATTTAGTGAGGAAGGTGTGTCGTGTGTGTTCCTGTAATCCTGTTCCTTACCTGGGTACGTATCCTCTGAGATATCTCAATTTTTGCGTGACCGACGTGTCCGGTGACTATTCGGGGGGATGTAGGGGGCCAGTTTTATTTGAGCTTTGAGATTCGTGGAGAACGTATTTGAACGATTGAGATATTCCAAAAAGTCACGCAAAGTTTGAGATATCTCAGAGGATGCGAATTCTCCTTACCTTGAGCCCGCTTTCTAGCGAACAATTTCTTTCTTCTCCTTCCTCATCTACAGCCGTTGCTGCTCCTTCGGCAAAACATTCGCATACGCACGCGCACTCACACACACACACACACAGAAGCGCATGTGCACAGAAAGAGGCGACAATGAGTAGCAGATCTCTTCTCTCCCGATTCCTAGTTCTCTCCACCAGCGCCTCTCCAAGAGCGTACAATGCCTTGTCTTCCCCAATTCCGCTAATTGTGTATCCTTCTTCCCCTCCTACAAACGATTGATTATTTTGTTCTGTTCATTTCTGTAATTGCAGTAGCCGGAGCTTGAATTCGAGGAGAATTGGCTTGGCACTTCGCTCGTATGCTCCTCTTCGGTGCAAGTGTACGGCTTCAGTATCAGAGTCTGAGGTTTCAGATGACACATCAACGCCCAAAACAAAGTAAGGGATTCAGTATTTTGACTTGCTCACGGTGTGTTTGACAAATTGTCTGAAAGAATTGAAGTCACATTGTGCACAATAATCTTTTTTTTTTGTGATTGTCAATGTACAGGAAAAGGGTTGTCTCTGGAGTTCAGCCTACTGGATCAGTGCACCTTGGAAATTACCTAGGCGCTATTAAAAATTGGATTTCACTTCAGGTTTTTGTCTTTCATTTTTCTCCCCTCAAAATAACAATTGCATCTCTCTATTTTTATAACATGGAGATAATGCCCTCATGGCCTGTGTTTTACTTTTGCTGGGTTCTCATTCGTTTTAGGATTCGTACGAGACACTCTTCTTTATTGTAGACTTACATGCGGTGAGTTTCATTCTTATCTTGATAAATTACAATTTTCTATTAGCTATAAAATTTCACAGGAAATGTTTGGACTCTAAAGTTCAAAATTTGTTGCATTCTCCACATAAAGATCACACTTCCCTATGATGCACCGGATCTGGCTAAATCAACCAGAAGCACAGCTGCATTATACCTCGCATGTGGTGTTGACACTTCGAAGGTAATCTATCTACCTATCTATCAATCTATTTATGCTGTTCTTTGTATAAAAGAAGAGATAAATATTTTTTATGCTTTTGAACTCTTAGGCTTCTGTTTTTGTGCAATCACATGTGCGGGCCCATGTAGAGCTGATGTGGCTGTTGAGCTCTGCAACACCTCTTGGTTGGCTGAACAGGATGATCCAGTTCAAGGAAAAATCACGCAAGGCGGTGCGTTGCCTCTGTATGACTTCTCTGTTTTTTTTTGTTCCTTTTATCTTATCAACTCTTTTTATCTTTTCCTAAGGTCCAATTAAATAACACATGCTTCCTGAAATTAAAAATACTATGAGGCATTTAAAGTAACTTTTTAGTATATGACATAAATAAATGTTTCAAAAAAGATTTTTTGATGTTTCTCATATTTTATGCTTTCTGTAGCATTTTCAGTCAGATTTTTGTTTTTTTATTGCTGTAATTTAGTTGACCTGTTTGTTTTATATTGATGTTGCATAAAATAACCATAATTAAACAACCTATAGCTTGACTATTATCGCATTTCAAAAGAAGGCCATGGCAGTAGTACTTCCAATGTCTTTTTAGCCTTTGGATTAAAATGGATTATTGCAAGAACAAATTTTCTTGGGAAAAGTCTTGAATTTGTATTTGTTGCCCTGAAACCCTTTAATAACTTTAGTATTGTGCCTAAGTTGTTTAAAAAGAATGAAATCCAGTATTTTTAGATTAAAGATACGTAATTTCTACTGAATCCTGAAACCTATACGTCATTAGTGATATATGTGTCAAGGGCCAGGATCATACTGTTTCATTTAAATATCCTGATTAGAGATGATAAGTTTAAACTAATTCTATCATCAATTTTTTATTTTCTCGTAACAATCAGGGTGATGAAAATGTGGGAGTGGCACTTCTCACATATCCTGTACTCATGGCTTCTGATATTCTTCTGTATCAGGTACACATTTTGCATCTTCATCTTTCTTAAGATATGCTTTTGGATAATTTTAGTATGAAGACTTACATCTTGTATACAGATGGTTGGAGATAGTCCTCTAGCATCTCATATAGTTATCTGAACATTTTCATGCTTAACACCACGGAATATATAATACAAAATATAGTTTAAGATATGAATATTTATTAGTATTACAAAGATAAATACGGAAGTTTTAATTTCATGAAATATATAATTTTTTATGTAGATAACTGTTAACATGGATTATGGACAAAAAATAAATTGTAGTCAGAAAGAATATAGGAGATAAAACAAAACGTATTGCTTAAATTGGTCTTCCATGTGCTAAAAAGATTTTCCACTGGTCTACAGGCCCATTTGCTATAGTTTGAATGTGCAATAGATGAACCACAAAGGAAAAAAAAAATGAAAACGGATGGAACACAAAGCATTTAAACCACCATCTCTCATATTAACTGGGACGAAAGCTATATTCGGACTGCATTCTATATAAGAGAGTGTGGCTGATGATACGCTTATCAAAACATATCAGTCGACCATTTTGTAAAACATAGTTGAAAATTAAAGTGTGCCAGATGGCACATCAGATACACATCATACGCATATCGTATCTGTATCTGTATCAGATACGTATTTGATATGTGTCCTGTAGGTTACCAGGTGTGTCTGGATAGGATAGCATGTAAGTCACTTTTGATTTTAAATTTTATGGTCAGATAAAAAGTGGTTTTCAGTAGTATTGAGCTGGTGACTTCCAGATGCAAAAGCCGATATGATATAGAGATGCATAATTCTTGTTGGCAACTATTAATCTTTTTTTATTACAATGCATGCCAATGTCAGTCTGATTTGGTACCAGTTGGAGAGGATCAGAAGCAACACTTGGAATTGACCCGTGAATTAGCTGAGCGAATTAACTACTTATATGGGGGGCGGAAGTGGAAGAAATTGGGAGGGTAAGAAGTTGTTTCTTCTTTATCAAATCATTTTTTGGTGTTCTTCATGTTGTTAACTGCTTCCACATTATAAATTGCAGGAGAAAAGGTTCAATATTTAAGGTCTCTCTCTCTCTCTCTCTCTCTTAATGTTATTAACTTTCACCAGTACTAGTACTGATTTGGTGCTGTTTATAAGATTTTATGGGTACTAGTATGTAGGTGGCAAGTAGTATCAATACAAACCAGTTTGCAATATCTTCTTCTTTTCTTGTTTTTGTATCGGTCCCACCCAGTATCATATTTTTCACTTCTGCCTCTATTTCATAATTGCATTAGGTTCCTGAAGCCCTTATACCTCCTACGGGTGCTCGAGTAATGTCCTTAACTGATGGTCTTTCCAAGGTACTTTTACACATATTTGTCAAGTATAAAATATGTCTAATATTTTTCAAGAACAGAAAGGAAATAACATTCACGGAGTATAGCCATATTACTTGGTGCATGATCTCTTTAGCTGATTATTGTATGAACAATTATCTGACTTCTGTCATTTGAAATGATGTACACTGACCAGAGATTTATAATCTGTGTCATTTAAAATGAGTTTGGTCCAGTTCAGGGTCAGAAGAATGAAAATAGAAGCATTTTGTAAATGAAAATTTTATAATATATATTGATTATATGTTTCTGAGCATATTTACTGGAGAGTGTTTGAATAGAATGTTTTAAGCATGTGCATATTCATCTAAAATTGATAAAACTTGGTGAATACTTGTGTAATAAAACACATAATTTTTGATTCTGTAATTTAAAGAAATCAATACATACTGCCTTGTTTGATTTAAATGGATCCATTAAGATCTTACATACATTGAGGGCCTCATTTTCTCTTAACTCTTTTCATAGATGTCAAAGTCGGCTCCTTCAGATCTGTCTCGTATCAACCTTCTTGATCCAAAAGATGTGAGAATCAATCTTATTTTTTTGTCTTGCTGAATAGGTATTTAACCTAGGTACTATCGAATAAAGTTTCAAACTCAATGAAGAGCTCTGAAATTTTTTTACTCCAATGTGCACCTTTCTTTTGCTCTATCAGCACTTTTTTATGAGGGTATTTTTTATAAATGTCCGGACCCACAAACAAATTTACACTAACAATCTAGAGCAAAACTTATTTTTACAGAGAGCCTAGAAAGGGCAAAAACAATATTCTCACCTTTAAAATCACCAAAATAATTTCATGTCTACTGCAAAAATATATTCATCAAAGCTAAAAAAGTATACTCACTAAAGGGTGCAACCAGTACTTGCGCCCTTTGGGGAGACATTTTTTCACTCATGTATATATCTTTATAGCAGACATTTTGCAAACTTCATCTTTTGGTGGTTTTGAAGGACAAAATATCGTTTTCGCACTTTTTGGTCTATCTGTAAAAATAAGTTTGGTTGTAAGCTATAAATTTGTTTGTGGGTCCGGCCATTTATATAGAAGTTCCTTTTTATGATGTATCATGAGAATTACTTCCCCGGTTGTTCATTGTTATTTGTCATCTCTTTAGTAATGCTTGCATTTGTTGGTCATGAGTATTTTACTAATGCTTTTATTAAAACTCATCAGGTGATTGCTAATAAGATCAAACGGTGCAAAACTGATTCATTTCCTGGGTTAGTTACAACATAACCCTCTTTTAATTTTTTGTTATTGTCTATATAAATATTAATGAGGTCTGATTTCTTACAGAGGCCAAGTTTAAGCACACGATGTGCCCCATAGAAGCCCCGAAATTTTTTAATATTGAATTTCAGATAACATTGGCAACCATATGCCCCTAATCAATTAGCTATACATCGGCAACTCAATTGGAAATTATTCTTTGTTTTCATGGACTCGACAAACAAATGAAAGACTTGTTGGAATGTTATCGTCTGCATTTTTGCATGTCATCAACCCATTTTTCGTTCTTTTATGAATCATGTATTTGGAGTTCATTTATTATTGCTGATTTTTTTTTGTTTATTTGTGTATATTTGTGGCCTTTGAACAATTTACAGACTAGAATTTGACAACCCGGAAAGGCCTGAATGTAGCAACCTTCTCTCGATCTATCAACTTGTTACTGGGAAAACAAAGGAGGTAACTTGCGTTCTCATCCAAACAGAACTCAGCAGTGGCTTTATATAACCTGGCCTGCTTAAATGTAATTGATTGCTAAGGCTTACATCTTTTGTCCCTCTTATTGTTGTATTCGATTTTGTGTCAGGAAGTTGCACTGGAGTGTCAAAATATGAATTGGGGATCATTCAAACTGATTCTTACAGATGCCTTGGTTGATCATTTGCAGCCAATTCAGGTAATGCTACAATCAATCACCCTCCTGCTTTCTAACAAGTATTTCTGGCATCCACTTATATCTTTTTGCATGGCCATAGTACCTCTGAAATTCTCATGGGTAAATTGTTGATCTTTGCATAGGTACGTTATCAGGAGATAACATCAGATCCTGGATATTTGGATAGTGTTCTTTCAAAAGGCGCGAAAAAGGCATCTGAAATAGCTGATACTACTCTCAATAATGTCTACCAGGCAATGGGTTTCTTGCAGCGACAAAAATCATGATCATCTGAGAATTTGCCTTGCACCCAGAGACAAACTGAAGCCACAATTTTTATGTAATTCAAGAAGATTTTTTTTTTCAGATTCTTTGGGTTTATTTCCCCTCTCATTTTTGGAGCAAATTGAATTGTATTTTATTATTTTCTTGTAAGGTTAGATAATATTGACAATAAACTCATTTGAAAGTCAATGAAATGTAAATCAAAATCAGAATTAAATTGTAGGTGGCCTTTATGATTCACACAGGTTGTTTAGCAATTTTCATACAATCTGAAAATTGACTAATAATCAAAGGTTTATCATACAATGATAAGAACAAATAATACAGCATGCGTATAAACATTAATTGTAAATAAATACTAAAAACAGAAGTAATTAGAAATATAGAAATGTCGAGACAAGCAATTTTATTAGTATAAATTTGGATATAGTGCAAGTTTAGCGTGCTAATTGTACGCATCATTTGAATTTGGAAACATAAAACCGCATGACTTTATTCGTCTTTAGTTATGTGGACACATTCTAATCTCTTCGTGGCCCAATTTGTGCCCAAATAATAAAGAGCCTTTATTGAGATAGAAAAGCAATTTGTAAAATTAAATCAAAATATCAAGGTTCTAAATAGCGCCGCTATAGCATTTTCAGACTACAAAAACTATGACACTATTAGCGCTATAGCAGCGCTATTTGAGCATAGCATTGTTTTTTCAGCCATTCTGCTATGATGCGATAAACACTATTTAAACCTTTGCAAAATACTAATAATAAATCCCGTGCTACCTGCTGTCCTTTTAAGTGTTTATTTTTTGCTGTATTTCTCAAGGCACAGAGAAGTTGTTCCAACATAAGCTGTGCTATTTGTCTGGATGACATTGCTTTAACAATTTAACAATAGGGAAACATTCCAACACATAATATCATATTTGGCATACATACCACAAGTCCTGACATAAACAATCCTGGGAATTGAGGCTCAGGTTCATAGATAACAGCTTCTCCTTCAGTTACTCCAGACAACAACCATCCTTTTGTGTTTGGCTTTTTGAATTAAATAATCAAACTTTCCTAATAAGAAGGAAAAGCCTCTGATCAAGTTCAAAATTAGATGCATTGGAGGGATCCCCTTTGAGCATCATTAGTAGTCCACCAAACGATGCGTATATCTCCCTATGTGATATTTCAGAAACAAAACTCCAATAAGAGAAGATAATTTTAAGAAAAATTTGAAAAGTAAATACTGCTTCTGTATTAGTTAATAATCAAAAGCATTACCAGCTACCAGGTCAGTAACAAATGCCTCTTTCAATTCAGGTTTATTTATCTTGTCCAGTCAAATGAATTATGATAATGCCCTTGTAATTGTTCAAAATTTAAATTTGTAAAAGAATGAAGCTTAAAGATCATCTTAATTGATACCACATGCCAAAATGACTGACACAGCTACTCATAGAAATGGTAATGGTGGACTATCATGTCCCAAGTAACAAGTGTGACAAAGGTATAAATAACATTTATATAAACTACAGGTTAAGTTCAAGTAAAAGGAGACTCATAAATTAAAACAATTTTGCAAAAAGGAGTTAGATTTGGAGAAACTTCATTTAGTTGAGACAAATAACTTAGTGACGGCCCCAAAAATGTGATGCAGCTCACTGCACAAATGTACATAGCCACGTTCCAAACTGGATGCTCAAACCAGAAAGTGCTACTTTTGGTACTAATATAATTTGAAATGATCCACAAATTTCCCATGACAGGAGCCTAATTACATCAGCATGTGCAAGGTAAACATAAATTAGGCTAACCAGATTTTTTTATTAGTTTATTACCCATTAGCTATCTTTTATTAGTTATTTACTTTTTGTGTGTCTGTGAGTTCCTTTTTTTTAGTGTGTGTGTGTGTTGGGGGGGGGGGTGTTACATACACTTTGGCAGTTTGTCCGCTTGAGCTGTCTTCGGATATTTTGTACAGCTTGCCATGCATCACATATTCAAACTTGTCGGCCAGTGTCTTTCTGTTCGTCTGAAAAATTAATAAGTTGAGCAAACAAAAAATTAGTACAAGTGCAATGCAGAACCAGCAAAGCCATTACATTTTGACACCCAAGGCCATAATTTAACACAACTTCTAGAAAACTTAAACTGGTAAAATAAATTTGCTTACTACCAAAAATGCCCAATACAGTAAGTTCCAAACTGGTTTTGTAACAGACACTGGGATTACAATGTAATTCTTTACTTAAAGAAAAGGACTGTAATTCTCTCTGAAATATAAAAAAGTACAGGTTGATACTGCACTCAGTAGAGAGATCTCTACCATACCGGGAGATAAAAACCAGTATCTGGTGTACCATCCAAGTTAAGAGTAGGCGCCAAAACCATAGTGAATTTTTCGCCAACGCGCATAGGGTATATCTCTGTGTTAATGTCTAGCTGCATATACATGTCGAACTGTTCACTCCTAGCCTCAATCCGAGAAACTACACAAAATAAAGATATTCAGAAAACAAAGAATAACCACAGGTAGTAAAATATGATAAACAGTGATTTAATTTTGCTTTAACCTTTGTCGAACTTCTTGCCATCCGGATCAATCCTTTGCAAAATGAATATATCCTCAAAAAGAAGCTGCACCATGTTCTGTTGAATATTTTATATATTAGTAGGTGATTTGAGTTTCAGTAGCAGAGAAAAACATACACTAACTGGAATTCAGAGTAGGTCCGATGGGTGTAATGACCATTCGATCTGCATCAAGATTCATGCGAGCTAATTAATCCGCGCATGTTTGTTTCAATTTCCGTGTGCACACATCACAATGCTAATCGTACGGTGTTAGAGCTAATTGAACCTAAAAGTAGGTCCGATGCCCATCGGACCTACTCCTATCACCACTAACTGAGGTAACTGGTACAAGCAATGCTAAAAGATTGCTAGACAGGCTTTCAATGAACTTAATACGAAGAGTGTAACCATTTAACGAGACCACATAAAATATTCAGCTAGTAGAACCCAAAATATACACAATCTGAATAAATGCAGTATGTCTACACATATTCATATAGAACTGGCAAAAAGACACATTACGGATAATGAATCAGTTAGCAAAATTACATAAACCATAAAAGATCAAGCTTTTTAAAAATCTAAAAAACCTTAAAACATACATGATGAGAAATCTTAAATAGATTAACAACAGTGGTTATTATTTAAAGTTTCCTACGATGTAGAGGCCAATAATTGCTGTTGGCACAAAATGAGGGGATTTATCCCAATTTTGGCACAATTCTTGCTAGCCAAAACAATTTGCCCAGCTTCAGGCCATCATGAAGAACATTAGGCCAATACAAAAAAGCAACAATTGAAGAGGAAACCCTTAGCTGTAAATTAAATTTACTAAATTTTATTTATGTACAAAAAATATATAAATTTAACCAGTTAAGCTTGTTCTATAAAAGCTCAAGCAACTAACAACGTATAGAAACCAAATACCAAGTATAAAATTTTCCAGAAAACATGGAAATTAATTAAAAAGACATCGCATGGCCGTACCCAATTAGCAGGAAATAATTAAAAACATGGAAGTAAGTAATTCCACACAGTTGATTAGAGTTTCATCATTAAAATTAAAATAGAGGTCATTTCTGAAGATTATAATCGGAAAGAACGAGTACAAAGAGGAGAGGAGAACAAGCACCCTGTTGGAGAGGAACAGAGAACACCTTTTCACTCTCGAAGAACTGAAAGAAGACGGGGACAAAAGGGTCTTTCGCCTCCTGAAATCGTCTCTCTCACTTGCTTTGCTTCTGATCAGGAGAAAAGAGAGCGGGTTTAGGGTTTTGATGCGGCCCGGCTGGATTTCTGACTCGTTACATGTATGGCGACTTGCATTCGCTGTCTTAAAAGACTTTAGGGTTTTTATGAGGAATTTCGATTAACCCAGGTACCGTACCGACGGTGATTATATTTCTAACGCGAATCTCAAAACGGATCCCTATATCTACAACAGGCACCACCTTTATTTGGGGTCCCCATCCTCTGAGATAACTCAATTTTTGCGTGACCGACGTGTCCGGTGCCTATTCGGGGGACCTAGGGGGCAGTATTATTTGAGCTTTGAGATTCGTGCAAAAAGTATTTGAATGATTAAGATATTCCAAAAAGTCACGCAAAGTTTGAGATATCTCAGAGGATGCGAATTCCTTTATCTGCCTGTGGAATTGAGCCTGTGGAATTGAGAGTAGGTCCGATGGGCATCGGGCCTACTTTGGTTCGACCGGGCCTACTTTGGTTCGACCGGGCCTACTTTGGTTCGATGGGTTCAATCACCGTTAAATATGTTATAAGATTCGTGCAATATAGATCTTAATATGAATCGGATGGTCCTGGAACTCGTTGAGCCTAAAAGTTAGTCCGATGTGATCGATAAGGATCGAGGAGGTCGTTCCATCACAAATCAAACGGTCTGAATTACGTTGAGCAGTCAGATTTTGATCTTGCGATTTATAGGCACGGGCAAAATATTCGTCGTTAAATTTTTATTGATAAAATTTACACTGTTCCAATAAATTTAAACATTTGTCGTTAAAATTTTAAAGTTGTTATTTTGAGGATCAAAATATTATTTATTTATCATTTTACCCTTCAAACTTTGAAATATATTATTATTTGATCTTAAAGTTTTTAATTTAGACTTTATTGGTCCTCTGTCATCCATTGAAAAACAATAACATTTTCATCCATTATAATATATACCTTATTGGGTATGTCCATTACATGCGTCATTTTTTAGCATAGAACTACTGTAGATGTAGTCATAAAAAAATACAAATAATGTGGAAAAAAAATTTAATTACCTATGATATCAAAAATCAATTAAATTAATATTAGCAATATTTTCTTTCATCATAAATTAATTTTAAAAAAATACAAAAAAATTATCATAAATATTGTTGTGTTTTATTGACCTGTGATAATGTTCCTGACTTCCTGCCATCTATGTTTTTTTTTTTGTTCAGATACAATAATAGTATGAAAAAGGCTTTTTGTTATATTAATCTGTATTGTTTTACATTGATTTAGATATGTATATATGGAGTAGAACTAGGGTGCTCTTGAGTTCACCTAACTTCTTGTGAACTTGACTCTAAAATATATCGAATCGAATTTAGACGATGAATTCAAACCATTGAAATCTTTCTATCTAATGATTGATGCATCTACATGTGAAAATTTTAAAGTTTCGAATTAATTTAATACAGAGTCAAGTGGTCAAAAGAGTCCAAAAAATGAATGCATTAAAATTAATTTATAAATCTTAAACTTTTGACCACTTGACTCTATATTAAATTAATTCGAAACTTTAAAATTTTCACATGTGGACGCATCACTTATTAGGTAGAAGGGTTTCAACAGTTTGGATTCATCGTTTAAAGTCGATTCGATATATTTTAGAGTCAAGTTCACAAGAGATTTGGTGAATTTAGGAGCCCCCTAGTTCTTATATATGTATAAAGTTATAAACTATAAAGCAATTGCTACGACTCAGTTCTTAACCTAAGCTAAACTATAGTTATCAGCCTAGTTAGGCGTTAATATAATGTGGGTGGATCAGGATGTAAAGCTGGAGATATCCATTTCTTGTGTAATAAGCTTGCTATTTGAAAAATTCTAGGGAGAATTTCATGTATACCCTAAAAAATCTTTAATTTTTGTATTCCCCCCTCTAAAATACATAATATCATATTTACTCTTCTAAATTTCAAAAATTCACACAATTACCCAATTAATTGCCTATTCTATTAAAACTCATTCTAAATTTATAAAATATCAGTTTTATCCTTTACTAGAAAAAGAAAAAAAAAATATAACCTGTTTAAGATAAATGCTCGGTCTTCTAATTGGCCGGTTGTGAAGGCAAATTGTTATTTTCTTACCCATGCTGCACACAAATGTATGCCCAAAATCCTACTGTGTGTACGTCACAAGTAGAGAAATAACCCATTTTCCCTCGGAGATCGACCGATTAACTGAACAATTCTCTTACACATACTACATATTTTATTTTTTATTTTTAATTAAGGATAAATAGGTATTTTATAAATTTAGAATGAGTATTAAAAGAAAATGTAATACATTGGGTAAATTCATGAGTTTTTGAAATTTGGAAGGGTAAAAATGATATTACGAATTTAAGAGCGAAAAATACGTATTGCAAGATTTGTGAGGGGTATACATGAAATTCTAAAAACAAACATTTGTAATGCTTGTTCAATCGAGTTTTTTTTTTGTGCCCAGATAATATTATCTATTTGGGACAAAATTATTTTTTGAAATAAACCTCCAACTTTAATTAAAAAAAAGTTAATGTCATTTTTTCCATTTCTTTATCTAATTGTTAGTGAAGTTAATAAAGAGGGGAAGAAAACATTACAATGAAATTATTACTTGAGACGTCTACTTTAAAGAGATGAAATCTAACCATAACCAAAATATATTTTCTAGATGTTGGTGAAAAATAAGGCAAGGTAGAACTTCAATTAGACATTTAATTTAATAGATCCAAGAAAAAAAAAAAACATAATACAATTAATTAGGGAGAAACAAACAAACAACTGTAGGCTCAAAAAATGTGCAAAATTTTTTTTTCAATGCTAAATTGCTTTGAAAAAAGAGAGCCATGAATAAATTAATCTTAGAGATGAATGAAGAAAATGAGAAAATTAAACAAAGCATATAAAACTGGATTCAGCTGACGTCTGTGAATACAACTGCACAAGCAGAACGCCACTACAAATTAATGCAAACAAAATACATCTTAATTAATATTACACATTTCTATATATAATTAAGCCAACAACATGGTTAAACCCACATAAAGTGTTATAGTCAAGCTCCAAATGCTAACTACAGACTCTACTTGCATTGCTTTTGAAGTGTAGAAATAATAGTATGGTGTCGGCGATCCTTTTTGCCCTGAACCCGGTGATGGTGGCGTCGTGCCCTGTGATGGTGTCACTGGTGAAAATGAGTAGGGTTTCACCTGAGGCGGCGGTGGTGGCGGTGGAGATGGTTTGTTAACCGGTGGGGACAAATCGTGAGGAGGAGTCAAAATTATTAACGGTGATTGCGGAGGGGGTGGAGGCGGAGGCGATACACAAACTGTTGGACATGTTCCGCATTCACTGACGCACAACAGACTGGTCTCGGGTGATATTGCGGTCGTAGAAACTTCATCAGCTCCAACATAGGAAATCGAGATAAACAAGATGATTGCTGTTGCGAGAAGCCGTAAGCTAATCTCCATTGTTGGGTTTATTGAATTCTCTTTTATTTTGTGTAGTAGGAAGTAGGAACCTTGTAAATTGAGGTTGGTATGGGTTATAAGAGTATTGAGGGTTCTTTGTATTATTAGGTTCCAAGCTTCTCATGGAAGATTTTTTTTTTAAGCATAAAAGCTTAAAAGAGACTATGAGAATATTGATTCAATGGTGCAAAGGATTTTGCTGTAAAGTTTTTGAAAGAAAGATGCTTCTTGGATGGAAAGTCTAGAAGATGCTTAAGCTTTGTGTTAAGCACACATGTAAAAAAGGGTATTTTAGAATGGTTCTTTGCTTCCAAATATTTTCCTACTCTATATTATACAGGCAGAAGTGGTGCCTTTTCATTTTTCAATGTAAAAATTCCAATCATTTGATTAATTAATGTGCCATTCTTGTTAAGAAGATTATTTCCATCGTATGATTACATTTGAGAATTCAGTGCACTAGTTACTTTTCAAGGGAATGAAATGTTGCCAGTATGGACATATTGTAATCTAAAATCACTGTAGAACCAAGAAAATCTGTGTTCACTGATAAAAAAAACAAGCAAATGCATATCTTTTTTTTTTTTTTGGGTTAAAAGCCCGTAGGCATCATCTTTACCAGTATCCATTACATACAACAGAACCAGCTGACAACATTACAATACATACCATTTAAAACTCAAAAAATGATTAAAACTTCTAGTAAAGATGAAACAGGATGTCAGCAAATGCATATCTAAATGTAATTTATAATTACAAGTATCTTTCAATTAATACAAAGCAGAGCGATACCAATGCTAATATTCTAACTGATTGGGAACTTCTCAGAAAAACTGTTTCGGAGTCCAGAAAACAGCAAAGCTTTGAATTATCCTCCATGTTCAATCTACTTTCTGTAAACACAACTAAAAATAAAAAGTGACAATTAACTTTAAATTGGTATTATAAATTCCAGAGCTCAAACAAAAGAATCTTATAATTATTTTGATTTGGTTGCCATTTAAACATACACATTCCTCTAGTTTTAATTACGCTCGGCATACTTCAAAATGGTCCGACACTTGGGGAACTATACGGCAGCCAAGCCCTGCGCCGTGATTCAAGCTGAATGATCTGGCATGGCCCCCTGAATCCCCTTTGTTGTGTTAGGCCATGTTTTCTATAATATGCGTCGGATCTGACACGCATTGAACTTCAAAATTTTCAGAAGCATACTTATCTTGTGTATTTACCTAACAAGACTATATTATCTGCATAAGCATTGTTTTTCAGCCACCAAAAACCTTGCTTAATTATCCCTAATTGCCGCTTTCGTTCTATATAATTTTTTTTTTCCTTTTTGCATACGAGTATTTTTTATTCTCAATGTTATACTTGTTTTATTTTTTATTTTTTTGATATGTATGTAATCTGACGGTCGGAATTTGTGTCAAGTTGGCTCACCAAGGTCCATCTTGTAACTACCAAACACCTGTAAACGCTTATGTTACCTCTAGTTCTTTGCAAAACAATGATGTTGATTTTTCTGATTACAACATGAACATCACATCTTATAGAAGGTAACACATGTAAAATTGTAAATATGAAATTTTGGGCGGACAAAATGTTAAATTGCTTTTGAAAGATAGCTTCAGCAGCTTACGAGGCAAGAACACGACAAACGCGTGTGCTTCATATTGTATTTTTGTAACAATTGATATTAAATTTTTCCCAAAATGAGTATTTGAGAAAACAGTGCTAAGATGTAGCAGTAATATCTGAGGCCTAAAATCAGAGAGGAAATTAATGCTAGCTCTGCTGTTCATTCCATAAGCCACACTAGTGCACCTCTGATATATGAGATTCTGACTTTTGAATCAGAGACTTGTTGAATTTCTTCATATTTGCAAAAAGAAATGCTTAAATTGGACTGGCCCTTTCAATATTAAGTTTTTAGTGTGTAAAATTTCAATTCGTAGGCTACAAAGTACAAAAGATCAACATGCATTTGAATGGAAAAAGGTACTATTCTACTTTCATATAATTTGCTCTCTCATTTTGCCTATTTTTCCTGCTGAGTTAATAAATTAATGATTAATTTCTGATGGGATGGAAGCTCTAGCGTTCTTCACTGACCTGAATGTGCTACCAAACCTCATCTTAGTTCTCTTATGTGCTTTGCACGGTCCCTAATGCAGCGATATACCGTCGCTGTTACATATACCAGATATTCAGAATGTGTATGTCAGGAGTGCTAAGCCACCTTATAATTTAAATTTTTTAATTATGTATATTAAAATTTAATTTAATTAATTTATTTTTTTCAACTTTTATATAGTCTAGCACCCCTCGTAAAATAACAAATGTGTACTTGTAGTTAGTCATTAGAGCTCTATTTAATATTTGTAAGGTCAATTCCCACTAAGTACACTATTTTTGTCTTTTTCACATATTATATTTTATATATTAGCTCCCCTTTCAATTTTTTTAGTTCTGTCCCTGGATAACCACATCCGGCACTAATCCTATCACCTCTTTTCTCCCCATTTTACAATCTGCTTCACTTTGCTATGACAGCTTTTGCCTCCTGACACTACTGTCACAGTAACGCTAACAGTTTCCGGTTATGCAGATAAAGTCCTGGATACCAGCATCATCGGTACTTCAGATACTTCAAAATTTATTTATCAGAACTAATCAAGCATTTTGTCTTATAACCTTTATTTAAAGGCGCATAAAATGTAAAACCTACTAATTAGTAATTAGTAATCAATGACCTCCTAAAAGTTGAGGAATGAGATGCTCCGAAAGGATTCCCAACTAGATTATGAGGAAAAGTAAATTGAGAATTGATACGAATTTTACTTAGACCCACTATATTCTTCTCCACCATCATTGAGGAGAATGAACCAATATAACTTTTTAATACATTGCCAAACGCCAATTTTTTTTAAATAATCAAATTTATTTTGAAATTAGACCTTTACAAAGTTATAGCAATGAAAATTGATAAATACGAAGGACAGACCTTCAAAATTTTGTCCCAAACTTTATCGGACACGAACCAAAAAATGTTCCACAGTAGACAACCAAAAGAAGCCTCTTACCAGACCATGATTTTGAATTCCAACCGTAATTAATAAGACATTCCACGTTAGAGATGTGACCTTGTAGTGCACTCCATCTTAATGCATGAACTTTTTATTTTCAAGTTTTTTTATCAGAGACTGTTTGTTGGAATAATATTCTATTTTAATTGTCCATCCTTATCGTTTCTAAATATCTAATTTTTCAAAATTACTTTGATTATTTAGAAAAAAAAACATCAGCTGCCAAACACGAGACCATAGCATTATATATACCCACTCAATTCTGTGTATTAGCGTAACATTTTTTTTTTCAAACAAGTTTTTTGAAGTACCCCGTAGGCCGTAGCATAGGTTGATAGCCAAACCGTATAAATACCCGTGTACCTATAATCACTTGTTACAACACTTCTACAGTTTTAAACTAGCAATGCCATTCTGACACCTATCCCCAACACTGAAACAAAAAAAAAGGTTTTCCTATGTTATAACAACAAACAAACAATGTATAGAGAGATTCAACTACAAGAATCAATAATTTAAACTGTCTCAAGGATGTCAAAACTTGTTGTCGGCACGGCTGAGGATGTAGACTTCAGAACTGTCTCAAGGATGTTAAAATTTGTTGTAGGCAAAGTCGAGGCAGTACACTTAAAAACCTTGGATATAACTGTATAACAGAAGTTTTACCTTTTCATGTCCATTTTGGTAAATATATTTGCCAATCATCCTTTTGTTACTGCTATTGTTTGCATCCCACATGCATCAATCGATTGTTTTATCTGTTGTATAAACTTGCTTCCATTTACATGTAAACTACTTCCTGGTATCTCTGCAACCAACGACCCAAAAAATCCTTACCGATAAAAGACAGTTTAAAGACTGTTTTAGCTCTCTGTCTCAGTTTGAGGGGCAGATTTGGAAGCCTTTTGACTAATAAATTGACCTTTGACTCTTGGCCGCTGCTCCGCTAACTTCTTCCTGTTGTAGTATCTAACCTGAAAGGATGATTTTGGAATGTTGCAATCTGTAATAAATATGATGATAGAGCACAAAAAAGTCTTAATTCAATCACAATGCATTAGCATAAATCAAACATCAAATAACTTCTACACAAAGCAGAAAAGGAATGGTCACTCCTCTCCAATTGATCACTGGATGGTCCCACCAGATCTGCGTTGTCCATTTCAGATCGGTTTGTCAAGACAAAACAGCCATATAACTATCCCACCCCCTCCCCCCTATTCATTCAATGTTTTTAATGGTAAGAATTCAAACACAAATGGGACTGACTGATATGAAATGCTTATATCTGGCAGAGCCTCATTTCAATCAGTTACAAGACACAAATAAATCACTATTATAACCCATTGCTTAGCACAAAGCATTATCAAAACCTAGCTTTAATGAAATAACAAAATGACCTTAATTCAAATAAACCAATCTTATGTTTTATTTATCAAGGATCTGGATCAAAAGAGAATGTGTATAATTGATGGGGTCCATTTTTGACAATTTCAACCAATGGAACCACTCAACCTCATTTTTAAAGTGAAAAGTCAACCATATTAACAAAATTCAACTAACAGTAGGTGCTAGTTAATTTCTAATAAGGTAGGTACTTCTTAGCAAGTGGAAAGGGACTTTTCTGTAAATTACTCCAAATTTTTTACATACCTTTTTCTCAAAGCACCTATCTTTCCTCTTCAACCTAAACTTGATCAAGGCAGCCTCACGGCGGGACAGATCACCAGTATGTGCCGCACTTTCATTTCCACTTTCTAGATTTCCATTTCCTGTTTCACCACTCCCGCTTGCTATGGCTACATCCTGACTACAACTTCCTCTCTGAATCACCAAATGCAACTCTCTAGACTCTTTCTTTTCTACCTCTGGTCCAACCTCTGCAGCATTATTGCACTTTGAATGATTGGAATCATCACAGGTGATCTGAGCTGTGAAGTTGTCAGGTGGTGGATAAGGAGGGTAGTACATGGGATGTAGAATGGTTGTATAACTATATGGAACTGATTGGACAGGGAAATGTACAGGTATGAACCCTAGTTGTGGGGCAACCGATTGGTGGTTTGTGGCATCATCTTCTTTGGATGGGAGAGAAGTGCTTGTTTTTAGGTCACCTTTGAAAAATTCACAGTTCCTGAAGTGGAGAGATGAAGAGGACGGATTATCATTCAAATTTTGCTGCTTCTTTTCACCATACCTGTTAATAACATAATTTTAGCAATTTAAATATAATCTGAACATTACAATTTACTACATATATGCACGGTATATGACAAAGAGGTACAATTTCTAACAAAAGGTTCCAAAAAAAAAGGGCATGTAGAGCTTTGAGAAGTATAGTGTTGTGGGATAGCTGTCAAAGCATTACAATAGAAGCTTTTCCATTTTTAGTCAATACTGGGTCGCTTTGTACTACTCAGTGTGACACCATGGCAATAAATGGTCTTAATTCCTGGTTAAAATAGGGTTTTATTACTTACTGAACCAAAATCAAGGACCAAAAATAACAGAGAATAATCAGTACTGAGAAGCTGATGATTTCCCCTATCTGTACCAAACTAGTTTTTATTAACAATATTGAACTGGCCTTGCCCAGCAATTGGATCTACAACAAAAAATAACATATAATGGCTGTCACTGACATCAGGATGGTTGCTGCCTAATATGGCAGGTCCTATATTTTTTGACCTACCGGAAAGAAAAAAAAATATCAAAATATTCATAATGTTCTATACCAGTACCATTTCTGTTGATGGTTAAGAAAAAAGGTTGGAGGCTTAAAAAAATTCTAGAAGAACCTCAATGGTATACCTTGAAAAAGCAGACGATTCAGAATGATTAAGAATGTCTCTTGTTTTAGGTTTGAAGCAACCTTCTAGAGATTTGGTGTTAACTACAGAATCCTCTTGAGTTGAATCCTTCTGTGATTCAGAAATGTTGCAATTTTCTTCATTTGTAGGGTCAGATAGATCTAACGGTTCTTTATCTGGTGGAATCGTGTTGAAGATGTTAGCTTCAGTAGTTGTGCCAGTTCTGACAGCTCTCTCTGTAACATATATAAGGAGAATTTAGAATGTCTAGAAAAATAATCACTTCTGCTAGGTCTATGGATCAGGTTTATATAATATCTGACTCCACTCAAATCAATCCAGCTGAATACTGTTTGGGTCAAACCAGTTTAGACAATGGAGTGAATAGCATTCAGGCCAGTGCTAACTGGTATTAGTCCAATCCGACAATATGACTGCATGGTATGAGCAGGTGCTGAACTGTGTAACATTTAGCAAACACACAAGTAAATTTAGAAGAGAACCTCTATCTAGTTCACTGCCATCATTTGCTATGGCATTTGATATTAATGGTACGACACCAGCATGTGCATCTTGTTCTTGCATCTCTTTGGAAGAACTAGCACCTTCAGCTGATGGGGTCTCTGTAAAGTTTTGCGCACTTTCTATCTCCATCTCCTCTTTAGCACCTGAGCTCTGCCGATGTATCCAAATTAAGACAAATGAAAGTATAATTATCTAACATGACCACTCTCAAATCATTTCTTTCCAGTTCCCCTACAAGAACTCTTAAAAATATAAATTGTTGGAAACTGGTTCATCTGTTAAAGATGATAGCAGAGTAGTAAAGACACAAGTAAAATTAAGAGAACATTTTTCATGAACAAACACTGCTCAAAATAATGATAAAAAACAAACTAAATGTTATCTCGAAATTTTGTGCATGTTTCTACTTCGATTGTTTGCTTAGAAAGTGAGTACGCATCATTATATCTGCTTGATGTCAAAATTTGTAGAATTTAAATCACCAAGATATTTGGATCTTCAAATTAAGTCATCTATCCATACTATCTATAGAAATGCAGTGCTGCCACATATTAAAACTCCAAAACTTGCAGGCAATTTAAAATTATTTTGGATATTAAGCATAGAAACATAGCACAACAAATAAAAAAATAGGGATAATCAGAACTTACATATATTTGTTTAGAATAGATCTTGGAACAAGGACCAAGAATGAATTAATTTTGTATATTGAAAGAAAAGCGGTCCATTCACATAAAAGACAAATGAAGTTGTTAACAAAAATCAAGCAAAAACGACCATTTCACTCCGTTGCTTTGCACTTGAGTAAAGCATGGTAAGGAGCAAGCCTAATGGACTGTGCCTACCTGACCAATAAAAGAACAATGAACACTAATTTCATCTCGCCTCTGTGTTTAAGTGCACCTGGCGTGTGCTTCTAACTGCATTTGTTTTTTTTTTTTTTTTTTGAAAAAGATCAGTAAATCAGTAACTTACTTGAACCTCATTAGCTCCATCACTGTTCTCTGCATCTCCAATGTTTGCACTTATCCTATTGCTAGCCGCATTGTAATTGTTATCTGATGCATTTGCTTGGCTGTTCAACTGCATCAAATCCCGTAATAAGTGCAAAGTGTAAAACAGTGCCACTGAATTCAACACCTTCCTTGCCTTCTCTATTGTGCCAAAACTTCCCCTGAAACTACCTTTTTTTACTTGGTATTTGACTAATTGCACAGCTGAGGTTAAATTGAGGGAATACATAAAAGAATAGAATTTTTCTTAAACTTTATGTGCAATTGAGGACTCATTTTCAAGGTCAGCCGGACAGCAAGAATACCAGTACAACCTATCTCAGTCTGAACTGACAAGAAAATTGACTGTAAAAGAAATATATTCTAAGAGGAGAAATACATACACAATGCCTCCTCCATACATGTTGCCATAGGTTCATTAGTTCGTTCTTTCTCACTGGCTTCACTAAAAAATCAGCTGCCCCTTTGAGCATGCATTTCAGCACCACACCAATAGAATCTTGTGATGACATCACTACACAAAGTATAGAACAAATTTAATCTGATAAATTTTCCAATTACACAATCTAGCTTGTATAAAGCACTAGCTTGATTTAATCCTGCTGATAATAATAACAACAAGTCAAAACTCCTCCAAAGAGAAAACACCAACAAAATACTGTTTTGTATTTCCTCATTGTAGTGTTGCCTTCTGATTCCAAGAACAAGCCAAACGAAAATTGGAAGAGCTAATTCCACTAGAAACTAGGACTCTTATTTCAGTTTGCTTGTTATTCACTCAGTCCAGCACAGAAGTTAATCCTCAAGATTGAATATTCAACAGTATCAAATTCACTTGGTATATGATTTTTGGTTTTTCTGGAGTTCAATTGGTAAGTGAACTTACTTATAACAGGTATATTTTTGCATTCTTCAGTAGATACGACTTTCGTCAGAAGCCCAATTCCAGAAAGAGATGGCATAACCACCTCAGTCAACACCAGATCAAAAGCAAATCGCCTCTCTTGCATAATCTCCCATGCCTTGAGCCCATCCGCCACTCCCACAACTATAAAAACCCAAACTCCATCAACACGAACTGGATCAATCCAGTGGGATGAACTTGGACGAAGAAGGAAAACTGAACTTACCATGATAACTGCACTTACGGAGAAGCGCCGTGACCACTTGCCTCGTGGAATCGTCATGCTCGACCAAGAGCACTCGTAGTGATCTCCTAGGAAGAATCTGGTCCCAGTGTATGCGCTGGCGCTTGTGACTCGCCGCTCTGCCAGAGTCACCACCTCCACCTCCACCTCCACCGCCGTCGTCCGTAGCTTCTTCGCCCGTTTCTCGGGTTCCTTGCTCCATCGGATAAAAAGGTGAAAATGAGAAGAAAGAATTTAACTAAGGTTTGATTTTAGAATTTAGAGGGTTGATTTTGGTGGTTACGCGTAAAGGACGAGAGAGAGGGAAGGGAAATAAATCTGCTGTGATCCAAAGGAATTGTAGGACCCTGTTATTCAAAATCCAATCTTTCATTTGTTTTGAGATTCGTGCGTATAAAATATCTTCTATTAAGATTTGTGCATTCTAAAAAATGAAAGGTTAGATTTGAATAACAGGGACCCTACAATTCAATGGATCACAGCAGATTTATTTCAGGAAGGGGATGATCCGTGGCCACGTGTAGCTGGATGGAAATATCTTTCTTAGCTCGCCATGTCATCGGGTGCGTATCCTCTGAGATATCTCAATTTTTGCGTAAGGATTTTATTTGACTGGTCGTGGAGCATGCAACGAAATACTCAGGTAGTAACGATTAATGAGGACAAAGTATATTTGTCAGCGACACAGGGACTGTACAGTTAATGTGACATTGGAGCAGGAGGAGTCGTTATTCTGCGGTTGAGCCGGAGAAAAAATGGGTGCGTATCCTCTGAGATATCTCAATTTTTGCGTGACCGACGTGTCCGGTCCCTATTCGGGGAACCGTAGGGGGCAGTATTATACTTGCTTTGAGAATCGTGCAGAACGTATTTTAACGATTAAGATATTCCAAAAAGTCACGCAAAGTTTGAGATATCTCAGAGCATGTGAATTCAGAAAAAATGGCCTACATGGATGGTTCAGGACTCAGGAGCCAGTCTTTCATTTGTTCTGATTTATTATAAAAATTATTTATATTAACATAGTTGTTGAGTGGTGAATGGGTAAGGAGAATAACGAAGTTCTGTGGTAGATTTTTGTATATCTTACCATATGTCAGGACACTGACATGTAATCTGTTACATAAACACATAGGGGTGTTCGGCAACAAAAGATTAAGAGTGAAGGATTAAGAGCTTAAGGAGCGCTAAGGAACCGACGTTCGGTTGTCTTAATTCACGGATGAAGAATTAAGTGCTTAAGGAGAGGTATATGTGCCTTAAAGTTCGGGCAAGAGATTAAGATCTGGGCAAAAGGAGGCTAAAGGAGGTGTTCTTAATCCGCGCTAAGGAATTGGTGTTTGGCAAGATTAAGCGGCAAAGGAAGCTAAATGAAGCGGATTAAGTCTTAAGGAGGCTTAATCCACGCTTGCCAAACAGCTCCATAGTAACAAGATTCGCGAATTATTCGTTTTTTTGGTGATGCCGAACCGAACGCCGAATTATTCGGTTGACCGAATTTTGACCGAATTTTTCCCAAAATTTTTTTTTGCTTATTTTTTTGTTTTGCTCTCTTACAAGACTGAGATCTCTGATCCGAATAATACCGAATTATTTCCAAATTATACCCGAATTATTCCCGAATCATGAATTTTTGACCTTGCCGAACCGAATCCGAATAATTCATTTGTCACTATGCATAAACAATGTGGATTCAGGCTGTTGCGACTCGCAACATGGATGGTAATATGGTATGCGTGGTCCTCCTGCCTTTGACTAAGGATAAGCACTGGCATTGAAAATTTGAAACAGGGTCATTTGGCGATGCTGGAGATATTTTTGAGTCGCATCTTCGCACCAGGAAATTTTTTATTCGTAAAAATTAAAGAAAAGATAGAGAGAGAAACAGAAAGTATAAAAAGATAGGTAAGATTTCTACTAATTTAAACTATTTTAGCTTTTTGTTCTTTTAATTTTTTTAGTAAGATATAAAAATATTTTAAAAAATAGATAAAGTATCTTAAAATTTAGATATGATAGAAACATTCTATATTTTTTGAAAAATCTTTCCATATTTTACTAAAAATTTAATAAAATGATTCTCTCCATCTATACATTAGATTTTTAGTATCGGTAGAAATCCTATCGGTCTTTCTATCAGTGAAAAATATGATGTATTTTTTCTGTTTCTCTCTCTCTTTTTTTTTTAATTTCTACAAATAAAAAATTCCTGTAATTCAATTTTTTTTAATGCACTATCATGTTGTGCTTCAATATGCTCCACATTTCAAGCAGTCGATCCGAACTGTTCAATATGGTCTTCATAATAAAATATACTTGAAGATCAAATTTTATATTTTTTTTTTAAATTTTTTACTATTTTTTTATATAGGTACAATATCACTTTATCTGATCTCCTTAAAACAATAATTTTGTACCTATCTAAAACAATAGTAAAAAATTCTAAAAAATATAAAATTTGGTCTCCCGACATATTTTATAATGAAGATCATGTTGAGCGATTCGGATTGACTGTTTGGACTTTAAAAATGAAAATAAAAGATGTGAAATATATTATTAGAGCACAAAAAAAATAGTGCATTTGAACTTTCCTCACAAAAATATATTTTACTAAAACATACAGTAAGATAGTTGTGTCTTTTTTTTGCAATTGGCTCTAATTTCCGAAGAATGGTTAAATGCTTCTATTTTTTCTATATTATATATTTACTTTCAAAATTTTAATAATTTAAAAATTAAAAATTAAATATCCAAAATAAAACCTTTATATATGATTTATATAATTTTTATGCATATATAAAATATTATAACAATTTAATTTTGTTTTGATTGTTATCAAGAGCTTGTAAAAATATACTGATGTAGATAATTTCTGAATGTTAAATTTTTAGTTTATTGATTCATATAAAAATAAAATAAAAAATAATAATATTTTTTATGTGGGTGTAGAAATAACGATAAAGATCATATTTAGCAGCTTTTTTTTACATATGAGTTTTAAAATTTATAAGTAAATATACGATTGCAAACACAAAAAATAAAGTTATTTGAATCCTCCATTTTCAAAGGCAATTAATATCGGATCAGCACTATTTATTGATCGATTTTATAATACTTTACAAAATTAAGGATGTATGTTGTGTCTATGTCAATATTTTATGATAATAATCAGTAATAATATTTTTTTTGAAATTTTCCAATAATAAAACAAGAATTCCATCTTAAAATCTTTAAATCCATAAAAACATAAATATTGTTAATAGTTGTTTCGTGTAACCGGTATTAAATAAATCGTTTTTATTAGAAAAATATTTTCGTTTATTACTGAATCAACATCAAATAGATAGATTTATCAAAATCAGGGTTCTAAACAGTTAGCTTTAGCTATAGCTGTGCTTTAGTTTTTTCAGACCTTAAGAACCATAATACTATTAGCCATTTTTCTTTTATTATAATTGTAAATAGCTAGCTATAGTTTTTTCAGACCTTATTTTAAATGATGATGCGATAATCAAATCGTTATTTAGGATCTTGATAAAAAATAGGAACATCGTAAGTAGTTTTTTTAATAGCTTTGATTTAATGCAAGCCACAAGGTACGGGCATAGTGACAAGATTCGCGAATTATTCGTGAATAATTTGTATTTTTGGTGATATTTGGTTGACCTAATTTTAACCGAATAATTCGTGAATTTTACGAATTGTTTCCAAATTTTTCTCAAAACTTTTTTTCTTGCTCCCTTGCAAGTCTCTAGTCCAAATAATTCTGAATCATTCTTAAGTTATACTCAAATTATTTGCAAATCACAAATTTTTGACTTGCCCGATTTGAACCTGAATAATTTATTTGCATCACGAGTCAGGTTAAAAGCAAAAAGCAACAGCTTTTCTTTTTCTTAGACACCATTTGAAAACAAAGCCTCTTTCTTATCAAATCCCTCGTCAGTTTGCGGATATTTTTTATCAATAGAAATTATAAAATTGTAATCAATACAAATAGAAAGAGTACCTTGATTGCAATAAATATAGTAAGATCAGAGTCATTGATCTTGATCCATGAATTTTTTTTTTTAAATTCACAGAGAATTTGCAAAAAAAAAAAAAAATCATAGATTGGGATCAATGACTCCGATCCATAGATGCATTAATTTTCTGCGGCACAAAAATATCTGTAACTATTGTTTTTTTATAGATACTAGAGTTTTGTGTCACAGAAAATCAATTTTTTTATAGATCGGAGTCAGTGATCCCGATCCATAATTTTTTTTTTGCAAATTCTCTATGCAGTTAAAAAAATAAAAAAAATTATGGATCGGAATCATAGACCCCGATCTTACTATATTTGTTGCAATGAAGCTCTTTCTATTTGTGTTGATCAAAATTTTATAATTTCTATAGATAAAAAATTTCTGTCAGTTGCACAGTTGACCAAAATATTATTTTTTATCATCTTAAAAAAAGAAACTAAATAATCAGTTTTTTTTTTTTTAAGTTTTCTTTTTATCCTGTCTACAGTTTTAAATTGCAGATACCTAAATTTGCTCTGCAGTTTGATCTATTATGGTCTCGAAAATTCTACCAACATGTGGTATACTGATATGCCATTTAAAATTGCGGACACTCAAATTTGATCTACAATTTGAAACTGCAAACAGAGTAAAAATTGAATTTTCAAAAGAACAAAAATTGGTTATTTGATTTTTTTTAAGAAGGTAAAAATAAAAATTTCGACAGGATTGAAGTCTTATATATTATGTGTTTGTGAAAACCTAACCTGCTAAATTTCTTTAAAACATGTATTATGTACCTAAAACAATTGAGCTAAAATTGCATCCACGCCATTATTCCATTCATGTAAACACAAACAATAAACATAATAATATCAAATAGTTATTTTTTTCATAAATACAAAAAAAATTAAGTCGTGCAAGTTGTAATGGTTGTTCACCCATCGCATTTCCATAAAATTTCAGATGGCTACGCAATAGAAGATAGTCCAACTAACAAGATTCGATGCCGAGATGTACCAATTCAGAAGTGGATACATGTGTGCATAGAATGGGGTCAATTCATCCTCATTTTTTTCTTTCTTAAAAAACAGACAATAAAGTATGCTTTTGTTCTATAATTTATAGTATAAGAAAATTGAACTTCATATTTTTTTTTAAATTTTATACTATTGATTTTCATTTTTTTTAAAAAACAAATGACTTTGTATATAATTTGAAGGACTTCTAGTATTAACTATGAGCCTTTGATTTATCATGATTTAGCAGCAACATAAAATTTGATTCTTGTGTGGAAAATTATAAGGCATTGTCTGTTTGTGCATATGGTACAGAATAAACATGGCATAGTAAGAATTTCCTTAGCTGATAGCTACTATCAGTTTTCTCAAAAAAAAAAAAAAAAATAATTTCCTTTTTTTATTTTTGTAAAGCATCAGTGATTTTGTTTGTGTTCTAAGACCTTTTCTTTTAGAAAGTATTATTTTTCACTTTGACTATTTTATATTTGTATAAACATTTATTTAATTTTCAAAACCAGAGCTTGTATAATGTTATTTGTTATCAGGAAGCATAAAAACTTAGTTATTACCATTACACTAGTATGTTTCGTCAGGTCAAATTCTTCTCATTGATTAAGAGTTCATAGGAACAAAATTAGAACAATTTAATCTTAATCAAAATAAATTTCAATTTTAATTTAATGGAACCGGACAACATAGCGACAATATATGCGAATAATTCGCGTTTGATTCGTTTTTTTGACGTTTCTGAACCGAACTCCATTTAAAATGCAAAAAAATACATAATACGTTTTATTCGCGAATAAAACGCGAATAACGAATTATTCGCAAGAAAAATGCGAAAAAACGTGAATTTTTAAAATGTTTTTTTTTGCTTCCTTGTTGTACTGAATCACTCCTGAATTATATCTGAATTATATCCGAATCACGAATTTTTAACTGCGCCGAACCGGTACCGAATCCGAACTATTCATCTGTCACTGTACTGGACAAACGGTTGCCTATGCTAAACTTGCGTTATGCTCCAGACAGCACAAACAAATAAGAATGTACCAATAAGTCCATGTATAAATGCATGCATTTCTAATTTTCTATATCAGACAATCATTTTCTACCTAGTTGCACCAAACAAGCTCATAGCTAAGTTGCACCAGACAATCATTTTCAATCTGGTTTGATACCTCATCAATTTTTCTCTCTCTATATCTATATCCATATAGCACTGCTCTCCACACCACACTACTCGATCGCTTGCTCATTCCCCACTTTACATCTCATTCAATCTAAGGTATAACAGTAATCAATAAAAAAACCATGGAGCAAGATTTCAGTGAAGGTCAGAAACAACATTTCCTAATTGCAATTTTCCCAATGCAGAGCCACATCAACCCATCATGCCACCTGGCCAGAGAGATTGCGCGTTACACCAGTGCGCGGGTCACTGTCTCAACCGCCGTGTCGGGTCACCGTAAATTGTTCTCTTCTCTCTCCTCTCCAGATCAAGAATTTCATGACGGGCAACTTTATTACCTCCCATTCTCTGACGGGTATGATGAAGGATTCAAGAAAGGTGTGCATGACCCGAAGGATTACCACACCAGGTCAAGAATTGTTGGATCAGAGAGCATTTCGGCTATTCTTGACCAGCTTAAACATAACGGCCAACCCGTCACACATGTCATTTACAGTCTCTTCATGACATGGGTCTCTGATGTAGCGAAGGCTCATGGCATCCCAAGTGTGCAATTCTGGATACAACCGGCAACTGTTTTTGCCATATACTACCACTCTTTTCGCGGTTATAAGGATACAATCTTCTCAGTTGCAAATGATCCAATGGCAGAAATAAAGTTTCCATGTTTGCCTCCTCTTAAATTCAGAGACCTGCCCTCCCTTGCTACCATCACCAATGAAAATAATCCATACTACCAGTTGCGCAGTCAGCTGGAACTTCTAATAGAAGCACTAGAGAATGAATTAGCTGACGGGGTGAAGCCGAAGGTTTTGGTGAATTCATTTGACGAACTAGAGTCCGATGCAATCAGATCAATGGAGGACAAACTGGACTTGATTACTGTTGGGCCGATGCTGGCTTCTGACAAGGGAGACGAACACGAATTTACAGATTTATTCCAAACTGATCATAAAGTCTATCTCGAATGGCTCAGCACAAAACCAGATAAATCTGTCGTATATATCTCCTATGGCAGTTACTCGGCAATGAGCAAGCGGCAACTGGAGGAGATCTCCGGTTGCTTGAAAGAGATAGGCTGTCCGTACTTATGGATTCTAAGAAAGGATAACCGAGATCTCGAAGGGTTTGATTTTGAAGAGTTGGCTTTGACAACTGATGGTTTAGTGGTGGAGTGGTGCCACCAAATGGATGTGTTGCAGCACCCTTCAGTAGGTTGTTTCATAACGCACTGCGGGTGGAACTCAACACTTGAAACCCTGGCATGTGGTGTACCGGCAGTTTGTGTGCCGCAATGGACTGACCAATTGACAAATGCAAGGCTGATGGAGGACTGGGGGATCGGGGTGAGAGGAGAGATTGGCAAAGACGGCGTGATAGAAGGGAAGGAGTTGAAACAGTGTCTGGAGGCGGTCATGGGAGATGGCGAGAGGGCAGATAAGATTAGAGAGATGGCTGTATTTTGGAAGGAGCGGGCGAGGGTGGCAGTGGCTGAAGGGGGATCGTCAGAGAGGAACTTGCATGTCTTCTTGGAGGATATATGACGAGGCATAATGAAAATTGATGTGAACAACTGTTAATTTTAAGACTATTCTGCAATTGTTATTTTTGTATTTTTTAGGAACTATAAGTTAAAATTAACACTGGTTTGAGAAGTACTACGCTTTAAGTGAAGAGAACTAGTGATTGTAAAACTAGAAAGCATACCACACAGTGCGGTTTACAAACAACGGTTGAACCAACTTGAACAAGGTAAAAACAGCACAGGACATCTCATAATAATTAAAAAAATAGCCATACGCAAATTAAGCATAATTTGTCAAAAGACAAAAGCAGCACAGGAAATCTCATAATTAAAAGTACTGTTGTTCAGATCAGATCAAAAACCTCACTGACATCACATTAAATTGGCTTAATTTCTGCAATGAAGAAGCTGGTAATTAAGAGCCAGCTATACAACACTTATTAGAAAGCGATACATGCTTTATTTGTCTTGGTTTTATCAAATCAATCATGAATGGAATAGATGAAGAATTGAAATGGCATCTATATTTTTGTTGGATATTGTTGTTGAACACATGGTTCAGAAAATCAGAATCAGTTATATTGGTTAGAATCGGCTGAATCGGATCGGAAACTCAAATTATTTTGACATAATTTTTTTTGTATAAAAATAGGAAAAAAATGGTAAAAAATTAGTTTATATTTTAAGCTTCTTTCTCCTTTCCAAAACCAACTCTGATTTAATGTGGGTGAAATTGTTCGACATCTCATAATTAAAACTACTGTTGTTCAGATCAGATCAAAAACCTCACTGACATCACATTAAATTGGCTTTTAATTTCTGCAATGAAGAAGGTAATTAAGAGCCAGCTATACAACACTTATTAGAAAGCGATACATGCTTTATTTGTCTTGGTTTTATCAAATCAATCATGAATGGAGTAGATGAAGAATTGAGTGCTGAAACCACAAAGTTATTAAGCTTATTAAGAGGTGCCGCAACCGCACAACTCACAGGAAGGATTCATTTTATCTGTGTCTCGTTTCTCTGGCATTTTTTTTTCTGCAGCAACAGCTTCATGGAGAAACTTGATTTGCCAAGTAGGTGCATGGTGTTTTTGAGTTTTTGACACATGCATTCCGTTCCTTAGATAGCAGCAATAGTTATATTTTCTCAACCGTTTGATGCTGATTAATGGGAACGAATCCAGTTGTCATGAAACTCTCAGAGAAAAAACTTCTAAAATTTCAATCGGCGCCTTAAATTCAGCCTATGGATAATACATCAAAGTTACTGATACTGCATGTCAACTACCGTATAATTGACACATCGATCCATATCAGTACTTGTGTCATTGAATTATATATAGAGAGCACAAAATAAGTGAATGACTTTAGAGAAATACATGTATGCTTTCATCAATGTATTTACCATTTCATGAATAAAATAAGCTGTTTTGTCTTTGTTTCGAAACAAACTAAGAGGAATAGGGGATGGGAGCCTAGAGCTCACACCTACTTCCCTTGATGAGTTTTTAACTTAGTACCGATTTTTTTATTAATAAGAAAAAAAAATGATAATGAAGAATGATTTCGGTGAATTTCGAAATCTAAAAAGACTGTTATAATTTATAATGTCCATGACACTTTAACTGGACGTTATAAACCATAATGTCCAGTTAATTTGATTGGATAATTGCTAATTAATAAAAAAAATACTGTAGTGGTACGTTATGGTCCATACCGTCCAACTACAGTGTTTTTTTTCGACCATACCATTATTGAAGTGAAGTAAAAAAAACAATGTAGTTGGCAATTATGGACGATAACGGCTAGCTACAGTGTTTTTTTGGTTAATTAGCGAATATTCAATTAAATTAAGGGTTAATTTTTTGTATACCCTCTAACTCTTACTAATTTTCTTATTTGTCCCTCAAGACTTCAATATATTATGTTTACCTCTCAACTCTTTCAATTCTTTCTTATTTACCCTTTAGAGTTAACTCACACTTTTTAAAACTTATATTTTCAATTATACCCTCCTGCATTTCTTTCTCCATTTAAGCCAATAATTCTCGTTCACCATTTCCATTTAGATAAACTGCCTAAATAAGTTACTTACCCAAAACTATATACATCGCTCTTCTTTGTAATTGTCTCAGTATACGTGGATTCAGAGTCGGAATTCCTTGTGAAAAATGAACAAGCCCAAAAATCTCATATAAAAGAACAACACTTAAAGCTCAAAAATCAGAAACTTCCAGAGAGTTATCAACATCCCAGAATCATCAGCTGACTCAACATCAGTTAGTTTGAGAGATGGAGCAGTGAAGACAATCTAGAGCCATTGCCGACTCCAATGCAATTTTTAGACGAATACCGAGAGAAATTGGGAGTTGGGACTTTGTTTTGCTCTTTCCATGAAGCAAGTTTAAGAGTGTCTCTCTGGGGACAAACTGATACATCAACATTTGAATTCTAACTTTTTAACCTAGACAACAACCTAATGATCTAACTATGTTCTTATTATGGCTTATTGTTGGAAGAAGAATAATTTCATTCACATGATCTAACTATGTTCTTATTATGGCTTATTGTTGGAAGAAGAATAATTTCATTCACAGCTTCTCCTCTGTCTCTTCAACTTCCTTTTTTCACTTTCTTTATGGCACAACCTAGTTATTCTCTAAAAAAATCTTGTACATCCCTTGGTGTTAATCAAAATAATTAATTGCATTTTCGAATTTGTTTTCCTGTTTACGAATTTGTCTTCCAATATATCATATTTTTCTAATTTCTTCTTATTCTCGAATTGGTTTTCCTTTATAAGCATCAGGTTTGTTCAGTTCACTGTTTTTGTGGGGGGGGGTTGTTTCTTGACTGGGCAGCAAGATATGGTGACTACGTATCATCGATCAAGCACAATTTAATGCACCAATGGGACAGCCTGTGTTGACTTTGAATCAATGTATGAAAGAGACCAACATAAAGGGTATAATGGGAAAAAATAAATTCTGAGTATACTTAATTGTGGATAATTAATTCTATGGGTAAATTGAAAAACATAAACATAGTTAAGGGGTATATTAGATATAATAAAGAGTGCAAGGATAAATAGAAAAACGAATGAAGTTTTAGAGGGTAAATAAGAAATTAATCCATAAATGAATTAGATATTATGGTTTATAACATCCAACTACAATGTCCTGGACGTTATCAATCATAATATTCTTCTTAGATTTCGAAATTAGTCGAAATCATTCATCATTGTCGTTATTTTTATTTTATTTTTCCTTCCTATTAATAAAAAAAATTAGTATTTTATGTGTTTTTATGAATTATGTAATATTTCGAACGAGGAGTATGTTTCATAATTAAACCCGATAGTTGCCTAAACCAGTGTTGTAAATAACGGTATGCGGTCGTCGGACGGACGGGATACCGCCAAGTGATTAATCGGTATGCGGTCGATTAATCGGAATTATGCGGACAATTTAACGTTTTTATTAAATTTATATATATATATATCATAATTTATTAAAAATTATTTATTTAACTCATTAAACTTATCAAATAAACTTAATTTAAGTTAGTTTTATTATTATAACATGGCACTATGCTTATTTCTTCGTAACATGTAAGCATTTTGCATGTGTAAGTAACACATTTATTTAATGAAAAATAGATTTGAGAATTAAGTTTTTTCAAATACTAATAACATATTATTTGAATGAAAGAAAACATTCCAACATAAAATCACTAAATTTAATTTATGATAATAACATAATTTCATAAATAAACATGTCGTACTAATTGAAAAAATTACATCAGTAAGTAAAATATATATATATATATGTTATATAAATAATAGAAAAATTAATCAATTTCAAAGTAAGTAAGAAGAAAAAAAAACATATAAAAAATATTAGATGAATATTCAAGTATAAATAAAACTACAATACATGATTTATAAACCTTATTATCACACACTATTATAGGAAAAAAAAACAATTTGAAAAAAAAAATCACTGGAATAAACGGAAAAACAGGAATAAACGGGAATAAACGGGAATAAACGGCCGATTAAACGGAAAACGGTCGATTAATCGTTTTTTCCCGCCAACAGGCATCCGTTAAGCGTATTCAAAACGGTTTGGCTGCCGTTTCTGATTAAACGGCCATTTTTCCCGTTTTTTATAACACTGGTCTAAACTAGGGGTGTTCATTGGGTCCGGTTTAATCGGTTTTGGACCGAACCGAATTAGATCGGTTCCAACGGTTCGGTTTTTTCAGTTTAATGGTTCGGTTCAGTTTGGTTTGAAATTTTCAAAACCGAAATAACCGAACTGATCGAACTTTTATATATTATGAATTTGGTCCGGATCGCTCCGGTTTATTTCTTAATTAATTGCTTTAAATACTTCAGTTTATTTCTTAATACTCTGATTTATTTCTTAATATACATCGGTTCATTACAAAACAATTGCTTTAAATAAAAAATTAATATATTTCGGTTTGAATCGAACAAATTGAAATAAAACTTTGGTTCAGTTCGGTTCGGTTGCAATGCTAATTCGGTTCGGTTCGGTTCAGTTCAGTTCGGTTCTATTTTTGAAACCGAATTATAACTTTCGTTTGCTAGTTCGGTTCGGTTTCAACTGAACCGAACCGATGAACACCCCTGCTCTAAACCAAATTACATCTATCTTTCCAACTTTCGCCCCTTCACCTCCTTGCTCTCTCTCGCGCGCCTCTCGCAAGAACTCTTGGGAGTTCGACATTTCAAACCCTTGCTTAGTTTGTCTCTCGCCTCTGTGTACCTTCTCTTATTTGTCACTCTCGCTGGCCTTATCGGAATCTCATCAGGTGCTTATTTGATTTTAAATTTTCAATACTTTTCTGAGGCATTTTCTTCTTATTTTTTGTTGAATCACTTTTATCTAAGTTGTAGCTTGAATTTACTAGACTACTCCCAATATTATATTCGATTACAGTCAACAAATTGTATACTGTCAATTTTTATTTGAAAAGAGACTGTAACAGCCCGTTTATCACCAACTGTAAGTTTACTTAACTAGATAAAATTATAGCTTTCGTTGAATTTTTTAAATTGCATATTAGCTTTTGTTTAGATGGAATCTTCAATTTATACTAGCACATGTGTGTAGTTCAAGGTGTCCTCATATTTCCAATGGAGATAGATAGATCCGTCAAATGGGCTCCATTCATCTGATCGATCTCTTCTATCACAGCTCTTTCTGCCTGGGATCCCGCTGTCAGTGCTTCCTATCTGTCATTACTACAACAACTCGAGAGTTGTCGTTAGTTTTTAATGTTCTATCAGCTTCTTTCTCCCCCTCTTCGATTCTGACCAAATCAAAACTATTTGCAAGCAACAGTCGCGCTCAAATTTTCTCTTAGAGCTTCTGACATGATATGGTGTGATTTGGTTGTCCAAACCTAGATGTGTGTCTGTTGTGTATGTTTTGATAAGATCCTCTTATATGCTTCTTGTAACTAATCCAGAATTATGATTGTGCCAATTAGTGGGCTGGTCTTTTCTAGAGTATGATGGCAAGAGAGACAGTGAAACCTCAAGTAGGTAAACAATAATGCTGCGTTACTGTATTTTTTTTAATCTGTAAATTTGTTTATCTTTTGTTGTGCACATAAGCTGTTTGATGTAATGCTTGTGTGACCAAATAAAAATACTAAATTAAATATGGATGTCAATCAAGGTTCTAAATAGCGAACATAGTGGCGTAGCGGGTAGACGGAAAAAAAAACTATAGCGAATAATAGAGTTATAGCGAAAGCTTTTCTACATAGCGTTTTTTTCTTTTTAAAAATTATATTTTATATTTTTACTAATAATAAACATTATCTATGTAAAATCTCATAAAGTAACAAAAATATCAAATTAATTAAGAAGTTATAATATTTATATTGAACCAATACAAAGTTTAAATAGTCATTCAAAATATCTCTAATTCTATAATTCATAAACTATCGATACATTTTATGTTCAAAATATCCTATTAAGTATCATTTTACTACATATTCAAATCAACCATTCTTTAGATTAGTCAGATTGAGACACAAAATCCATTTAATTTCAATTTGGACTTTAAAGCCCATTTAAATGGAAAAAAAAATAGAAAAATAAACCCATGTAGCATAGCGGACCGCTATTACCGCTATATCGGCCGTAGCTCAATTAGCACAGTTTTACTCCGGAGCTTAGCTTATGAGGTCAAAAACCGCTATAGCGGCGCTATAGCTACCCTATAGCTAGCTATTTAGAACACTGATATCAATTAAAAGTAAACCAACCTAGAAACTTTGGAACAATTCGTGTAGACTTATAAAAGCTCCATTCTTCAAATTATCTGTGAAAAAGAAAGAAAATGCTTAAAATGATACATCAAAACCATTCCCAAAATATAGCTAAGTTTATCATGCATGCCCATACTATTTAGTCTGGCAATGAACACTCTCATCCTTATTTGGGATCCACGTGGATAACCCAAATATGGTTATTCCTTTCCATCCCAATAGAAGCCATTTGTTATCTTCATCAACAACATACTCCTTATGGTAAAGCTCTCTCACCGTTCGCTTTAATTTTTGCTTGATCAATGAATCCACCGGCAACTGCATAAAGCCGGCCCGAAGATTCCTAACTTGCCACTGCCTATACGTCTCAGTCCTCTCCACTCTCTCAGAACCCTCACAAGCTATTGCATTAATTGCGTTTGGACTTAAAAATTCCTTTCTATATAGAGCCTCACCTCACTCTCTCGAGGCATATTTGACTCAAAAATATCCAAAACTGTAGAAAACTTGGACAAAACTTCCTTAAATCGAGTTGTAAAGAATGGCGTACCATACGAGGCATTAACAATCCCATGAATAAAGACACGTGGTTTGATCTCCCGTATCATGCTTAGAACTTTATCCCTAGGGCAGCTCATGGAAATTGTCTCATCTGCAAGCTTTTCAAGTTGATAAAAGCAATTTACTACTAAAATCTCATCGGTTTCAATCTTAAGATCTTCTATTCTAATGTTCTCCCATTTGGATGTTATACCTTGATACTTGAGACGGATATTAAATCTCTGAGCATATTTTGACAACCGCCTTCCTGTCTCTTCAACTAGTTTACCTGGGCGGAATCCCTTTTCTGGAAATTCTATTCCAGTTATACGGATTTTAGGCGGTGTATTTCCTAAACTTGAGATACGTTCAAAGAAAGATGGCCACATGAATCCCATGTGGATGCCAAAGTCAATTATATGAACCTTTGTGGCATTTTTTGAGATGTTAAGGATCGTTTGATTTGAAAAGTAATACGATGCCCTAAAAAATGGGCAAATTCCATGATAAACTCGGAATGCCTTCAAAAACTTAGTCACATTTCCTTGACTTAACAATAGTTCACGGTAAATGTCATTTCCAGTACCAGCCAAGCGTGCCTTGAGTGCATCCACCAAATAATGTGCTAAACGTTGGTCGCAGTCTCCCACAGGGGAAGAGTATTTCTCTATTTGCTTGATGAGTTCAGAAGCCTTGTAGTAGTCGTTAGCAGAAACTGCTTCCGAACAATGAATTAGGAGAGAACAAAGATTTACCATGCCATCTCCAGTTTTCTCCTTTCCTAATGCCTTCTTACTCCTTATGTCCGCCCGATGCTCGTGTGACTCATTTTTCATTTCTTGTTTCACAATTTCACGTATGGAAATAACCTCTTTCACATATTCCCTACCACGAGAAAGGAGAAATTGATCCAAGTTCTCATTTCTTTCTGGTTCATCAAAGTAAACTGCTTGTTGCTTGCTGGCTCGCACCTCTGATAGATCTGGTTCTCTATCGTTACGAGTGCTCTTTTTAGTACATGTCTCGTAACATATGTCTTTGTTCTTGCTGACATAGTTTGCTTGGGGTTCTTCATGAAAGTCAATTGTATCTGGCTCTAAACCAACAAACAACTTTTCAAAAGCCGGAAGAAACTTCCTTGCTTCTTCGGCACCCATTTGGACTTGTGTGGCCGGATACTCTATAAATAGAGCAGATGTACTTTCAACACTGGTCAGGAGGGGTCTCAATTTACTGGGTGTTGGCATATCATTTTCCAAAACACATTCAATAGTATTACTGGAACCATAACTTGTAATATTATCATTTTGAGGCGGATGGAATTCGATCAAGGTAGGTGAAAGAGGGTACTCTTTTCCAAGGAGATCATAGAACGATTTCTCAGTTTCTCGAAGAGCTGCCTCTTCTTCATATATATTTATATTATCATTTATATCTTCTTCTAACAGAATTTGGCCTATGTAGTTGATTACTGCATTGGATGTGATATGACAAACCTCTTGGCATTCTGGTGTGGTATTCTGGTTTAGGTTGTCACTCGAAAAGATTGGTGGTATTGTGTGGTAACATTCAAAAACGGTTTGGGGTGCATTCGATGTATCTAGGACAATCCCCTCTTCTTGGGACTTTCCATGGCGAAGCCCTTTTGAAGCCATATGAAAATGTAGTAGAATTTGTGCTTTCCAGGTTTCAAACTGCCAACTGCAATATGCACCAAATTAACTGTTCAATTTCTTATTGAAGAAAAGACAGTTACAAAGGAAATAGTAGAATAAAAAAGGACAAAAAACCAAAGTCTAAGGTAAATTAGGATAGGAGATGAGTGAATTGACTATAAAATAACCTTGCCAATTACTTGTTTTATCTCTTTTACAGTTTACTTGTAACACAATACATGAGAATAACAACCTTTCTAAGCAACTTACTAATTTACCCTAACCTGGAGCTGCTTGACAAGTAATTTTAAAGGAAACAGAAATGTTGAATTGTGCAGTCACTTATATTTAACATTATCTATATGACTTGGAATCGCAAATAGACATGGCAGCCTCCAATAAATTATGAATCAGGATTACATTCATTTCAGGTTCAGGTCAGTAGAAGTTCATTGTGATTTGTACCAGTTGGGTTTGGGTTGGAATCTTAGGTTGTTTGCATGAATTTTTACATCAATTTCACATCGTAGTGTACCAAATAAACTAAACTGAAACTCTAAAATGAAAAACAAAGAGGAAGAAGAAAATTTATTTAATGCTTTTCTCTTGCTTCCTTGGATAAGTTGAGATATAAATTATAAATTATTGAGGTCTGGGTCAGGTCTAGATTTGAAGTTTTGGTCAGGGCAAGTATTGGTGTGATTAAAGAATGTGTTACGTCTTCATTCATTATTGGGCAAAATTGGTTCTGATTATTCGATTGTCTTACCATCTCAAGTTGGTCACGATGATATTTCGACTCACATCAAACTTTTATCCATTCAAATTCGTTGAGATTTGTGCATGAAAAAGTTTCTTTATCGAGATACGCGAACGAAAAATTTTGAATGGTTGGAATCGGAAAAGCAGGATCCTGCTTTTCTTAGAAAAAAACAGCAGAATCGGATCCCTTGTTTTAAGGTTTAATGGGGTCCAAATTGTAACAAAATAGTTAGTTGTTGCACTGGTTCGGTTTAGTGTTTTTTGTTGTTAAACTGATTATTTTGTGGTCATAAGTACCGGCTTTGGTACTGGCAAATAAGGCTTTTGAGGGGACCGATGAGGGACCGGAGTGTATGGGATAATATTTTCTTTTTGTTTCTTTCATTGCTGTTTGGTTGATGCATATGTAATTGCATAAACTTGTTTGTTCAAAAAGATAAAGAAAACATCCTAATTACTTATGCTTTGTTTTTGTAATTTACCATGAAAATAATAATGTCCGCAGTACTTCATTACCAGAACAAAACTGTAAAGATGAGGTCCATATATATATAAAGCCGTACCTCTATTTGACGTCCCTATGCAGCTCTCTGCTTTCTCTCTGTTGTGAATACAGAGAACACTTCCCTGTATGGTAAGACCTCTCTTCTTCTCATACTTACCTTTCTGCTTTCTCTCTACATGTGGTGGGAATGAATTGTAGAAAAATCAACTAAGAATCTTCTAAGATGGAAGGACCGAAGGAGCTTCATAAAAGTAGTCATCATTTATTTACGTTGACAATTTGGAAAAATGGAAATAAGAAAGCAACATCAAGTTTGGTATGCATTGCTCTCATTGTGATGACTATTTTGCACCAAAAAAAGTTTAAAACAAAACCAGACGAAAAATTATTTATAATTTTTTGAAAAATCTCTGCACTTATATTTATTTTATTTTTTGTGTAGTGTGAAAATATTATATGTAGCCACATAAATATTTAACAGAAGACACATTAAACACTTGTAAATAAACTAGTAATGATCTGCAAGTTGTTGTATAATAAGTAAATGATCATCACAAAAATCAAAATAAGTCATTGGTGAAAATATTATCACCTTATAACTATTTAATGTTATGTACATTATGAATTAAAACTAAAAATAAAGAATGAACAATAATCACTTAATTTATATTGATAAGTCAGTCATGCAATAATCAATAAGTTGTCATAATTAACATATAATCGTATCAGCAACAAAAATTTGGTATAACAACAACAACATAGATGGACCCACAAAGTACTATCTAGTTGTCATATAGTATTTTTTTCAAAGGTTTAATTGTCATATAGTAACTACAAGTTTTTGAAGATGGTTATTATTAGAAAATGAAAACATAATTGATTATACAATAATTAAATTATCTTTTCTTGTTTCGAACCTTGTAAGAGAAGTAAATTAAAATTATACTTTATACACCTTATATAAATAAAAAATAATAAAATTTATATAAGCTTCACCAATTAATATTTAATGATGTTGGATTGAATATCAAATGATTTTAGAATTACGTTTAGATTGGTACACAAAAAAAAATTAAAAATATATTATATCTGTAATTTTTAATTTTAATTTTTGTTTGACATAAATCGAAAAATTATTGTTGTGATTATCCACATAAATATGTTTTGGCATGAAAATCGTAATTCTTTTTTATTACATCAATGTCTATCAACGCAGCAGTCCCTCAAAAAAAAAAAAAAATGCTCCATCGAACAGCGTGTATAAAAAACAAAAAGGAACGGAAACAGGTTGAAGGTTGCAAACTTGCAATTGCGAGTTACACCTATTATAGAATAAACGATCTCATATATTTTGGTTGGCTGTCATGCGCACTACGTGGTGGGTCTACCACCCTGCAAATTGGGATTTGACCTTTCACCTTGGTGTATTGCGGGTCAAGACCACAGTGACAAATCAATTATTCGGGTTCGGTAGGTCAAAAATTCGTGATTCGGAAATAATTCGGTATTATTCGGATCAGAGATCTCAGTTTTGTAAGGAAGCAAAAACAAAAAAATAACTAAAAAATAAAATTCTGAAAAAAATTCGGAAAATATTCGTAAAATTCGCGAATTATTTGAGAATTATTTAGTCAAAGTTCGGTCAACCGAATAATTCGGTGTTCAGTTCAGCATCACCAAAAATCCGAATAATTCAGAAATTATTCGTAAATCTTGTCACTATGTTTTCGAGTCCAGCGACTGATTTTATGCCGATTTTTTATTAATAAGAAAATAAATAAATAAATAAAGATAATGGGGAATGATTTCGGTGAATTTTGAAATCTAAAAAGACCTTTATGGTTTATAATATCTAGGACACTGTAGTTGAACGTTATAAACTATAACATCCAGTTAATCTGATTGGATAATCGCTAATTAATAAAAAAATATTGCAACAGGATGTTGTGGTCCATAACATTCAGTTACAGTGTTTTTTTTTACCATACCATTATAGAACTGAATTAAAAAAAAAAAAAAAAAAAGCTGAGTGTATTCATCGTGCTGAATGTTAGTATGGACCGGTTCCTTTTGGCATTAATAGACACAAGAAGCGTCTCAACACCCGGCATTTTTTTCCATAACCAAAAAAATAAATAATATAATATTAATAACCAAATTTTAAAATTTTTTTTATCCATAACCAGACCGCCCAAATGTGGGGCGGTCTGAAATATTTTTTTTTTTTTTTTTTTTGAAATTTGAATTTTCAATCTAAATAATGAATGTATTTTGTTTGAAATTATAGATATGAAATAAATGGGTAACTTGACTAATCTAGGCCGTCGGCAAAATGATTTTCATGCATAATTGACTTCTCAGAAATAATTTTCTCCGGACTGAACTGAGCGGTGCTTTGAAAACTCAGAAATAATTTTAATGCGATGATGGATACATAACAATATATGCCCAAGTCCGCAATTTCTAAGTAAAATGGTTCACAACATAAGTTAATTAAATAACTTACAAATATAAATACAATATTTATTGAATTAACTCTTCCTGCGTCCGAACAGACCAAGTCTACTTCTTAGGGTTCTGGAAGTGGATGACGGCGCGACACTAGCAGTTGTAGAGCCCTGACTACTCCCTGAGTGGCTTCCCTGACTAGGTCGCCTGCTTCCAGAAGGTCCCGCATCGGCAACCACTCTAGCATTCTCTCTTTCGTTGGCTTCGTTTATTGCCTCTGCAATGCATTTCATTGAACATTAAGTATCAATATTTAAATTTAATTTCAAATCATTTTTAAGTTGTGTACGGTCATCTACATACCTCTAATATGCCTCTCAGTAGTCGAACGGTGAGCCTCATGTCCCACTCGCCGACCTTGCATCCTGTCCATTTCCATTACGCGCCGCTTGTGTTTCCTCCTCCCCTTCCCCGATCCATTTCTTATCGGGAACCATCGTAGGTCCAAGGTAGTATGGCCACCGGTACTTGGTTGGGGTAGGCTGTGAAATGATGCTCCCCAGTGTGTTCGAAGGCAATCGGACGGTAATAGTTGTCAACAAAGACGTCTTCAAGGAAATTCCGTTTTCGACAAACCGCCATAACATGAGAACACGGAATGCGAACTAACTGGGGGCCTTGACACTCGCACGTTACTTGATTGTTCGCGCCTAAAACGACTCTGTATTTGCATGCGCGTTCATGAGTTTGTATAATGCCACTTTGTCCCATCACCGGTGGAATGATCTCACTTGGAACCTGCACTTCATATTCCGTACTCGTGCTTTGCCATATGCTACAACCTCGCATGTACGTAACCTTTTTCTCTCGTGTTTTCTTAATTTCTCCTCTACTCTATCTCGAGAATAGTTGGTCCCTACTCGCTAATACAAAGGTGGCTTTAGCATGCCTCTCAACAAACCAAGCATTTAACTTGTAAAATGTATCCTCCACCAGTGAAACTACGGGTAACAGACGACTCTGTTTGAAGACATTGTTTAACGACTCTGACCCATTAGTGGTCATAATTCCCCATCTCCAACCTCCATCACATGATTGAAATATCTTCTCATATGCTGACGGCTCCATCGGATCGCGCGGACGTCTCTTGCCCGCCTTCGCTAAGTAGGCATTTGCCTCTGGAAATGTCTACAAAAAATAGAAATATACCTCAGTGATACAAGTCGTGCAAATGTAAAAAACAAAAAATAATGCATACATACTCTGGCAAAATCTCTGAACATCTCTTCCATTCGTCGTGGTTTTTTCCTCTTGCAGCCAATTTTGAACCTGTCAGCAACCCATTCTCCGCCGCCGGTATTTTTGCACGGGTTCTCCGAAATGTGTTGCATGCGGACACTGTGCACGAGACTCTCCCGTATTCGTGTTCCACCCATAGTTGAGGCTATCAAATACATGCTTGATGCCCTTGTCTTTGGTCCGATATCACGCGAGACGAACCTCGTTCCCTATCACCTCTCTTCTCAGGAATGACATGAAAAAACCCCAATTTGGACCATCCTCCTGTTGAACAATGGCAAAAGCTATGGGTAGCAGCTGGTTTTCAGCATCATATGCACATGCTATAAGCAGAGCCCCACCATACCGGCCGGACATGAAGCATGCATCGATGCTGATCACAGGTCTAACATATTGAAATGCTTCAATACATGGACCGAAAGCCCATGCTATGCCCTTGAATTGTACCTCCCGGGTGTATCGGTTGGTACATGCCATTGCTCGAACACTGGGTTCCCGGATTTGTACTTGTTATGGCCATCGGCAATGGTGCGAGGAGATTGTACGACCCCTTCCGGGTTCCGAAGCATCTGCATACTGCAAGTTCCCGACCCCTCCACAACCTATTGTAATGTGGGACTACATGTTCATAGACTCGTCTCACCGCACGAGTGACCTCCTTAATGCTCATCGCAGGGGTCCTCCTTAATGTCTGTCATAATTACATCGGCAATAAGTCTTTGCGCCGTCGCCGCACTATGATCCGATCTTCTTGACGCACTCTTGCAAGTATGTGGTCCTTCGACCTTCTTAATTATCCATGCCTCTCCCTTGCCTTTAGGCGCGGCAGACATTTTCCATTTGCACTTTGTATCCTTGCAATTACAACATACCGATTCCTCTCCCGCCTGGCCACTGTAAACTCCCAATTGCCCTTCAAATGGAACTGCTTAACTTTGGTCGACAGTTCTTCTATGTTGGTGTAAAGCTGGCCCGGGCTAATCTCTTCGTTGTATACAACGCGTCTCCCAAAAAAAGAAATGTCTGCTTCTTCAAAAGAAGTAGTGTCATTGAATGTCCTTACCGGGTGCTTGTCTCCTCGTCCCCTGATTGAAAATCTGTCTTCAATTGGAGGAGGCATAATCTCCTCATCGTCGCCCTCTGATAATCTGTCTGAACCCCAATCCCCATCCCAATCATCACCAGTATCAATTTCCTTTGTCGGTATCTCATCAATATCATCAAAATCAATGCCTCTATCATTTCGATCGACTGTGGACTGTCTTCTAGGTTCAGGGGGGCTGTAGTTAGGTAATGGATCAGGTACTGATTGGTATCCAACCCGACCAACACATGACCGTCTTCTAGTTTCGGCCAGGGGTGCAACACTATACTCGGTACTTGCAAATATCTATCTCGTCTCATAGGCTCACGAGGGGGTGAGTTCACATCCTGGTTGTGATCATAATCCTGGTTGTGATCATAATCCAGGTTGTTTTGGGTAGAAGGTCCAGCCCCAGTATCCAGGTTGTTCTGGGTAGAAGGTCCAAACAGGTATCCATGTTGTTACGGGTAGAAGGTTCTCTCGGGACACCAACTGGTTGAATCGAAACTTTTTGCAAAATAGGTCCATTACCGGGATTAAATTGGACTCAAAAAATCTGTACATAGCTTTCCATATATCCTCCTCTTCTATAGGATATTTTATATAGTAAGGTTTGGCACCGGGGGGTTGATTGTTAATTCGGGTACTGATTTGTACGGTAAATTGGACACGGTTCCAACCGGTTTGTTGCATTATTATTTCCTTTACTTCATAAATTGAAGTATTGTCATTCACCTGGAAGTCGTAAGTCGCATCTTTCGAGTATTGGCATCCGAACTCTCCTTTCGTGATTTTTCCACCCAAGTACAATGCAATGAACATTTTTGAGTTTTTTTTTCTGACATTAGAAAACAAATTTGTCGTTCAAAATTAGTTATTTTGTTTATTTATGAAATTTTTAACATTTAAAAAAAAATTAAAAAAACCTCGGTCACTGTTGAGCGCACTGTTGATCGCAATCGCCTCAGAATCGCCTAAAAAATCGCCTCGCAACACTGTTTGAGAGCAGAAGTCGATTTGGAAGAAGAGTGAGTGGATTATTGTGACTCTGGAGAGAGAAAATAATCATTTTATACACAAAATACAAAAAAAAAAAAAATTAATCAGACCGCCCCCCCACCCGGCGGTCTGATAGGAGTCTGACCGCCCAGTAGGGGGGCGGTCGGATAGGGTTCTGGACCGCCCCACATTTGGGCGGTCTGGTTATGGATAAAAAAAATTTTAAAATTTGGTTATTAATATTATATTATTTATTTTTTTGGTTATGGAAAAAAATGCCGGTCTCAACACCTACTAATATTAAAATAACAAAATAAGAAAAAAATTCAAGTTCATTAGAAAGGAAAAAGTTGAAGCATCTCATTTTTTACATCAATGAGGTAAGTTGCAATCTCAGCTCTGTGAAAATTCAGCACAAACACATGAGTTGCTGGAGTTAGTAAAAAGAGAAACTCGTAGAGCCAAAATTCAGCAATTTTACTTGGTTCGTTATGGATACAACAGACAAAATCAATTAAGCAACATTTAGGAAAAACAATATTGAGAAATTTATAGAGCCATCATATTTAGTGGCTATAAGAAATAATTGCTCACATATAACCTATTTCGAATATGAGGAAAGGGATAGCAAAAAGAGGAATTACCATTCTGCCTCGTCAATTTGATTCTAGATTTGGGATCCCGAGACAATAGCCATCGCTCCCCCCCCCCACCTTCTCTTTCTGCTGCTCTTCGCGTTTCAAGGGAGAAAAACAGAAAAGTAGAAAGAGGAGGCAACGGAGACGAAGAAAGCGGAAAGGGTTTAAGGGAGGCGAAGGAGGGGTTCAAGCCTTCAAGGGAGGCGGAGGGTTTCAAAAGAGGCAGAAGAGGAGATTAATTCATTTAATGTAAATTTTTTTGACACGCGTCAATGTGAATGCAAAGAAATAAAATCTCTTTGTTGGATATCAATCCAATGGTGAGAATATGAAAAGGATAGGGATAGAAATAAAAACAATTTTGACACGTGTCAATGCAATCTGCTGGATATCAATCCAAGGGCTGAGAATAGACCAGCACTCAATGAACAGTAGAATTCCAGAATTATATATGTAAAATAGATTACAAAAGAAAAAGAATAAAAAAAGTGGATGGAATAGGAAGTGCCCTTGGTTTTTTTTTTTTCTTTCTTTCTTTCTGTTAAACTGCCTCAACCGCCAGGTTTTCTAGCGATTCACTTCCGAAGAGAACCGCCATGTTTTTTGGCGGTTTGCTGCAGTATTGTTTTTAAAATAAGATGTTTAATATGTATTGAAATGAGATCGGAAAGATATTTAGTATACTTTAGCATCAGTTTTATAGTGTAGATTGTTATGTTTAAACATGTGTTGCTATCATCGGTAGCTTTCTAAATGCATTTGTGTATGATATACTTATTTAATTTTATTAATTCATATGGGACTTAGATTGTTTTATCCTTTTGAACAGTCTGTCTTTAGAAAATTGTCATGGACAAATGGCTACATGGAATTTCAGTTTCTTTATATTAAAGTGTCAGGCATTATGAACTATTAACATAAAAATCATAAAAGATTACTGAGGCCTGGAACTTAGTCAATTCAGTGCATTTATGGGGCTCATATTTGGTGACAGTGCAGTGCACTATTGTTGTTTTTTTGAGAAATATTATACGGAAACATAATGGGTTCCATTGATTGTATTTCTATGTATTGATATTGATTTGTTTGATATAAGTCCTATGCTCTATTTATACTTTACATGGCTCAACTAGCCGTTAGAATATCAAACGGTATCGTTCCCTTATTTGATAACAAAGTACTGTTGCTTTATTTTTCATTTCTAAACATACACACAAATTCTCTTTTTGCCCCTTGATTAAATCCTAGCCTTTGGATCCTTGATGAATGATGAAATATGAATATAAGATCTTGATCTTATTTCTCAACAACTATGCTGTTCTTATTTTTACCAATATGAGATTCAACTAATGATTAAAATCACCTAGAAATTCCAGTAAATAGAAAATCAGGTACAAGGACTCTTGTCATGTTGTTATTTATGTGTGTGTATGATTTGATGGCCATCCCTGGTTGGAAATAGTAAACTTAATTAGTTTAGGGTTGTTACACTGTATAAGCAAGTGTGCTAATGACATCTCTTTATACATGATGACTAGTACAGGTACTCAAAGAGTGGTACAGAGCTTGAGGTCTTATATATGTTTTTTATTTTCATGTTATATAAAAAAAAAAAAAAAAACAAAGTGACTGGTACAGGTACATTAATCTTATGTCTGACAATGTCTCACAACATGAAATCAAGTTCATTTGAGCAGTATTCATTGTGTTGAAGAATAAAAAAAATTAGAAGGGTAAAATTGTAATTTTGAGTATTTAGAAATGTACTGTTAGAATCTAACGGTAAAATAAGAATGGAGTCTATAAATAGCTCTTGTGTATCATTTGTAAAGACTAATGAAGAAATAGAAACAGAAATTAGAAATCTCAATTCTGTCTCTACAAAACTTTACATGGTATCAGAGCGATCAAGTTTCTGAGATCAAAAAATTCAAACAACAAACTCCACAGCAGAAAAGAGCAAACAAATGTCTCAAGATGGGCAAGAGGTTCCCAATAATTCCTCAAAAATCACCAATACCTTGCTCAATGGCAGGAATTACCTGACCTGGGCAAGGGCTGCATCAAGATCGCTCAGCGGGCGAGAGATGCGGGAATATATCACAGGAGAAAACAAAGAACCTAAACCCACAAATTCGAATTTGCTGACCTAACCAGAAAAAAAGGCAGCAAAGAAATGGCGAACTCAAAACGACAAAATCATAACATGGCTTACAAACTCCATGGAGCCATCCGTTGCAGACCTCTTTTCTCTTGCTGACACAGCGTTTGAGCTTTGGGAAGCTGTCAAAGGCACGTACGGTCAAGAAAATAACTACTCTCGAATTTATCAACTCAAACAAGAAATCCAGCAAGAGAAACAAGGTGAGAGGAAATATATAGAGTACCTGGGTGCTCTTCAAAAGAAGAAAGACGAGCTCCGGTCATATCGGCCGCAAACCGCTGACTTGGAAGTAATCAGAAAACGCGAGGAAGAGGATGACATTTTCGAGTTCTCGCGGGTTTAAACTCGAGTTATGAAGCATGTACGAGCTCAGATCATGAATACGATCCCTCTCCCTTCCTATACTCAAATCAAAAACATGATCCAACAAGAAGAGAGTAGAAGAGAAACCATGAGTTGCTCACAAGTCACCATTGATGAAGGACGTGAGAATCATGGCTTCGCAGTGGCCAAGAGATCAAATTTTCCAAATTTCGGCCAAAATTCGGAGAAAGGGGGAGCCACCGAAAAATGCGATCATTGCAAGAAAGAGGGGCATGGAAAGAACAAATGTTGGTTTCTACACCCCGAACTGAGGCCGAAATGGTGGGGCAATGGTGGAAAAGGAGGAAAAGGGCGAAACCCTAAGGGAGAGAAAGAAGCAGGAAAATACGCTGGGGGCGGCTGTGTCTCAGGAAGGAGATAGCGTGTTTCTCCAACAGGGTCCGCCCCTAACGGGTCCACCCCAACCAAACGGATCCACTCCAGTGGTGTATGCTATTGGGTCCGCTCCAGCACAGTTAATGGGTCCGCCCCAACCAGCAACCCGATCCGCAGGGGCTCCTCCTACCCGGTCCGAACTGGGGGCCTTGTTTTCTCAATTGAGTGGGCTTCTAAACAAGCCCAATGCAGGTTCTATTAAATCAAACAATTTATTAGAAGGTCCATATTATGGTGGTAGTTTAAGCTCAAAACCAGTGAAGTATATAATACCAAATAAACGGTTTGATGAAGGTCCAAACGGTTTTGAATCCAAAAATGGTGAATCAAAAATAGAAAAATGCACACTTTTAGGAAATTTAAACAAAAAATACTCCCAAAATAATTTAGATTGGATTTTAGACTTCGGTGCAACCAACCACATGACCGGAAATAAAGACTTACTACAAAATTATAAAAACGCAAAAAGTTGAGAATTTGTTTATGTTGCTAATGGCGAAAAAATGAAAATTTGTGGTTATGGCTCTATTATTGTTTTTCTAAAAGAAATTAAAGATGTGATGCATGTAAAAAATTGTACTGCCAATTTATTATCTATGGGCAAACTTTCAAAAGAACTAAATTGTGAAATTATTTTTTCATCTTGAAATGTATTATTTCAGGATATAATTTCCAAGAGGATGATTGGTGAAGGTGTTTTCAAAAATGGATTATATTTTTTGTATAGCCAAAAATACAATTTCAATACTCAAGTGCAAGACATGGGACACTTGTGGCATCGAAGAATTGGGCATCCTTCCGATAGAACTTTAAAATGTATTTTTGATTTTTCTAATTTGAATTGTAGTAATTGTGAAGTATGCAAACTAGCTAAGCATACTAGACACCCTTTTGTAAGTTCAAACTCTAAGAGTAATCATACATTTGAACTTGTTCATTCCGATGTTTGGGGACCCGCCCCCGTAAATTCTTATAATGATTTCAAATATTTTGTCACATTTATAGATGATTTCTCACGACTAACATACTTATATTTATTAAAAAATAAAAGTGAAGTTTTTTATCATTTTCAAGATTTTTCAAATCTAATTGAAAATCAATACAATACTAGAATTAAGATTCTTAGAACCGATAATGGAACAGAATTTGTAAATAAAAAAATTTCAAACTTCTTGAAACAAAAGGGAATTATACATCAAACAACTTGTGTTTATACTCCACAACAAAATGGGATTGCCGAAAGAAAAAATCGTCACTTACTCGAAATGACAAGAGCGCTTATGTTTCAATCCAATGTCCCAAAAATTTATTGGTCGGATGCCGTTCTCACCGCAACTTATTTGATAAATAGATTACCAAGTATTGTTTTAAAAAATAAGAGCCCATTAGAAATTATTTACCAAAGAAGAGTATTTTTTAATCACTTAAGAATTTTCGGGTGTACATGTTATGTACACCAAAATAAAAGAGATCAACTAGATCCTACTTCTATAAAATCTATTTTTTTAGGATATTCATCTCATAAAAAGGGTTATAAATGCTATGACTCTATAAACAAAAAACTTTATATTTCTAGAGATGTAACGTTTTTTGAAAATGAGCCATATTTTAAAAATGAAAAAGAAATTGATAATCAAATTCTCACAAAAGATTTTGTCATTCCCATGTCTACTAATGAAATTATCGAGCCAAGAATTGTAGGAAATGATGAGGAAAGTAATACTCCTCCAAGTGAAGCCGGGGAAGAAGAAGGTGAAAATATTGAAGAAGAAAATATTGAAGAAGAAATTATTGGAGAAGAACCTAGGAGAAGGTCAACTCGGCATAGACAACCATCTACAAGGTTACGAGATTACGTAACCAACAAGGTTCAATATCCTATTGAGAATTTTATTTCATATAACAATATCTCAAATCATCATCATACATTTCTTAGTTCAATTTCCAAAATGGAAGAACCAATAAATTTTGAAGAAGCCGTTAACCAATCGGTATGGTATAAGGCTATGGAAGAAGAACTCCAAGTCTTAGAGAAAAATAACACATGGACCATTGAACCACTACCAAAAAATAAAAAATCCGTCGGATGCAAATGGGTTTATAAAATAAAATATCAAAGCGATGGATCCATAGAACGGTATAAGGCCCGGCTAGTTGCCAAAGGGTATACCCAAACATATGGTATTGATTACCAAGAGACCTTTGCTCCGGTAGCAAAGATGAATACCATAAGAATTTTGCTTTCATTAGCGGAAAATAATGGATGGAACCTATACCAAATGGATGTTAAAAATGCGTTTCTTCAAGGAACACTTGAAGAAGAGGTTTATATGACTCTTCCACCGGGTCATATAAAAGAAAAAAATACTAACCTTGCTTGTAGGTTAAATAAGTCAATTTATGGACTCAAACAATCGCCAAGGGCATGGTATGGAAAGCTCTCTCAATATTTAATTTTTCTCGATTTTAAAATAAGTCAATCTGATACATCACTATTTTCAAAACATGAAAATAATGATACAACTATTGTTCTTGTTTATGTTGATGATATAATCATTACTGGAAATAATTGTGAAAAAATTGACAATGTTAAAAAACACCTAAAAGAAAAATTTGAAATAAAGGACCTTGGTAGACTTAAATACTTTTTAGGAATTGAAATAGCTCATTCCATCAGGGGATTGTTTATCTCACAAAGAAAGTATACTATTGACCTTCTAAAAGAAACGGGAAAGTTAGGATCCAAACCGGCCTCAACACCAATTGATAGCAATTATAAATTAAATCCGGAAGAAGGGGAACTGTTGGAGGATATCAACCAATTCCAACGACTTGTGGGTAAATTAATTTATCTGACAGTAACTAGGCCGGATATATCATTTGCCGTAAGCCAAATTAGTAAATTTATGCACTCACCAAGGAAACCTCATCTAAATGCAATTGATAGAATTTTAAGATACTTAAAAAATTCACCCGGAAAGGGTATATGGATGAAAAATAATAATTCTAATGAAGTGTGTGGCTATTCCGATGCAGACTGGGCCGAAAGCTTTAATAGAAAATCAACAACCGGCTATTGCACGTTTGTAGGTGGAAACTTAGTCACATGGAAAAGCAAGAAGCAAAGTGTCGTGGCACGATCAAGCGCGGAAGCGGAGTATCGTGCCATGGCATCCACTGCAAGTGAACTCACGTGGATTAAACAATTGTTTGAAGAATTGAACTTCAAAATTGACAAGCCAATGAAGATTTTTTGTGATAACAATGCGGCGAGACACATTGCGTCAAATGCCGTATTTCATGAAAGAACAAAACATATTGAAATTGATTGTCACTTCATAAGAGAAAAGGTGCAAGCAAAAGAGATTGAAACCCCGTATGTGAAGAGTCAAGACCAATTAGCTGATATCTTCACTAAAGGACTAATTCCAAGAATATTCGAGGACATAACAAGCAAGCTAGGATTAATCGATATTTATAATCCTAACTTGAGGGGGAGTGTTGAAGAATAAAAAAAATTAGAAGGGTAAAATTGTAATTTTGAGTATTTAGAAATGTACTGTTAGAATCTAACGGTAAAATAAGAATGGAGTCTATAAATAGCTCGTGTATCATTTGTAAAGACTAATGAAGAAATAGAAACATAAATTAGAAATCTCAATTCTGTCTCTACAAAACTTTACACATTGCTATGTCAAATTTCTGAGATGATGTCCTTTTGCATAGGTGACCTTGTATTTATTATTATTTATATATTTTATCCTAATGAGCATGTATTACAAGGATTGATATGCATTTTTCACTGAGGCCCTGGTTTTGTTTACTATTGTTATTTTGGTGTTTTTCCTTTAAAAGTCAGAACCCTAAACCCTATATTGTTATTTGGTGTTTTTCCCTAAACTATGTACAAGCATTCATAATATATTTATTTTTTATGATGATGATCATGAGTAACCAGTGAGCTCCATGGCTTGCTGAGACCTGCGAATCAAGCTTTATGCCTGCATACTTCTCTTATTTTGTAATAAAGTCCTTAGTTTTTATCACTTTTTTTTAAATTTGTTAAAAGTAAGGAAAACTTCTTACCATGTTAATTAATAAAATTAAATGAGTATATCATATATAGAGTTGGGCTACGGTACTTCGCGAAGTAAAATGAGTGTTTTATTTCGCGTCTATATCTTCAATTTCAAAGTTCAAAACGTCGATCCAAACCGTTCAAGTTGATCTCCATATTAAATTGTGCTTGGAGACCAAATTTTACAATTTTTAGAAATTTTTTACTATTTTTTTGGAATTTTTTAAAATCATTGTTTTTTAGAAAATCGTGGACCATCAAAATCAGTGATTTTAAAAAATTCCAAAAAAATAGTAAAAAATTTCTAAAAATTGTAAAATTTGGTCTCCAAGCACAATTTAATATGGAGATCAACTTGAACAGTTTGGATCGACGTTTTGAACTTTGAAATTGAAGATATAGACGCGAAGTAAAACACTCATTTTACTTCGCGAAGTACCGTAGCCCAACTCATCATATATAAATGTATTTAGAAAGCTACTGATGATAGCCACACATGTTTAAACATAACAATCTACACCATAAAACTGATGCTAGAGTATACTAAATATCTTTCCGATCTCATTCAATACATACTAAACATCTTAAAAAGAAAAGAAAAATACTTGCTACACCAAGAAAACCTGACAGTTGGAGCAGTTATAAAAAAAATAAACTGAGGGCATTTCTGGATTTTTTTTTTATTTAATTGAGGGTATAAAAAAATCGGCATATTGCATGGTTTTTTTTTTTGAGAGCTTGACAGTGGACCATATCTTGCATGGAACCGCATCCTCTGCTGCATTTTTATTTCACAGCATCCTGCTACACTTTCGGACGGCCCAGATTTAATCTCAGCCGGTGAGTGCTCGGATGATAGAGGGGGCAGTATTAATTTTGCTTTAAAATTCGTGCCAAAATCTTATTTTGTCCATCCGATAAAAAATGAACGGATTAGATTAAAAGTGCACAGAGGATGCGGTTCAATCTTGCATGGTCCAATGGTACATATTATCATAAGAAGTACATCTCGAATGGTGGGCTTTTGAGCCCATTTGGCCCACCTCAATTTTATTTTTCATACAATGAATGCAGTAAGCAATTCCTACTTAAAAAGCCTGAAATTAAATGAACTTTGTCTGACCAATAATAAAGATATGCAGAAAAGTCCTTGTAATTTAGACAATTTCTAAATGACTAAAGGTGGGCACAATCGTTACTTGTGAATTACCCAAAAGGAAATTTAAAAGGGGCAAAGTGAATAATAAGAATGTTTGTGTTAATTAGTTGTTATTTGAATATGTAATGCAAAAAGGAGAAAAGAATTGCAATTACTTGATGTATTTCTGTCACGAGTGGAATGTCTAATGTGCTACTCATCCGCTTTGCATCGCTGTCCATTGTTATTGGAATGCAGTTATGCTTCTTTTGTTAATCTTAATTAATTGATACTTGAGAACAATGGAAATAAATCTGCTGCGATTCCAAAGTATCGCAGAATCCTTGCAATTCAAATTCTAACTGTTCATATATTTTGATATTCATGTATAAAAATTAATATTTTTTTAAATTCTTGCATTTCAATAAATAAACAGTTGGATTTAAATCGCAGAGATTTTGCAATTCTTTGGAATCGCAGCAGATTTATTTTGGAGAACAATAGTCGAACTTGTGTAATTGATATCATTCACACTGATTATCTTTTAAATGAAAAATGATACCCCATGTCCCCATACCTATGTAGAAAATACGACGGACGGATGAAAACGTTCAGTTTTGCTACGTCCATTTTATAATTCGAGATTTTCGAAAAAAAATATTATAAGTTTAATTTTTTGTTTTTTTTATTATTTAGATAAAAATACAAAAAAATAGTCAGTTCTAGGATCAAATTAAAGCGTGTCACGTGTGTAATATGCTAAGCCGGTCTAAGGTACGTAGGGCGGAATTTAAATCTGCTGAATTTTGAGATTCCAGCAAATTAACTTTTTCGTGCACGTATTTCAGAACAGTTAATTTTTTCACGTACGCATCTCGGAACAATTCGACAGCGGACCTAAATTGCAGAAATTTTAGAAATCTCGAATTTCAACATATTCGAATCCCGAATCCCGTAGGCCGTGCCACTGCTACGTATGCTTACCTCTCAGGTCCCAAGTTTGTTTTCATTTAATCCTACATATCCGTGGATCCATATCTTCTACAGTACCGTAGACGATTTTTCTCAATTTTAAAGTATGAGATTAAATCTCGTTCGCTTTTAGATTCGGGCTAACGCAAGGGGCAGTATCACTGGACTTTGAGATTTGTGCCAAATTTAGAAGATTCCCTTTGGATAACAGAGATGTAAATTCCATCTGTTCGGGACTAGGATCATATCTTTTGATTCGATGTGATTCGAAGTTTCGAACTCCGCTTTTCTGGAATTCTCATCCTTTGAGATATCTCAAACTTTGCGTGATTTTAGAGAAAATCTTAACCGTTTAAATAGTTTTACACGAATCTCAAAGTACTATAATACTGGCACCCTGAGCTATCCGCGAATAGGCACCGAACACGTCGGTCACGCAAAAATTGAGATATCTCAGAGGTCACACACTCGCTTTTCTGGCCTCATGTCATGAATTCGTATCCTCTGCATCAACTCCAAGGAGAATCTTTTGAGTTAATAATGCATCTGGACCATATGATTTACTTTACGATCCGTGTTAAATAGGTTCACACTAATATTAAAGGCCCCGTGTTAAAAGCAGACGGTCGAGATGTATTAACTTAAAAGATTTTTTTTTGAGTTAATGCAGATGATACGTGTTTCTCATGTCACAGAAAATCCAACGGGTGAGTATCCTCTGAGATATCTCAATTTTTGCGTGACCGACGTGTCCGGTTCCTATTCGGGGAAACGTAGGGGGCCAGTATTATTTGAGCTTTGAGATTCGTGTAGAACGTATTTGAACAATTGAGATATTTTAAAAAGTCACGCAAAGTTTGAGATATCTCAGAGGATGCGAATTCAAATCGAAACGGGAGGAACTCTCTTCGGATTCCTTATTTCCTTACCGAGCAAAACGCCTCCAAACTCCAAAATCTCCAACCTACACGACCAACGACCAACGAACGAACCCATTCATTCCCTGTCGTCTCTATCTTTAGAGATCTCAGCCTGATCTCAATTTTCGAAAATGGGGGTGGCTCGAACAATGGAGAATCTCACGGCGAGAGCCAACCTCTTGCGAGAATCTCTCCTGAAAAGTAAAGTCAACACAGAGAGCATGGTCGACATCCTCGGCTCCTTTGACCACCGCCTCTCGGCTCTGGAGGCCGCCATGCGCCCTACCCAGGTGTGCCTACCTCTCTCTTTGATCCGATTTGACGGTCGAACTGGCTTAGATTTTTTTTTTGAATTTTTGAAATGTACTTGTAGCTGAGAACGCATGCGATCAGAATGGCGCACGAGAACATTGATCGGACGCTCAAGGCTTCTGATGTCATCCTGTTGCAATTTGATATTGCTCGCCAGGTTCGCTGTTCAATGTTCATTGATATATATATATATATATATATATATATATATATATATATATATTATGTTTATCCGTTTTTGTTATATAAAATGTTGTGGGGTTGTACTGTTGTAGTACAGAAAAATGTGATATTGTAATTGGAGAATTAATTGTTGTCATTGCACCTACGCTTTGGGAGTCGAATTGACTTTTGGATCTCCTAGTTCTGGCCTGTTTAAGGACACCTTACATTTTTTTCTTATGTTGAGAACAACCATGTTTTTTTTTTAAATGTTTACATCGAATTTTCATTTAAAAAAGAAATGTTGTGATGGCAAACTAATAAGTCTGAACAAACTGATAGTTGTATAGTTATTTTTATGTGGTTGACCATCAAAATTTTAGGAAACCTTCCAATCTTTTATGCCAATGCATTTATTTTGTCTTATCTTTTTACTTACTGAAGTACTGACTAATCTGTTTTATTTAGGCTGAGGCTACAATATTGAGGGGACCCCATGAGGATTTGGAGAGCTACTTAGAGGCTGTGGATTTGCTGAAAGGCATTGTTAAATTTTTCACTTCGAAAAAAAATTTTAAGAGCAGTGATGCGGTTCTAACCAATGTACATAATCTACTGGCTAAATCTGTCTCCAAGTTAGAGGAGGAATTCCGGCAACTCATGACCACTTACAGGTGACTGAGGTTTGATACATGAATTTGATATATAGTAAATGAGTTTCTACATAGAAATAGAAACAATGTAGTTAATTGTTACTTAAATGCTAAATAATATCAATTATCGTAAAATTGACCACAGAAGGTGGTGAATTATTTTACATATGACACATAGTGCAGTTATATTTCAGAATCAAAAAGATTTGCATGAATTGCAAATGTGGAAATATATTTACTTTAATCGGAAAATAGTTTAGTTCACTAAATGTGAAGGATTTCTGTAATTATTAGTTTCTGTGAGAATCAATTGCAACTTGATTTTTCTTTTATTTTGTTTCCCCTCCTTGTTGCTCTTTGTAACTTAATAGGGGCTATCATAGAGTTCAATTGTTGCTTAAACATGAAGATACGTCAAAAAGATAAAAAGAAAAGCAAATGCATACCAAAATCTGGTGTGGGGTCATTTCACAAGTGAAGCACTTGGAAAGATTGCTTTATTCAATTCCTTGCTTCAACTTTACTGATTTATGATTTATCTTTTCTCATTTTATTATTTTGCAGCAAACCAATAGAGCCTGATAGGCTCTTTGACTGCCTTCCAAAATCACTCCGGCCATCTAGTGGCGGCGAAGAGAACATGAACAACTCAAAGCACGAAAACCAGGCAAAAAGTCTAGAGGCTGCTGTTTACAAACCACCCGCATTAATCCCACCAAGGGTTTTGCCGTTACTACATGACCTGGCACAACAGCTTGTGCAAGCTGGACACCAGCAACAATGCTTTAAAATTTACAGGTTGGAGCAAGAAAACATGATCAGACACCTCTGACCTGACTTACCCCATTTTTATTTGGCAAATTCCGAACCAGGTTTTGGTTTCAAAATTAGCTGATGTGCGATACATGATAATGGGGTTAGAAATCAGAATCAAACCTGCAACGAAACAGATAGGGAAAGTTCCTTAGAAAATCTCATAGCAGGACTGAAAGGTTCACGGTCCTTTTGACCAAAAAATTACATTAAAATATTAATGGTATTAGAATTGGTAAAATATTGTTTTAGGTTATGTTCAAATTATTCTATTGTTTGCCAACAATTATAATTTGCTCGGATGGTGATATGAATTATGATGTACAATCTTGGAACCTATGAAGTTACAAGGACTAGCCTGCAGAACCTCCAAAATCATGTGACATAATATGCCTTAGTACTCTCTGAATTTGTCGTCGTCTTTGTTTTTAATTCAGAGAATGCCGTAGCTCTGCACTAGAATCAAGCTTACGGAAGCTTGGAGTGGAAAAGCTTAGTAAAGAAGATGTACAAAAGATGCAATGGGAAACACTCGAGGCCAAGATTGCCAATTGGATCCACTTCATGCGCATTGCCGTACAAATTTATCTCTAGCTCTTTTGCGAGCAGTACTTCGATTATTTCTGTTTAGACTCCCAAATTAGAGAAGCATAATTAGCATTTAGGATGCAAAAGTGCTTGTATAGTAATAGTTCCCCATCTCAATTTACTATTATTATACGGGTCACTTGTCTAAGGTGTGTTGATTCAGAATTGATTGCTCAATTATCAATTATCAACCAATCAAAATGCAGACAAAATGAAACCTTTTCTGTCTCTCTCTCTATTCTCTCCTATCACACCTCTTTCTCTTCTCTTTCATCCAGTAGAAATGGAGGTGTGGAAAGGAGAAAGAGAAAAATGTGGGGACTAATGGAGAAGTGTGAAATAGGCTCAAATGGAGAGGGATTATCCCCAATTTTTTTTACTGGGAAGGAAAAACAGAGAAATATGATCAAGTAAAAATAATTTTAGTGGTTCCTATGGGATGAAGCAAAGTTGAGTGCTTTCTTCCAAAGGACAAGAAAGCAAGGTTGAGTAACCAATTCATGAAAAGCAGTATAGTTTCAAGAAATTTAGCCATAGCATATTAGTAGCCAAGGATTGCAGTACCAATTCGGCCACTGTTTTGTTTTCTTAAAGTTTATTTTGGTTTTTTCGTATGTACACAATTCTTTTGTCCTCCTCTTCATTACTTGTGAACATCCACCGTTCTTGCCTCCATACGATATGCTAATACTTGGAGAGTCATTTGAGGAGTTAGCTACTTGAGATGCTGTGCCATTTGCCTTTATAAGTACATAACTGGACTGGGTTTGAGGCTAAATTGGTGAAAAGGAAAATTGAACCTTGGGTAACATCAAGTAGGGTTAATTGACATGAAATTGGATTGGTCTTGATTGCACAATTGATGTAATGAAGCCAGTTCGTTACATCCTGGCATCATTTCATAAAACCCTGCAGCCAAGTACAGCTAAAATATTGGCTTACTGGTTGAAATTGCTATCCTTGCTTGAGCACAACTAAGTTCCAACAAGATCCAGGCCATATTTCTAATAGTTCTTTGTGATTATAATTTCTGTGAACCTGTTGTGAAATTGGATCCAAAATTTCTCATGTTCTGTTGTACAACTGAACTGTGACTTAATATTACAAATTAATTAAAATTTCAGCCTTAAAACAGGTTAAACTATTATTTGCTGGCGAGAAAAAGATATGTGATCAGATGTTGGATGGCATAAGCTTTCCTAAGGATCAGTGCTTTGCTGATGTTACAACTAACAGTGTAGCTACGCTTCTGAGTTTTGGTGACACAGTTGCCAGAAGCAAGAGGTCACCTGAAAAGTTGTTCGTGTTGCTTGACATGTATGAGATCATGCGCGAGCTTCACCCCGAGGTAGAAAACAAGAGCTCTCTCTCTCTCCCTCCTCCCCCTCTCTCTCACACACACACAGAGACACATATGATATACCTAAGAACAAAATTATGTTATTTGTTTGTTCAGTTCGAGACAATATTTGAAGGGAAAGCATGTGCAGAGATGAGGGACTGTGCTCTGAATCTGACAAAACGGCTGGCACAAACAGCGCAAGAGACTTTCGGTGATTTTGAGGAGCTGGTTGAGAAGGACCCATCAAAGACCACTGTACTTGATGGCACTGTCCATCCTCTCACTAGCTATGTCATCAACTACGTCAAGTTCCTCTTTGAGTACCTCTCTCTCTCTCGCTCTCTCAAATACTCATGTACATAGGTGATATTAACTAAATCCGGCATTGCTTCTACTATACTGCACACTATTTTTGTCCTTGGTTCATCTCATACCAGAAAGTGTGGTCCATCTCATACTAGTTAAATTCAACTGCCAATTCCTGCCATACCATAAGCAAGACCAAATAACTAAATACAACGACAACAACAAAGCCTTTAGTCCCAAACAAGAAAAAATAACTACAAAAAAAATTAATGCTACAGTAAGTGATGATGTATTTTGCACATGGAATTTAATATCTAGTATACCGTTTTGCTCATATTAGACATTTTTGTTTACAGCTAATCACTTATATTTCAAATTATTATTTTTGTATCCAATTAATTGTTTATTGGTTTTACAACATCATATTATAAAAAAAGATGGTTCTACAACATTTCTATGTTATTGGGCCATATCAGGTCTCTGACATATTCCACTATTACTGTCATATTACACTATCACTCTTTACAGAGCATAATCTAACAATTCTATCTTACATCCTTTTTTTTTTAAATTTCAAAAACTTGTAGTTACCAGTCCACCTTGAAGCAGTTATTCCAGGAATTCGAGACAGGAGTTGAAAATGAATCTCAGCTAGCTATAGTGACAAATCGCATTATGCAAGCTCTTCAAAGTAATTTAGATGGAAAATCCAAGCAATACAAAGACTCAGCCTTGACATACCTGTTTCTCATGAACAACATACATTACATGGTTAGATCTGTGCGCAGGTACTGAAACCTCCCCTACACAGTGTCCATACCTTTTTGTACTCGTTCCGCATTTTAATTCAACTTAGGCCTCACTAAAGGCTAGTTCCATTCCACATTAAATATCAAGTTAAACATAAATTAGTCCTTAATTTGTAAGACCTTGTATAGTTTCTGACACTGTTAGCTTCAAAATCCAAACTACTATGAATTTACCTAATTTTCCAAATTAATCTTCTCCCATCCTTCAATTTTCTGGATACAACATTCAAATGGATATTTAAAATTCTAAAAAAAAAATTGCCGCCCATATATGAATTTCTGTCAAATTCTCTGCAACTTAAAAGATGTAAAGTGGACACTAAACTTGAATGTACTTTTTTTAATTTTTAGGTCAGAAGCAAAGGATATTCTTGGTGATGACTGGATTCAAAGACATCGAAGGATTGTCCAACAAAATGCAAACCAATACAAGAGAGTTGCTTGGGCTAAGGTTTTGTTACTTTTCTTTTTTATTTACTTTGTAGAGAAGGTTTCTTTTGGTTAGTTGATGGTAATTAAGTATGCATCTATAAAGAAGATGCATCTGATTTATAATTCAATTTGCAAGAATTCTTCTGCTGTGGTCAGAATGGGTTTGCTTCCTTATAGGTTGTTCATATCTAATTGGTTGGATATTTGATGCTGCTCTAATTTTAGACCAAGCGAACTTCACATTGTCAGTTAAACTGCAGCCTATAAGTTTTACTAATAATCTTATTTAGAATATTCAATTTTCCATCTGCTGTCCAAATGCAGTACTGAGGCGAATTGAAGATTCTTGAATAAGATTACGCTGGTAAGAATGCAACTACCAAAATTAAAAAAAAGCTGGTTCATCTGTAACTCTCAACATGGAAATTGTGCTTTTCAAGGTTTTGAAGATCTGTTACTTGTTTCAATAGCTGTTATTGATTTAATTAAAAATTGAAAAAGTTCTGCTTTATCTAGTAATTCTGGTACTTCACTTTTGGGCAGTGCAAGTATGGTGTATTTTTACATTTGTGTAATTTGAAATTAAATGGATCTTTCTTTCTGAAACTTATGTTGTGCAGATATTGCAAACACTTTCAGTGCAAGGTATGAGTAGTGGTTCATCTCTGGGGAATGACAGCAGCAGCGGGGTTTCTAGGGCTATGATCAAAGAAAGGTAATCATATTTTGACTAACGAATTCTTACCCAAACCTGCACCCATAAAGTTAGCTCATTATTCACAAAGAAAGCTGTTTTCTTTCGTCCTATATTCTAGCCATATCTTGAGGCTTGGACTGCTGCTAGGACCTGATCCTTACATCACAACTAGACAAAACAAAATAGAAGCTAAGAAAATCCATAAAAAATGAAAAGGAATTCGAAGCCAGTATGACACTGTCACTCTGGTGAAGAACGTGACAACATAGTTTTCTGTATCTCAACTCCAAATTGTTGTTATTTCTATGAACTAGCCTTATAAATTAGAGAAAAAATTAGAAGTTGAAAGATTGAGAATATTCTAAAAATGATGGTGGCTTTTCTGGCTTTCTTTTGCTAGGATTGGTCCCCAAAACTATTTACTTTATGGGAAGTTAACTAAAATTGTAAGTAATGAAAATTACAAAAGTGCTGCTAGTTACCTGTTGAACCAGAAGTCAACTTTGTTAATCATGAGTCGAGCATGAAGGTTCCTGGACTACGAGCATAAGCTCAGTGAAATAAATTTTGGGAGTGTGACTTGTTACTGGGGTCAGTGACTGAGGTGGGTGATGATTAATGTCTTATGTTGTTCTTGTGTAACATATAATTAATGGCTTGATTGACTGGTCATGTCATTGTTCAGGTTCAAGTCATTTAATATGCAATTTGAAGAGTTGCACATAAAGCAATCTCAGTGGACAGTGCCAGATCCTGAGTTGCGGGAGTCTCTTAGGCTTGCTGTTGCTGAAGTTTTGTTGCCTGCTTACAGGTCTTTTGCCAAACGCTTTGGGTAAGTAACCAAGTAGGATACCACTCTTTTCCTTTCACTAGTATGTTTAACAGGAGTGGTGATGTCGCTGAGAATGAATAATGGTAGCATACCAAAAGAGTTGACTAACATTTTTTTATGGGGCAATCAATTGGATACAAAATTATTGATTAACCATTGGGGGCGGGGGGGGGGTGCAGAAAAAGCTGGGTTTGCATTGTCGTGCCCAGAAAAAGAAGGGGTCTGAACTGCATCGTGTTAAGTTAGGTTCAGCAACAGATCAGCATCTCACATTAGCAAATGTAATACACGAGTAGTGGATTTCTGCATGATTACTCAATAAGACAGTTTAAACTGGATTTGAATCAGCGTGGGATAACATTTTCCAAGAATACAAACTGCACTAGGAGTCATTTTCACGAGTACAAACAACACTAGGATGGTGGCTATCAGTAAATATCTCCTGTTATGCAGGGGCAGACTCAGGATTTTCGTTAGGAGGGCAAAAAAATATTGAATTGGGTTTAAATCCATTAACTAATTAAGTACTCAATAAAAACAATACTTTAATTTATATTTTCCAATGCTCGGACTTGTGATTTCTGATGTTTTAATCTATAATTATAATTATCAATCATAATTCAAAAAATTTATTTTAATTTTAACTCTAAATTTAATCCGAATTACAAATCAAACATCCAGAGGGGGCCAAAAAAAATTTCAGGGAGGGGCAAAGTCGATAAAAAACGTCATGATTTCCACTAAAACGCAAAATTCAGAGAGGCAGATCAGAAAATGCAAAACAAGTACTATAAAAACAGTTGAATTGGATTTTTTTTTTATTATACAGGCCACTAGTTGAGAATGGAAAGAATCCCCAGAAGTACATCAAATACTCCCCTGAAGAGCTTGATCGTCTTCTGGGAGAACTCTTCGAGGGGAAGCAGTACGTTGAGCCAAAGCGCTAAGGTCTTTTGTTTAATTTGATTATACCTTCATCCTGCATATATATAAAATTTTCTTCTTGTAGGTAGAATCTTCTGACAATTTAACTATACCTTCATCCTAATTTTGCTAATTCTTGTATTTTTCTTTTTATCTTTTAATATGTTCGGAATTATCTTGATTAACATTGAGATTTAATATTTATGTTAATTTGGAAGTATGGCTGTCATTTTAGGAGTGTTTCAAATCAATGCAAGTATCTCAACTCTCAAGAGCTACCCGGAGAGAGAGAGAGAGATCTTAAATTGACATCATCTGTCAAGGATTTTCCCCCAAAAAAAAAAAAAAAAAAAAACGGAGAGAGAGAGAGTGAGTGAGATATCTTAATACAATCCTTAGCAGCTTGGCAGCCCCTGCTATGCACTTTCACAAAAAAAAAAATAAGAAGAGAGATACCTCAAGGAGCGAGGGTTAAGGTTAAGAATAATTATTTCAATCCCCTACTCCAGTACCTGCATCATATCTACAGCAACAATAATAGAGAAAAATTGTACTATGGTTCTCACTCTCAGTCTGCACTCTTCTACACGTCAACCTTCATAAGTACAAATACTTGGAACATAAGATATTAATATTTGCATGTGTAACATGAAATGATCATCTCGTTTTCTAGTTTTCCAATTATCCCTGCGTCAACCTTCCTCTAATGTAATAGGGACTCTATATTCCTGTATCAACATTTTCCAATTATTTTTGCGTCAACCTTTATCTAACAAAAATACTACATAAGTATAAATACTTCAATCCATAGATATAAATATTTGCAATATTTGATATTAATACTTTCATATATCATCCAGTGTCATATGTAAAAAATATTTTTAAGTATAAATACTTGCATGACGAGATATAAATACTTATGTGATGACGAGTTCAAAAATATGTCATTATGGATCTCATTTGAAAAAGAAAATTGTGTACAAAACGTTCATGGTTTTAGATTTGCAAAATTTCTCACAAATTGTTAAAAATATGGACGAGATTGAACAAAGAAAAATAATCACCTCTAAAAACGTGTATGTCCTCATGTAGTTTGAGTGGTTCCTCATAGGTTTTTATGATACAAGTATGTTTTGAGAGATTTGGTTGAGGAGACAATTATTTACGTAAAAAATATTCACTTCATAAGTATCAATACTTTTTGTGCATTGGTGTACATACTTCCGTGCATAGATATAAATATTTTAGAAAAAAAATATTCAGCATTACAGTGTTTGCGATCCCTCTAAACAGTTATAGCAATTAAGATGCGAGTACAATACAAGTACTAAAGTGAGACTACTCATATCAGCTTCAGCTTAGGTTAATTGGTTCCAAATCTCACAACGGTCGGTCGGGACATCGTCCTGATTTCAACTGAACCTTTTTTCCCCCAAGTTTCCCATGATTAATCAACTAGGATATGCTTAGTTCCAAGAGAAAGTGAAAAAACTATTGACTAATATTTTTGCAGTGGCGTAGCTAGAATTTTTATCGGGGGTAGGCAAAAAAAAGAACATGACATGGAGAGAGAATAATCAATCTAAAAAATAAATAACTGAAGTAGAATGAGCTAGAAATTGGATTGTCAAGAGTACAGAGGTAGGCAAAATTTAATTTAGGAGTAGGCAACGACAGTAATTTATACAAGGTCCTATTAAAATTTTCAAATCTTGCCTACTCCTGTGATATGCTAGCTCCGCCTCTGTATTTTTGACACATGAATATGACCGGTTGAGGTCATAATAATCATAATTTTGATGTGCATAGGAGCTGTAACGACATATTAAGACATTCAGGGCGGATTCTGATTCTTTGATGCATCAAAATTTGACTAGAAATGCAATTTGTAGAAATTTAAATTTAGGGCTTATCGCCAAAGACATTCAGGGCGGATTCTCGTTCTTTGATGCGTCAAAATTTGACTAGAAATGCAATTTGTACAAATTTAAATTTATAGAATCTATATTTAATAGAAGAAAAAAAAAAAAAAAAAGGTTGCATTACCATACTTGTCAATTTTGCATAATTTTAAAGTTAAACATGGTTACTTAATAAAAGTTGTACAGAATTTATACTTTCAATATTGTACCCTTTCAAATGTGAATCCTGAACGGATGTAATTATGTACGAACACGGAACATTCCATATTGCGGTCTCTCTCATAGTAATTAGTTTTTTTTTTGGGGGGTTTCCGATTTTATTTGAACACAAAAGTTGTGCGAGTCACTTGTGTTGTCCATATCATTTGGCTGGTCATTTCGAAAACGACCTAACTTTATCGCTAGCATTGATGATATATTGTCGAACAAATGAAGGAATATGAAAGCACCAAGTTATTAATGTCAATAATATAAACCAACTAATTTGGATGAATAATTATTAATACTATTTGAATCCTAATAATGCTAACTTAAACTATAGAAATGTAACATGTTGAATCCTAAAGTGTAACCAGGTCGAAATTTCAAATTTAATGAGTAACGAAAATGATTTGGGAAGTGATATTGTTATATTCTGTAAAATTTAAGTTAATTAATTACACTAACAATTAATAATTACGACTAATTAAAAATTTTAGTTAATTAACGAACGAATTAGATTATAAATAAGTACTCATTAAAAGCATCATAATAAAACTTCGATTTCACTGAACCAATTAAATTTCTAAAATTCAATTAAGAAAAAATTGATTCGAATTAAATAAATTAGATTATACAAAGTAGTTACTAAACTAACTTAAAATTTATGAATTTTTAACATTTACTAAAGTTTACGAATAAGAGTTTCACAAAATCAAATGCAAATTTTTATGACAAATTAGAATTTGGAGTAATTTTATATGAAAAATCCAAATGGAAACTTTTCCAATCAATTCGAAAAAGATTAAAAAATTACAACAATAATCTAGAAAATAAAACGACTCGACACGGGAATAACCACACGAATCCCACCTCAAACTTTCATTTTTCCAATTTTCTTTTGCTAATGGACCCCACCTCATTAAAATCCCTCATCTCTCTCTTTTTCCTTCCTGGAGAAGGAAATGAATTCCAAATTCCATCCGAATTTGAATTGAGATCCGCACTCTCCTCCTCTTCTAATTTTGAGACAAACCTGAACCATTCATCTCTATCTGCACGAATCTTAAAGCACAACCTTAATAAAACCCCCCCTTTTATTTCTTTCCCTGCCGTCCCGTTCTCCTCTCTGTTCCTGGTCGCGAGCCCCACCCCCAGTCTCTCTGTTTTCTTTCTTCCGAGAGAAGGAACGGAGGCGATCGCCTCCCGCCCACGCGCGTTGCGCTCGAATTGTCGCCGCTGTCACCTCCCCTGTCAGAAGGGTCGTACTTGTGACGACCCGTTCTCTCTTCACCTGCTCTCGCGATTCTGATCGCTGTCCCGTTCGTCACCCGCTCTAGCAGTGCTATATACAGAGTTTGCCTTCCTTGAGAGGTTTGGTTACATCCTCCTTCACTCATGTGCTGACATTTTCCTCTCTTGCTCTCTCTTTCTGTTTTTCCTCTGTGATTTGCGGACCTCAAAACTCTAAAGTATGAGGTTGTTCCTTGTGCTTGCGTTTGTTCCCTGGTGCCTTCCTGTGCTGAGCCTGGTGCTTGGCGGTGCCATTTTGTGGTGGTGTTGGCTGATTTTTCTTGACGGCCGTGAGACGAACCCCTTTGCTTGGTGCCGGTCGTTTTTTTTAGTACCTCGCTTGTGACCCTCTTCCTATCGGGTAAGGGTTCAACCCCCTGTTTTTCCTTTTTCCTCTGTGATGCCTGTGATTATGTTGCTGGTACCAGTCGGTATCGTTGTGTGCTGTGTTGCTTGTTCTGGTACGATGGCTGTTGAGCCTAGATATTGGTAAACGGGCAGGGCAGGACGGGCAGGGCAAAGCCCGTGCACGGGCACGGATCGCTACGGGCACGAGCGTCATGGGCACAACGGGCTGGTCATCACGAGCATTTTTTTCAAAAATTCTGACCTGCCCGTTTAATGCCCGTGCCCGTCACGGGCTTGGGAGCAGGACGGGCAGGTCCGGTTGTTTTTTTTTCTGTTATAAATCCAAATTCTAAATAATTATAAATCCAAATTCATACCAATAAATTATAAATCCAAATTCATACCAATTTAAATTCATTTGACATGGTTGTAACTCAATAATTCTTGTTATAAATTTAATAAATCTAACATTTAATAAATATAACAAATCTAATTGCTTAACATTCAATAAATCTAACATTCAATTTAAATTCTAAATTTCTCTACAAAAATAAATCTAACATCAAATATAATTTTTAAATTACTCTACAAAAATAAATCTAACATTTAATTATTTCAATCTAATAAAATTTAATCTAGCAAAATTTAATCTAACAAAATGTAATCTAACAAAAATTAATGTTACCTTTTTAATTTTGCGAGAAAATCTTCGAGAATACCTTCGTAATTCCGTTTGCGTGTTTGCATTTGCGTATTTGTTAAACAACTATATTTTTTTCCGGCATTTTTATTAATAACCAAAAAATTAAATAAAGTAATATTAATAACCAATTTTGAGATTCATTTCCATTCATAACCAAATCGCCCCCAGTGGGGCGGTTTACTTTTTATTTTATTTTTTTAATACGATGATGGATTAATTATTATTATGTTCATAACCAAAAAAATTGAAATGTTTCTTTGAAATTGGATAGAAAAATATATGATTTAGTTTATTTCGAGTCCTTGAAATCGAACCTGAAGACACAATGCTTGTATAAGACTTCTCATGTGGCAATTGCACTTGCTGCTGATGCATTTCTCGGTGCTGAAAAGTATTTTTCAACATAAAAAAATTCAGTTGAGACACTAAAAATCTTAAACTTAATTTTTGAGGCACTAAACGACGTTTTTTGGCGATTCTGATTTGTTAGATACCCCGGGTCGCCACCGTCTCCTCCTCCCCTTTCCGAATTGAGGTCATACGCGTCAATCCGACTTTCCTAGCAAAAGTTGTGGCCGTTTAAAGTTTAAAAAAAAAAACGATACTTCCGGCCCATTTTTTGTCAATATATATATATATATATATATAATATACATACAATAAAATAGTAGTCTTATAACTTTCAATTCAAATTATTTTTAAGTAAGATTGAAAAAAAATGATATATTTTAAGATCTTGAAAAACAATTTGAGGACATAAGTAAGTAAGATTGAACATTTCTGTTTGCTATTGTAATGTTTTGTATGTGCATAAAAATATATTTGTTAGAATTAGCGAAGATATTAGATTGAAGAATTTTGAGGCCGATTAAATTAGCGAAGATATTAGATTATTACTTTTCTTAGAATTTATCAATCTTAAAAAAATATATTTCTTATTTTTGAATTTTAGAAGAAAAAAAATCTGTCACGGGCTCACGGGCACGGGCGACGGGCACGGCGGGCCGGGCACTCACGGGCATTTTTCCAAAAAAACGGATCCGGTCCGTTTAATGCCCGTGCCCATGTGCTCGTGGATGCCCGTGGCACGGGCACGGGCAGGGCGGGCACGAGCACGGGCAGGGCACGGGCAGGTTGGGTTTGGGCGGGCGTTTGCCAACCTCTAGTTGAGCCTTTCTGTTTTGCTGTGCTTGCTCTGCTTTTGTTGATTTCTTGCTTGTACCGACCCTTGTTTTTGTTTGCCGGTACCGGCCTTGCTGGTTTTTGTTTGCCTTACCGGCCTTGTTCTGTCCTCGGCTTCTGTGTTGTATGTGTGCTGATCCGTGCTGTTGTGTGCGATGCCTGTACCAGTGGTACTGGCCAAGTGATGCCGTTGGTACGTATTGTGGTTATCCTAACCGGACTTTGACTTGACAGGGGCATATATATTTAAATAAGGTTAATTCAAGGGTTTTTGTGTGAAATTATAACCCTTAGACTAATAAAATAAATTGAGGGGTCTATGTGCAAAATTTCAAACTTAGATATAATTTTGGTAACTTTAGGGGCCTAATTGGAAGATGGTATTTTTGAATTTAATGGGGCCGGCCCTTATACTAAATATTAAAAGATTGATATTTTATTTTATTTTATTTTTGTAGGCCTAAGCCCAATCCGAAAATAGTGAAATATATATATAGTTTTGAAAATAAATTCAAATGGGCTTTGATTTGAAACAATTAGTGTAGGTGGAATTTATACATGCAATATAAATAATATGATAGAACATGAATTAAAGTTCCTCGCAAACTCGATCGAGTTACGAATTAGGGAAAGTGGCGCTAGAACGCACAGAGTAGCAATTAATTAAATCACATTAAAAACAACACATGTAGTTAATTAGAAGTAAAAATTTAATAAAATTGATTCGTTAAATCACCACTCAATCTGTACTTAGATAAAATAAATTATTTATGTGTTTTTATCTTATATACGTATTAAAAATGTATATTTAATTAAACGACGTATATTTTTTCCGAACAAGAACGTTATTTAAATTAAACGAACTATAACTAAATTCGAATCCGAAGAGTAATAGAATCTTCCAACGTGTTTTGCTTAATAAAATACAACCTTAATTTAAGTAAACGAATTACTTTAAATTTTTGTAATGAACACCGTAGGAAACGACATAACTACCGTACAAACATTCTGATGAAATAAATTATGTAAAACGGCCCACACTGTAGAATTAATTAGAATAATAACAACTTATTGTAATTAATTAGGCATAACCTGGAATTAAAGCAATTGAAGTTCCTATAAAACTATCGTAGTGAACGATGTTATTATCGTACGAACATTTTAACAAACAACTTATCTTCAAATTAAAATATTAAAAATAAAGTTATGTTATCTTAACTTAGATTAAATTAAATTAAATTAAAAAAAAATAATTAAAATAAAAGACCCAACACGATAAATAAATTAAGAAATTTATAACAAGTTTTATTTCTAAATTAACACCGTTTAAGTATTTCTAATACTAAATGAAAAACTTGTTGCTAATTAATAAGGACAATTAATTAGTAACGAAAAATATTATTTTTATACTTATATTTGAAATGACAAATTGATAACATAATTAGAATAGAAATAAAATAACGAATTTAGCGCCTTAGCATAATTTATAAAGTTTCGTAAAGTAATTAGAAGTTTTGTTATTAAACCAAATTTTGCGTCAAAAATATAAATGACTAAACACTACTAAATTAAACCCCCACTTAGTAATAATTACACAATTTACATATATCGTAATTCTATAGCAATAGGGACTTTTAAAATTTAGATTAAATTCCGAGTTGAACTCCGAACAATACGAAACCCAATTAGCTAGATACGTAGAATAAATTAAATCGAGTAGGACACACATAATCATCGTAACTCGCGAGTAATTAATTTATGAACATTTCAACGTTAAAGTAGCATATGACTTACCTCAAAAACTAAATAATTATCAATAAGGCCACGCACTCTTAATTAAATAAGTTCAATTTTGATGAAAGAGGATAATCAATATCTGACTAAATCGGTTCAGTATGACTGACTAAATCGAAAGTTTTCATAAACCGAAATGGACAAGAATTTAACAACAACACATTTATTGGGGACAAGAGTTAGTATAATCTAGCGTAGATTCTTACTTAGTTTAAATTACGTAATTTCAGATCCGTAGACCCGGTACGAGTTTGACCTGTGGTTCGATCCGACCGACGCACAGATCGGAGCCTACGAGGATCTCGCTGCCTTCACTGAGGATTAGCCGCCGCGTCTTCAGCCATACAGGTGTGGGATATCTGAATTATTTTCTTTCGTGGGCGTACTCTTACCAAGTCGTTCCACTTGACCTGACATCCGCACTTTAATTTTAAGTAGATGCATTAAAACTGTAGAGCATGTTTATTCTTTCTGCACTGTAGGTAGAATTGCATAAACCCCGATAAATAAAGAATTTATTGTTTATTAGGAGTAAGGTAAGTAAATAATATTATATATATTATTATTATAATATTAGATTATTAGATTGCCTTCTTCTCGCAGAAGGCAATATATTATTGCATATTTATACGCATGCATTGGTGAGAGCTGAGTAGAGACTGAATGACTGCGCTCCGGCTTGTGGAATGGGACACGAGTCGGCCTCGCAGCCATTGAGCCGGGGTGTCACTTGACTTTCCGGATGGTCTTATAGGACTTATATTATATGTATTAAACTTTGATGGTATATATATTATTTCTATCATTTTACCATTACGTGCGGACCGGACTTGAGCCCTGAGGCACGAACGATTCTGGAGTGATCTCCACCTACATTAGGAGCTACATTGCCTAGAACGGTTCCGAAAGCTGATCTCGAGCCTTGATGTGTGGGGCCGATCTCGAGCCCCTTTTCCTATTGATCTGGCCAGTCGGTAGAGTTCTCACCTTGCTCATGAGGGATGAGGTTGACAATTTTTACTACTTGCATTGTATGATTTCTCCTATTTTATATGTTCAGTTATGGATCGTTTTAGAGTAAGAAACAAACACCGAATTAAGATATGTTTATCGGCTAGTGTGTTATTAATTTGTGAGTAGTGCTCGGTGTCATTAGGCACCGTGTATCACTAGACTCTATGATCGCAGTCCTTAGACATATCTTGAGGATCTTTGATCCAATTAGCACAGCACGGGGTGACTATTATTCGTATTATTATTATATAAATTCTACACTCAGTATTCCGATACTGATTTTTTCGATTTGACTATGATGTTATATTCTGCTTGGATTTTATTTGGGGAACTTTTGTATGATGGCATACTAGAATAATCGCATCATGATCATGACTAAAAGTATTTTCCTTTTTATTAGCTATTGAGATAGGGACACACAATTGCATATTTAAATTGTAAAAACGTAACAACATTTAAATATTAAGTTAAAGTGCTTTGATCATAGAGGACCCCTGGAGATATAGTTCTGGGTCACATACTGAGCGATTCATTGCTCACCCACAAGTTGTTTCGTGGGTTTTAGGTATAGATTCTGGCAATCCATAATAGGAGTTGTCAGTAGCTGTCCCCGAAGGCCACTCCGTTGATGATTAGGGTTTGCACTTAGTTGATCTGCGATTCAGTGTTTGTCGTTTTTGTATACGGGATCGACAGATCGTTTACTATCTTTTGGCTAGATTTTATTGTAGTATGTGACATAGATTGTTGTATTTTATATATATGTTGTTTACTGATATGTGACTGATGTTTGACTTTTGATTTATATATTTATATTTCACTTCCGCTACATATTGATGATTACTCTCAGCCTTGCGTGTTTAACTGATTAATAAATACGAGGCGAGGTTGATCACACATTAATCCAGAAATTTTGATTTGGAGTGTGACAGATATTAATTTAAGGATGAAGATTCACAGTGATACTTTTGTTTGTAGTTGTTTAATGAGAGTAAACAAGTTGAAGAACAGTGCTTGTTGTATTGTTATACTTTCATGGCAGAGGAGTTGAAAGTTGGAATAAGAAAGACACATTAAAAAAAACTTGGACTTTAAAAATTGATAAAACGATTTAGTTGTACGGGATCTTAGAAACAACTGATTTGATATTAGCAAACTTTTATATATATAAAGGTTAGCTACTATACAATTGATTATTCCTGAGATTCCGTGCTACATTATGGACACTCCAGATTGCGTGGTGGGTCGGCGACGAATTCGGCTTGCCATAAACATAAAATTGGAAGCCCAAATATGAAAGGATTGCTACAGGAAACTAAAGTTTGAAGTCACCACAAAGGATCTAGATTCCAAATATGTTAACCTTATGTTTGAAGCCTTGAATGCTGGCACATCACCGTGTGGGCCCACCCAGACACGGTTTTCCCCACGGGTTTGACGAATTCAGAGTAGGTCCGATGCCCATTGGACCTACTATGGTTCGATGGTTTAATGACCATTAGATCTGCATCAAGATTCGTATGAACTAACTAAAATCCGTGCACGTCCGTTTCATTTTCCGTGTGCACAGATCTTGGTGCTGAGTTGACGGTGATAAAGCTAATGAACCTAAAAGTAGGTCCGATGCCCCTCGGACCTACTCCTATCTTTGGTTTGACAACATCAGACCACAATTAGACCCCAGATTCGTCAATCACAACCGTCCATTAAAAAAAAAAATCTGAAAAGACTCTTCCTTTCTCCCACTAAAAAATACATTACTTGATCGCTCTTTCCTTCCATGGATCTTTGATCGGGTAATTCTATAGGAACCTGGAACCCCCTTCATTCTTCTCACCTCTAGCCTCGCTTACAAGCTATCTGTCACCTTCATCTTCCATTTCTCAATCAATTGCATTAACACCTCTTGTTTTGGTTTTCGATCTCGTCGGTTTCCGGTATGAGTACATCAACAAACAACGAACCGAAGCCTCCGGTGATGGGCTACCCAGCACCTCCTGCCTCTGCCGCAGCTGCTGCGCCGGCTGCTTCTGCCTACCCTTACCCAGCACCACCTCCCCAGGCCATGCCATACTACTATGGAAACCCGAATCCATCTTACCCCGCGTACCCAAACCCTAACCCTAATTACAACCCTGGTTTGTACTCTCAACCTTCCCGCAACGCTTTATGCCTTCGCCGTCTGGTCATGATCGCCATCGTCTGCCTCCTAGCCATGGGTGCTGCCACCTTCATCACCTGGCTCGTGCTCCGGCCCCGACTTCCCGCCTTCTCGGTTTCCTCTGCCTCCGTCTTTTCTTTTAACGTCTCCACCTCCACCTCCGTCTCTCTTGACATCTCCCTAACCTTTACCGTTCAAAACCCTAATCACAAGCTCAGCGCCACTTATTCTGACATCTCTACTGAATTCAGTTACCATGGCAAAACCCTAGCTGACACCAATCTCTCTCCTTTCTATCAACAGAAGGAAAATACAACACAATTCAGTGCACATCTGGTGGCAATAGGCCAGTATGTCAGCAGTGATGTCACAAAGGGAATTCAATTGGAAAGAGGGAAGGATAATGGAGGTGTGCATTTTCAGGTTAGGATCTTCTCCTGGGCAGTTTTTAACTCGGGTGGATGGCGAACTAGAAGGCATGCGATGAGGGTTTATTGTGATGATGTGGTTATTGGTATCAGTGGGAGCAACAGCTCGACTGCAACTTCAGGGAAACTTTTGGGTGCCCCGAAACAATGCACAGTTAGTATATGACTGGTAAGTTTGTATATTGGTTTTGAAATAAATTTTAGATTACTCGAGTGTTTTAGTAAATTACGAAATCATAAGAGTATAAATCGGCTGTGATTGACTAGATTAAGTATTTGTAGCAGTATCAACAATTCAGTCACCTTATATCATTGTAAGCCATAATATTTTTTTAGTAAAAATGTCATTGAGATGTTTGATGTGATGTTGTTAATTCCTTTTTGAGGCATTAATTTTATTCTCGTTTGGTTGTTGGCTGAACTATTTTATTTGTAAGTCGTTGCTTCATTGGAAAACATTAACAGTACATTTTCTAATAGTAGTTTTTGTTGGGGTCAATTTAAAAAATAAATAGCACATTAGGAAAGTGAGAGGTGTAAGGCTTTTGTTATAGACTTGTTGTTTTAATTAGTTGACTTTTTTGCTTAAAGAAAAATCTTTTCTTTCTAATAGAAATAACATGATGGGGGTTCTAATGCAAACTAGGATGTTTTTATGCTGGGATTCCAATTTTACAACTGTTGATATCTACAGCAGAAGATGGTAATATGTCACACAAGGACGTGGTGATTGTGCACAAAATGCTCGAGAGCCCAACTGTGCTTCACAACCAAAAATAAAATAAAAAATAAGGTGCGGATCCAAATGTCTAGCACAAGATGTATAGGACACTGAAAAGTAGTATTTCCAAATAGCAGTTAAATTTGCTAATGACTATTATTCAGTAATACTGACTATAAATTTGCTAATGAATATTATTCAGTAATAGTGACTATTTTCGTCTTTCTAAAAGCTATGGATGTCATTATCTGTGCTTTGTATTATGTGTCCTGCTAAGCTTTTGGCAATTTTTGGGATAATTGGAATTCACTTTTTATGGAAGCTAATTAGTTGCTTTAGTATAGGTGGTAATTGAATGGGTTTGGGCCAGGTCAACCTCATCTATTCCTCCTTTTATGTGCAAACCTGGCCTGCAATAAGTTCAGTACATACCGCCAACCTGACCTGGCCTCACCTGACCTGTTATAAGTTCAGTACTTATTGTTTGTTTAGCTGTTGGTTAGTCTAAGAGTAGGGGTCCAGGGTATGAAGTTTGAACCGCTGTCCTGTAGTTATTTATTTTTCTAGCTTTTATAAGCTCTGTACATTCTGTAATAAAAAATAATTATAAAGATCCTCAATTCTGTTGGATCATGACCTGCAGGCTTCATAGGAATGCTTGCCCCCGTGTAGACCCATTTAACCCATTAGGTCAGGCAAGGTCACAAGGATTACGAGCCCTCGGTATAACCATTATTACTATAAGTTCATAATGCATATAGAGCATTGTCTTTTGCCACCTTTTTTGGCACTGGGGTTATGCTGTCGAACTTGTCTTTTCTAATCCAATTTCAGATTCAACCAGCTGAGCTTAAATTGGTTGTTTTCGCTCTTGGATTTTTGGAGAGAAATATTCCTACTTCATCAAACATAACTGGAGTTACTTGACATGGCTATGAATGCAAAAGTTTCAGATGAATCCTTGAGATATTAAGTTGTGGTGCATATAATCCTCAATCTGTCCATCTCTCCATGGGAATTTCTGTGCGTCACTTTTGCTTTTTTGGAGAAGAAATTATGATAGTGTATACAACTTGAGATTGAGACGTGCTCAGTTAAGTAAGCTTTGTCTGGTTTTGAGGTTTTTTGTATCGAAAAATATAGTTAGACTTAGACTGTTGTGAGATGAAACTTCAGTCTGGTGTGCACTAGATAATATTGCAAAGCTCTATTAATTTCACAATTCACGTAGGACAACATACATGTCGCACCCTATGCACCCTATGCAGCTTTGCACAACACAGCGTGATGTTGGGCGATGTTTATTCAATTTTTACTAGGATACACTTGTCGGTGTCATTACAGGATCATTTTCTTCGTATATGACTAATTGACATTAGGGCCAGTAAATTGTCTGCAGAGACTATACTATTTGAGACTCAGTTTTAGCTTGAAGTGACACAATTTATAATTTAGCTTAGTATTTAAATCATAGGAGAACAAAAGAGGGCATAAATTTCAAGTTATTTTATCTATTCACAAGTAAAAAGAAAAAAAAAAAGTAGACTGGGTTTTACAGATGGATATATATACAGAATTATTTTGGCTCATATTTTATAAAGGAAAAAAGAGGAGGGTTCGTGATAGGCTTGGCGAGCCAGCGGTAAAAAGTCTCTTTATGGAAATGAAATCCTCACGAATTGAGTAGGAGTAGTATTATGATGGGTGACCTTCTGAGAATTTCTTGTGTTGATGATTTTGGTTGGGTTTTATTTCTAAACTACTACAACTGGAGTTTTGGATAACTGAAAACAACATTGTGGACACTGAAATTCTGACAGTAACGGATGGTTGTCCGGAGCCCGGAGGCCCATGTCTTTTATTTATCTCTATTTCTCTCTATTGGGTTTTGTAGAGGGCTTAAAAAGTACAAATTTTCTAATTTGGTTTGGGACTGAAAATAATGGATTCATCATTTATTTCACTTAACCCTCCTAGACCCACCTTCCGATAATATGTTGACTTTTGTTGACCCTACTGCTCTTCAGCTCTTGTGCTGGTTCTCTCCTCTCCTCATTAGTATTTCTTTAAAAATTTACACTAAAATCTTCACTCTGTTAAGGATTGCTTAAGCTTTGTTAAGACCTCATCTATCTTTAACTAGAATTTTCTTGCCTTCTGAAAATAATAACAGGGTTTGGAAGGAATCAGTTCATCTCGCTACGTAAATTCTCTACCGGTCCAATTTTGATGAGAGAAGGCTTTTCTTTGGTACAGAATTTAAATGAGAATAGGAATTGTTGTAAAGATCAGAAACTAGATTGGATAGGTTATGTATTTCAGCTTCTAGATCGGTGCAGTCGGCATGCAGTGTGATAGTGAACCCTCTAATTCGACCCAGCTTCAATATTCAAGAAGCTGTTTTGGGAAAAATTTGATAGAATCGATGATACAAATAGAAACTGCTCTCATGTTTATGGAACTTTATTATGAAAATACTGGTATTGAGATCCTTGTAATTTAGTAAAGCTGGTAAGAAACAATTCCTTTGCCTCCTCTTTATACCAGTAATTAGACAACTATTGGCGGTTGCTGCAGGAGCAGATATTTATGTTTGAAAAAGGAAATATTATTTTGATTTGTTTAAGAGGAAAGTAAAAAAAAAAAAAAAAAGCCACTAACCTTAAAAAAATATATATATATTACCAGACAGTTGTGTACTGGTACGGTAAGATCAATTTATCTCCCCGGCTTGAGATGTGAGGATTTAGGTAGGAATTTCAGGTTAATTTGGGAATAAAGAAGAAAAAATAAATTAAAAACTGGGCCAAACTCCGATTACTGACTATTGGCACTGTTATCAGAGTTAGTACCAGTAAGTACTAAATGAAATGCAGTATCCTTTTCAGATGCAAGGTGACAGTATAATTTTCGTTGACTGCATTTCTTTAAATCAGCTATTGCAGAAAAAATTTGGAACTTAATTTCGAAGTTCGTGAGATCTTCTGTGATTGAATATGATTAAAGATCATGCAATGTAGATATTTGTTATAGTTAGTTCATTGATTTTGCATTAGAATCGTGCAATATATTGATCTAACTGTCTTATTAAGATGGAATAAGGACTGATACATTCATGGAGGTTATCCTCTCTTGAGTTCCTTGGTAACAGAAAGAGGATTTATTTCTTAAAATTACTTGTATTATATTAGAAACTTGTATAGTTAGATTGGACTAATACTAGGGCTCTGTATATAAACTTTTTTTATCAATACATTTGTTGGCATATATTTATGCCAACCATAAAAATAAAAATAAAAGATGGAATAAGAAATTGTATCTCATTCACTAGGACAACTCTCAAACCGTTTTTTTTTTTTTTTTTTTAATTTTAAAACGGATCGGCTTTTCTAGAAAAAAACCTATATGTACATCAATTGGATTGTTTAGATCTCACCCAATTGAGCTTGTTCGGCAAGGGTCTCTTTAAACCTCCTAAAAGTTAAAGGAGTCTCATTTAGCTTTCTTAGCTTAGCTGCTTAATCCTGCCGAACACCGGTTTCTTAGCGTGGATTAAGACAACTTCTTTTAGCTTTTTTTTGTTCTAATCTTAATCCCGTGCCTCTTCCTTAAAGCACATCCCCCTTCATTTAGCTTTCTTTAGCTATTTTAATTTCACGGCCCTTCCTTTAGCTTACCGAACAGTCTATTTTTAGCACGGATTAATATTTAATCTCCTATGTTGCCGAGCAGCCCATTAAGATAAGTTTGCCAAGTACGGAGTTAGTTACCGAATTTGCTCCTGAATTTCATTCACTTTTGGTAGAGAATTATTAAGAGTTAAGTTCATTTTAAAACATGATCTAATACGGAGGTTAATAAGTTACATGAAACATCTTTCATGCGAGGGATATTCGAAATCGAGTAAAATATATTGGACTAATTTGAAAATTTTAATCTCATGAATATTATATTGTGTTTCTCTTTTGTCATCTCTGCGATATAATAAAAAAAAATTGAAAATAAGATAGAATCAAGCCTCTAATTTCATATTTTATTGATAAATTAGAAATAATAAACATTTCAAAAAGCAATCTCTGCAATGTAATTAATGAAAGGGGGAGAATAGAACTAGGGTGTTCCTAACCCCTAAGTTCACCAAGTTTCTTTTTGAATTCAACTCTAAAATCTATCGGATTGGTTTCAAACGATGAATCTAAACCGCTGAAATTCTTCTATCTTATGAGTAATCTATCTACATATGAAAATTTTCGAATTAATTTTGTATAGAGTTAAGTAGTCAAAATTAGAAGGTTTATAAATTAATTATAATGCATTCATTTTTTGACGCATTTTGACCACTTGATTCTATACAAAATTAATTTAAAATTTAAAATTTTCGCATATAGACGCATTGCTCATAAGATAGAAGGATTTCAATAATTTGAATTCGTCATTTGAAACCAATCCGATAGGTTTTAGAGTTTGAGTACACAAAGAGACTTGGTGAACTTAGGAACACCCTAGTTCTACATTTTATTTTCTTTGTTTTTTTTTAATTCTATATAGTTACAATTCAATGATACTTTAATTAGGAGCTAGTATATATAAGTCGATGGTTAACCGAGTATCAATTAGAAATTAATCGCATTTTTTGTGTCGAAGTCGTGCGGGGTTTCACACATTGGCGAATAATGATAAAAAGCATATCATGTGCATATAATTTGTTGGTATTATAAAAACTAAGCTGGAGATTGCAATAATAAATAATTAATAATGCAATATGAATAATTGGAGTTGTGGTTTTGTTCATGGTATAATTTAAGACGCAACCTTTTGTCAGTTATCACGCTTTTTTATTTTATATTAAAAGCAACCGAGCCCAGAAGAAGCTTCCTCTTATCATGTACCTTGTACCTGCCGCGTTTTCCGTTTACTTAAGTTGACAAGCGTTGATCCCTATTACTGTATTACATTTTCGGTGCATATTAAGTTCGGATTAGTTAAAGAAACTATTATTATTATTATTATTTTATTTAGTATCAAGTTATCATTAGAGGTGTTCATCAGTTCTTTTGGTTGGACCATACTGAACCGATTTAGCATTGCAACTGAACTAAAGTTTCATTTCGATATGTTTAGTTCAAATTGAAATATAATAAATTTTTTATTTAAAACAATTATTTTATAATAAACCGAAGTATATTAAAAAATAAATCAGAGTATTAAGAAATAAACTGAGGTATTTAAAGAAAGTGATTAAGAAATAAACCGAGATATTAAGAAATAAATCGGGACGACCCGGACCAAATTCATAATATATAAAAGTTCAATCGGTTCGGTTATTTTGGTTTTAATAATATCCAAACTGAATCAAACCAAAGTTATAATTCAGTTTTAAAAAAGCAAACCGAGCCGAACAATTGAACTGAAAAAACTGAACCGTTTAGTCCAAACTAATTCGGTTCGTTTAATATATATTGAACTTCTTTGTAATGTGAAAAAGCAAGTTCCTAATTATAAATTTGGCTTTAAAAACTAGTTAACTTTATGAACTGCTACAATTAAGCCTTAAATATATCAATAACCAAACCAAGCTTCCCATTTGTCCTATATATTTGGTCTAAGGTCTCCTATACCTACAAATTCTAAAAATTGAAGCAAAGTGGAATAGTAGTTCCAACACTTTCCCAAGTACTAATCATTTTAAGGCAACCATTAATTCTGCCCCATGCCTATCTCTAATAGTGCACCTAAACACCTACTATCAAGCTAGCGTTTGTTAAACCTAATAACCTAAGCATAATTCCTCCACTTTCTAGCTATAGTTTTGATTTTTAAACCCACAAACAAATATCTGATAATTCATAGCATGCAACGGAAATTTTTTATCTATAGAAATTGAGACGAACAGAAGTAGAAAGAGTATCCCGTTTCCAATAAATATAGAAAGATCTTACTCCATGGTTCAAATCCACTATTTTTTTTTTAATTAGGCACTGATGGGAAAATCTGAAATATGGCTGTCACAGAAAATTAGGTGAGAATTGGATCTATCTTATTAGGTCTGATCCCAGTTGTTTTTTAATTCCACAAAACAGTGGAAATGACCGAATTTTTAAAAAAATGGAATGAGTCCGATCCACTTATGACTTGATTAAATGTGGCACTCATATTCTTCTTTTCCGTTGTTTAAAGAAAAGAAAATAATAGTAGATCTGGACCATTGAGTCTAATCCGAATTTTTAGATCAGACTCAATGAGTCAGCTCTTTCTATATTTGTTAAAAATGAGACACTCTTTCTATTTTCATACGTCTTAATTTAATAATTACTATATAAACAATTTCCGCATGCAACAGACAAATTGGTGACAAAGTTGTGGGTGGTCATAAAAGAAATGATGTATGTGTGTGTGTTCAATAACGAAAGATAATAAATACATATAAGATTATATTATATATGAATTGAAATAAAGATAATTCAATAGTGGAGGGAGATAAGAGTATATGATATGGGGCAGTGGGGCTCTTTCAATGGGACAAATGCTGGTTGTTGGTGAGTCAATGTGGATACATTGGATGGTTTTAGAAGATTGCTTTGGGGTACTTTCTTTTCGTTTCCAACTTGATCACATCAAGTCGCTAAAAGGACTACCTTCCCTTTCTACCACGGCTAAGGTCACCCCTAAAGGTTAGAGGGACCCTTTACCAACCGCATTTTTTTGTTTATTGTAATTATAATATTGAGAATGGAGTGTGACCAGTTGCTATTTTATGTGACATACAACTAGGTTTTCATTAGGCACAAGAGCAGCTAGATTTTCAAGATATAAAGATCAAACAAGATTGATAATCAATTATATAAAATTTTTATACTGTGAATGGGGATTAATTTTATTGATTGCTATAAAGGTTAGAGGGACCCTTTACCAACCACATTTTTTGTTTATTGTAATTATAATGCTGAGAATGAAGTGGCCAATTGCTATTTTATGTGACATATAGCTAGATTTTTATTAGGAACAGGAGCGGAGTTAGACTTTTAACATATGAGAGTTAAACGTGATTGAAAGTCAATTATATAAAATTTATATACTGTGAATGTGGTCAATTTTATTGATTTGTGATATTTTGCTCAAAACTATATGAAAAATAGTATACAAGTATATTTTTTTTTTATAATTAATGGAGATCAATTGACTCCATACTGCCCTCCGCCCTGATTAGTAATAGTAATTGGCTTTAATTGAAAGCTGTTTTCTAAAAAAAAATTAGAGTATTTTTAGGATATTTAATTTGCATCTCTCTTTAGAATACATCATTGATATCTTTACAAAATAATAGTATAAATTTTTACTCAAAACTATATGAAAAATAGTATACAAGTATAATTTTTTGTATAATTTTTTTAATAATTAATGAGAATCAATTAATCCCATATTGTTAACGTCCCTGTGCCCTGATTAGGATGGTAATTGGCTTTGATTGAAAGCTGTTTTCTAAAAAAAAATTAGAGTATTTTTAGGATATTTAATTTGCATATCTATTTAGAATACATCATTGATATCTTTATAAAATTGTCCAACTCAAAAAATTAGAATTGTTGTTGTAACAATATCATTCAATTAAGTAGAGTTATGACTAAAATGGTGTCGGCAGAGTAGAAATTTTGTTGTGCTTTAATTTAATTCTTTTATGTGAGATGTGAGAGTTTTAGTAGTTTAGTCATTTGTAGTTATAAATACGTTTACTTTTCTTTACCTTGGTAGCATCTACCTGGTTATCAAAAAAAAAAATTAGGAGATTCCTCACTTTCTTGAAGGAAATGGAGAGTTCCTAGGAATTCATGGAATTGCCGAGTCCATCCATTTTATCACGTTGTTTCGTCTAATTTGACACGATGAATTTAAAAAGACATGTCATGAAATTCATTTATAAGTGGAGCTCATGAGTCATGACCCAGTTTGAAAAATTAGAGTCCACTAATTTAAATTGATATATGTTTTCATGCTTAATTGTGATTAGGGTTGTAAACGAGCTGGGTCTTAGCTCAACTCGTTAATTCTGGACCGAGCGAGCTGGACTTAGGACTTCTGAGCTAAAACCTCAGCTCAAACTCGTGACGAGCCAGTCCGAGCTAGCTCGCGAGCTGACGAGCTGACTCACTGGATCTAGCTAGACTTTGTTTTAAGAAGAAAATAAATTTTATAAACATTTTTGGACCGAGCTTGACAATATAAAATGCAGACAAATTCACAAATTGATGCTTAGCTGAGCTAGCTCGCGAGCAAGCTAGGCTCCAGCTCAAACTTTTTAATTCTTGACCGAGCTAGTAGCGAGCTGGTTCGTTAACAGCTCGGTCCAGTAACGAACGAGCCAGATACGAATCACGATTGAGCCACGAGCTACGAGATTTTTTTGCCACCCCTAATTGTGATACTTTCTCATAATTTAATTAACTCAGTATTTGAAATCCCAATTAGACAACATCATTTTGAGTAATTGTGTACTAGACTATTTTTTGACAATATACACCACGTCAAAGATAAATTAAAAAATATGGCTTCGTTTTGCAATTTGTATATTGTGCTAGAATATTCATAAATAGAAATACATCCGGAGAAATCTGATCTCAGTTTTTTTTTCAAACGGCCTCTCCATTTATTAGAAGTCGGTAGAACAACCAAATTGGCTTTACATGTGTTGGCAAGGGATGAAGGGAGGAGGTTTCATATTAAAGACACAGATCATGTTCTTATACAAAAAATGCATAATACAAAATAGTAGGTATATCTTGAGGTTTGGTACTTTGGTTTGTGTAATGAGTTTAAACTTTAAACCCACCTACTCATGAACCTAATAACCTCAGCTCTCTATAATGAGTCTCATAAAAGCCTGGTCCACTTGAACAGGTCAGATCAGGTCAGAATCTATCAGATTGAACCTGGTTTGTCTATAGCAAGTCCTGTTGATGCCTATAGTTTACCTTCTGAGATACTATTTAATTTATCAATCAATTTTTTGTTTAAGATTGCATATCATGTTAAATTTATTGGTACGAATATAAAATGTGACAAACGTTGCTTATACTGTGGACGGTGCAAATTGAGGTGTTCATTGGTTCAGTTCAGTTAAAATTAAAATAAAGTGTACAAATTAGATTTTTATTCGGTTTTTAAAAATATAAACCGAACTAAATTGTAACATTACCGAAAATTCATTAGAATAAACTTATCCACCAAAAATTCATCAGTTCGGTTCGGTTAAAATTTTTAGTTTGTTCGATTGAACTGAACTAAATTTCGATTTTTTTTCTGTTGAACCGAATAAGAAGATTAAATATTAAAATAAACATTTTTTGTTATTTTTTATTTTTAAATATGGATTTAAATTTTTGTTCATTTCGATCTAACCGGTTATAAACCGAACCAAGCAATATACATTATGTCATAATTTATTATTATTTTAATGTTTGGTTTGGACAGGAGGCGTGTTTTAAAATTTTTGTCAGTTCAATGTAACCGGTTTTAAATTTTCTAAACTGAATCAAACCAAACTGATATATTTAACTGAAAAAGCTGAACTGTTTAAACATCTCTTAGTTCAGTTTAAAACCGACTAAATCGGACCCGATGAACACCCGTAGGTGCAAAGGAGAGAATAATATAATTCGTGACTAGAGTCTAGAGACATGCTTATATATTTTAGCTTTTTACAAAAGGTTATGTTAACAGTAAGTTTATTTGGAAAGAAACCTCTTATCTCAAGAAATAAATAAATAACTATTCAAATAGCAAAAGCACTTAATATATTCAATTTGGCCAGAAAATGTTATTTTTTATTCAAATAAAGAAAGTGTCTAATTCAAAATTTTAAACCACTCAAGCATATGAAATTAATTATGAATACTAGGGTACGTTTCTTTCAGGTTATATCTATATTATAATTTTTTTCATTTAACATCGTTGAAATTGTCTATATTAGAAAAAAAAAAAATCAGGTTATTTCTATAAGATTCCTTCATGTTTGTTTCAGGTGTATTTTAGTTCGATTTAATATATATTTTTCGTCTATAAAAATACTGCAAAGTCAATTGCTAAAAAAATTGATTATTAGTTTGCCAAGATGTGATATATCTTATTTAAAAAATAAAAATGCATTTATAATTTTAATTAGTTAATTTGAATTATATTCCTAAAGGCAACCATGTATGACAGTAGATACAAATGTCCGGAAGAAATGCTTTATTAAATACAAATGTCTCTTTTTTTTAAAAAAAAAATCAACTTTATCGCCTTTAATTTGGCTGTTTCTTTGTCAATATCCTCCAACCGTGTAGATAATATGATGCATATATATATATCGTTAAACTGATGTTTTTGTCCTTTAGTAAGCAAAAATTTAGGTCTAATGAGACCATAAATTCATGTGGCATAGTTATAATTAGAGTCAGAAATGAATAGAAATCGGATTCAGATTTTATCTCTAATGTTGATTTGAATTTACTAGGCAAATTGGATTTGAGTTGCGTTTCTTGTTTTCTAAACGGATTTGGCTTCGAAACATCTCTATAACTCGATTTTTTTTTTTTTTTTTTTTGAGAAAAGGAGGATTCTCATTTTCTCAAATCTGAATCATTTAAAATTCATTGTACGGTCTCGATTACTTTTTATTTTTAAATCAATTTAATCTATTAAAATAATTCAAATTTAATTGAAACCGTACAATAAATTTTGAACAATCCGAATGTAAAAAAAAAAAAAAAGTGCTCCTTTTCTCAAAAACAGATTTTGATCTCTCTCATCTGCCTTCGTCTTAGATGCCTACCAAATCGTGTCTCCTTTTCCGCCTCTGCCTCTGTCTGAGATGCTTTTTTATAATCGCGATTTCACTTGTTTGGACTCGCTCTCTCAGTTCTCTTGTCTTCTGACAAATAAAATCTAATGAGATTTTTTTCGAATCGCGCTATGCACAAATCAGATTCGAATTCAGATTTTTGTTTTTAAACGGACTGCTGCAGAATTGGATTGCGAAACGAACTACCTGCTCATGTCTATAATGCATGAAATTTTTTAATATTCGTACGGATTTAAATCGGACTATCCGAATTCAAACTCAAAGTTTGAGTTAACTCAGAGAACATGAATTTGAAATTTTTATTTTTTTTGTCTCAAGCATACTATAGACCGTCCGTTCAAGTTTATATGGTCAAGAACTCAAGATTCAGTTTTATTATTGATCCGAGAGTATTATTGAATTGTATACTTGTTCTTAAAATAGAAAACAAAAAATTATATGGACGATCTTAACCTGGAATCCGTATCCTCCTGGCACCTGATCCAGGCAAATTACAAACGGACAGTCTAGATTAATTCTAGTCAAGCCCGTTCGGTACCTACAGAAACTATAGGAGTTCGTTTTGAGATTCGTACCAAGTTAAAAGAAACTAATTTGGGTCATCTGTCTTCTAGGAGAGAGACACAAAATGAGGAGAAAGAAGTGGGTTGGATGTCCATCGGACCTACTTTTACACCAGCAAACTTCACAACTGTCTAATTCATCTTTTGAGTTAATGAATTTCTGAACGCGTATCATCTGCATTAACTCAAAAGAAAATCTTTTGAGTTAATGGATTTCAACCATACAATATGTTTTAAGATCCGTGCAGACTAGATCTGATATTAAAAAATTCATGTGTTAAAATTAGATGACGGAATTGATTCCGTTTAAAATCAGACGAGTGAGATACATTAACTCAAAAGATTATCTTTTGAATTAATGAAGAGGATACGTGTCAGATACCTGGGGCGATCAGAATTCCTTAATAATCCGTATCCTGTGCGATACGTCACATTCCTATAAGAGCCAAACTTGTTATAAAGTGCAGCTTTTGTGGGATAAGTTTTGGTCCAAATGGCTTTGGACCGGACACCGTCCAAAGTCTCTAAAAATCATACAATTAAAGTCTAAACAGTCAATCCGAACCGTTCAACATGATTTTCATATTAAAATGTACTCAGAGACCAAATTTTATATTTTTTCTGAAATTCTTTTACTATTTTTTTAGATATGTACAAAATCACTGTTTTTGGACTGTTCAGATACAGTGATATTGTACGTATATAAAAAAATAGTAAACAATTTAAAAAAAATATAAAATTTGGCCTCTAAGCATATTTTAATATGAAAATCATGTTGAGCTGTTCGGATCGACTATTCGGACTTTAATCTTACGATTTTTAGAAATTTTGAACGGTACCCGGTCCAAAGCCATTTGAACCAAATCTTATTCCATTATGTAAAGTCTTCAATCAACTAACTTTCTTAATTATGTGTATACAAATTGGCGAAAATATAAAATAATCAACAAATTTTCATTCACTCGACCACATAACAATTAATAATATGGTTCATCGGTAATTTTACGACACCTGTTTTTCCTGTCAAATCTTGTCCGTTTGATGTGATCGATATTTGCACTGGTAAAGGGCTACTGTCAGTCTAACAGTGAATTTGTGCTTGCTTTCAAACATTTGACATTTTAGCTATTTGTGGTCTAAAAGAAATTAGGAAATGGTGATAAAGACCTACGCAGTTAATTAACTCCCAACCTCTCACCAAATATAATTGAAATGTTAGTGCCACTGTATAATTATTTCATCCACATGTCAAATCAGAGAAAAGTATAATTTCTTTTCTTGGATTATTTTGGTTTGCAATAAATTTACAACTCTTGCTTAGCCACTAACCATTAGGATAGCAACAAGTTGTGAGGGTAGCAACAAGTTGGCTCATTCGAATCACTATCGAACTAATTTTAGAGGTCTAAGCTGAATTTCAATTTGTAATCGTCACGAGTTAGACCGAGCTATCTCGCGAGCTGACGAGTGGGCTTGCTAGGTTTGACTAAATCTTGTTTTTGGAAGAAAATAAATTATACAAACTTTTTTTACCAACCAAGCTGGACCGAGCTGGACAATATAAAATACAGACAAATTCGTACAAATTCACAAATTGATACTTAGCCGAGCTAGCTTGCGAGCAGGCTAGGTCTCAACTTAAACTCGTTAATTTAAGATCGAGCTAGTAGCAAGCGGTTTGTTAACATCTCGATACAGTAATGAGCGAACTATTAGTGGGTAAATTAGATGCAAGTCACGGTCGAGCCACCAGCTATCAGCTTTTTTTGCTACCCCTAACAACCATAATGTTTGGAATTTTTTGTGTTTGGATTTGAATATGTTCTTTGTCAGAAAAAAAAAAAGAATATTCTAGCCGTCCATTTTCACAAAATCTTGATGATAATACATCTCTTAGTCAACGGTGAAATTGAAAGTGTTGACAAGGTACGGACTTACTTAATTTAATTAGTGATTTCGTCAAATAAAGCATTTCTTTCAAAATTATTATCATGACTGAACAATCAAAAATTTAAATATCCTTGGAAGCGGTCACAATCTGAAGGCATGAACAGATGAACTATGATTATATATTTATTCACCTCCACAAAAGCCCTACTGCGCTCACTCTAGTCTGTTCTCCACTCACACATCCTTATTCCTTAGTTATTCCTCAGTTCATCTCTTATCCATAAAATCTATATAAACCAAACTCAAGAAAATTTTACATATATACAACCACATTAAAAAACCAAAAGAGAACATTTATTATTTATTTGAAAGAAAGAAAAAGTCTGATCAACCATGACCAAAGATGACTGCAGTCATCATCAATGCAAGAAAGACTGCGGTAAACATGGCGATGACGACTGCGACCAGCGCCGGGTGTACATGCAACTGTGCGTATGCATTCTCAGCATCATCATCCTTGTTTTGTTTGTTATTCTAATAGTATGGCTTGTGCTCCGCCCGACGAAGCCCCGGTTCTATCTCAAATCCACGTCGGTAAGCCAGTTGAATGTCACGCCTACTTTCGATTGTATCACTACTGTAATTCAGGTATGTTCTTCAAGCTACAGCAATTTCAGCATATTTTTATGTAGCAGTAGTTTACATAATCTATGAGTAAGAATTCAAGTATAGGTGTTACTGTTAAGTATTTTCTATGTTGCTTAAAATATTGAATTGCATCATAGAATTCCTTTCCATGGATCAGTGCATTTCAGTTGAGTTATTGGATTACCAGTACATAATTCCCTTCCATGACTAAAACTTAATTTGTGCACTAAATTTTGTTTGATTTCTTCAGCTTTTCTGACAAAAAAAAAATGAAATTCTACTGCATAACACAGGTGACAATAGCATCACACAACCCGAACAACCGTGTAGGTATTCTCTACGACCGCACAGTCGTCTACACCTCGTACAAATTCCAACAAATTACAGTGCCAACACAGCTGCCGCCGGTGTATCAACGCCGCAACGAACTAGCGTTGTGGTCGCCATTCTTGTGCGGTTTTAATGTGCCAATTACTCCATACCTGGGCAATGCTATCGTGCAGGATTGCAACGCCGGGTACATACTGCTACATGTGAAGATCGACGGTCGAATTCGGTGGAAGGTCGGGAGCTGGACATCTGACCACTACCATCTCTCAGTCAGTTGCCCGGCTGTTTTGGTTACACAAGGAGGTGAACCTTTTCGCTTTCAGCAGATTACTTCTTGTAGCGTCGAGGTCTAAGTAAGTGGATTTGGTTTAATTTGTAACAACTAAAAGTTTCTTATTTTCTGTCACGAGGTTTGAAGGACACTGAGGAAGAAAATGCGAGATTGTGTGTGTATTTATGTTAACTTTTCTTTGTAAATTAAAATTTCGCAATTGGGTTCATAAGTGAGGAAAACTTGAAATCAAAATAAGGGGGCAAATAATATATTTGGATAAATAACAAATAAAATATGGTCGGAGAAAAGGTTACCAGGGCCTTTGGAATTGGGGGAATTTCTCGTGTACTCCTCAAAAGCTTCAAAATTACGTATTTTCCTCTCTAAGTTTCAAAAACTCACAAATTTATTTATTTTATTGTCTTTATATTAAAACTCATTATAAATTTATAAAGGGGCAATTTCATGTATACCCCTCAAAAACTTCAAAATTACATATTTCCCCCTCTAAATTTTGAAATTACGTATTTCCTCCTCTAAACTTCAAAAACTCACATATTTACTCATTTTATTGTATTTTATATTAAAACACATTTTAAATTCACAAAATACCCATTTTACCCTTTTATTAAAAAGTATAAAACATCAATCTTACTCTAATTTGAATCTGAAATGTTTATCTACCGTTCGAATTGCTTTAAAATTCGTGTGTGCTAGGTTAGCACGAATCTTGAAGCGAACACGCATGAATATTGAAGCAACATGCATAGATCTTAATGCGATGCACGCGGATCAAATTGCTTTAAAATCCATGCGCTCTAGATCAGCACGAATATTGAAGCGAATATGCACAGATCTTACTACGATGCGTGCAGATCGGACGGTAAAGGAATCGTTCAGATTCTAATTTGAGTTCGATGGGGTGTTTTATACTTTTAATAAAGGGTAAAATGGGTATTTTATAAATTTAGAATGAGTTTTATTACAAAAGATAATAAAATGGGTAAATATGTGAGTTATTGAAGTTTAGAGGGAGAAATATGTAATTTTAAAATTTAGAGAGGGAAATACGTAATTTTGAAGTTTTTGAGGGGCATACATGAAATTCCCCCATTTATAAAATACCCATTTTACCCTTTATCAAAAGCATATAAATTCCATTAGACTCAAATTTGAATATGAACAGTTCTTCTATCATCCAAACTGCTTTTAGATTTGTTCACACAATATCAGCGCGAATCTTGATGCAAAATACACGCATATTCAACCGACATGCACAGATCTTAATGCGATACGCGCTGATCGGAATTGCTTTAAGATCCGTGTACGTTAAATCAACACTAATATTGAAGCAACACGCACAAATCTTAATACAATGCGCACAGATCAGATGGTAGAGAAACCATTCAGATTCAAATTTGAGTCCGATTTGTTTAATATGCCTTTAATAAAGGGTAAAATGGGTATTTTAAAATTTTAAAATGAGTTTTAATATAAAAATAATAAAATGGATAAATTTGTGAGTTTTTAAAGTTTAGAGAGAAAAATACATAATTTCATACTTTAGATGGAGAAATACATAATTTTGAAATTTTTGAGGGGTATACGTGAAATTCCTCCTTTGAAATTAGATTTAGTCATAATAATTTCTATGCCTTTTTTTTACTGGTTTAAAGTTGCCTGTGATTGGAAAGGGGAGGTAGCACAGTTGGTTAGAAAAAAGTCTTAAAACTGTTGTACCCAAAGGTCGAGAGTTTGATTCCCAGTCACAACTTCACAGCTTCTGTAATTCTTATGATTCTTAAGTAATTCAAGTTATTTTTTCTTCGCAATTTTTATTGAGCGAATATTTACTGCAGTAAATTTTTACTTATAAAGAATATCAAAGAATATTTGTTTTTGAGAAAAATATATGATCTTAAAATAAGAAGAAGTTCTCAATTCAAAGGAAGACTATGCCCGCAAATTTTGTTATTTAATAATGATAAGATTTAGAGTCAAATTCTTGGAAATTAATCATAAGATATTCAAGAAATAGGAAGAATACAGGCAATGATAAAAGGTAATATTATCATAAACCTATAATTGGTGTTTATATCCTATGAGGTAACAAAATATTTGAGTTTAGATTCAGTCCGTCCGATCAGAATCTGGACTAATCCGACCCAAGATGAAATGCACAAAGTCTTTTATTATTCATCCATCATGCCAAAGAAGATCGAATGGTCCAGATCTAAACTCAAAATTTCTATTACCTCATTTAATATGAATTCCATGTAATTGTAGAGAATTTTGTATTAATAGAAATTAGTAAAAAAATAAGAAAGAGAAATAAAAAGAGTATTCTAATTGTTACATTTATAGAAAGACCAGATATATTGATTCCGATTAAAAATAATTTATTTTTTACTTCTCCATTTCAAGACATGTTGTTGCATTATTTTTTACTTCTTCATTTTTTGGAATGTTATTATTGATTCCGATTCAAATTTTGAATCAAAATTAATGTCTTCCATCTTTATATTAATATAACAATTAGGATACTGTTTTTATTTCTCTTTCTTATTTTTTTTTACTAGATTAATAATTCTCGTAATTGTATATAACAGGAGATTCAATTTTTTTTTTTTTTAACGAGTCGAGATTCAGTTCTTGAAATGCTAAAAATTTTCTGAAGGAGCCAGTACGGTCCTTTTCTAGGTCACAGGTTTAAAAAGGTTAAATAAAATCTGGCGTAAAAGTACGGATTTTACTTTTGGTAAAGCTAAATTATCTGATTTGCTGCATCTTTCTAAACTTTTTCAATGATGATATTAATGGTCCTTTTCCTTTCAATAATGCAACTGTTACTGAAGTTTACCTTAGCTATCATGATTGCTCTGTATCAGGGTTGGCACCGACTGACTCATCCGTCTCAATTTGAGTTACATCATGTTATCGGAATTAGAATCTGCTACTTTTCTATTTTCTTCAAATCCGAATCGTTTAAAATTTATTATACGGTTTTGATTAAATCTAAATTATTTTAATATATTAAATTGATTTGAAAATGAAAAGTAATCGAGACCGTACGATGAATTTTGAACGATCCGGATTTGAAAATAAGAGGGTGCTTTTTTTCTTTAGAAAAGGAGCAGATTCTGATTCATGTTATCGTTATCGTGCCTATGGTACTATTCACATGGAAATAAATTTGCTGCGATCCGAAGTCTAAGAACAATGTTTTTATAATTTCTGTTTTTTCAAATTCATCTGTCTAATATTTTCTGTGCGCGTATTTTAAAATAGTTGATTTTTCTGTGCACAAATTTCAAAATAATTTAACAGTTAGATTTAGAAAAAACAGAAATTTTAGAGTACTGTTCACAGATGAAGAATCGCAGCAGATTCGGACCCCTATTCATATCGCATGATGGTCCGTAATACAATAATATTTTTGTGAAGTTCAAGCTATCTATCTAACATGATCTCTGTACGCAAATATAGTTACGGACTATATTTTATATTTATTTTAGAATTTTTATACTATTTTTTTTTTACATATGTAAGAAATCCTTTAGATCGATTCTAAGCCATTCAAAAATAGTTTTTTTTCCCTACCTATATCTAAATAAATAGTAAGAAAAATCTAAAATATATAAAATTTGATCTAAACACATATTTTTATATGAAAAACATATTGAATGGTTTAAATTAGCTAATTGGCATTTTTTTGAAAATATTAATATGTTGTACGGATAATCTGTACTATGTATATTATCATTGCCTCAATCTATACATGTATATATGTTAAAGCACGGTATCATATTTTATTTTTCTCTATGGTTTGTTTGTAATTATAGTTAATGTTAATTTTTAAGACATTATTTGTGAAGCATAACAAATCAATAATTCGATTTGTTTCCCTTAGAAAAACAATAGTTTGATTTTGTCATATAAATTTCCAAACTGAATCAACACTAAAATAAAATGAGGAGGTTCAAATTCCTCCATTTTTTGCATCTCTATCGTGCTTTTATTTTTTAAAAACTTTAATTAACTCAAAATTTAAACTTAAAAATCAAAATAAAACCATTAGATATGATCTGCATTGTTTTACCTATGAATGTGTAAAAAATTATGATATTTCAACTTTGTTGTGTTTATCATCGAGAGCTTGTAAAAATATACTGAGGTGGATAATTTTTAGACGTTCATTTTTCAATTTATTGATTCACATAAAAATAAAATCGAAATATGATAATTTTTTATAAGCATGTAGTGAAAATCATATAAATCATATCTAACGGTTTAATTTTAATATTTATATTTTAAATTTTGAATTATTAACATTTTTAAAATAAAGATTCGACGAAGACACTATAAAACGAAGACATTTGAATCCTCCTCAGATAAAATTGGAGATAACAAGACATCCGTACCCTTTATTTTCCTTATCATCAAAAGATTCCATAAAAAGATGCAAGGTTATATCACGGGGTAGTACGTATGCTAGTCACGTGTTGGATTCTGATCTCATTTAAGAGCTTATTTATAAATTATGTTAGTTTTGTAATATTGGACTTTTCTTTGAACCTCCTCGTTATTTTGTGTAGATCAAATAAATTTTATGAAATTTACTTTTAATTAAGAGAGAAAGCATAAAATTGGCTTAGGTCTCCAATCTGTGTTCCTATTTCTTATGCTGTGTTCTTTGTGGTGCTCTAGTTCTAACATTACGTACTATGACTTGTGTATTCCGTATCATGATCATTCGTGTGGTGTGACTGTCTTTCAGAAACTTGGTATGGTCACGTAAGTCACGCGTGATTAGAACTTTTAGATCTCGATCGAATAATGAATCTTGAATAAATTAAATCAGAGTGAGGCTATGGTACTATGCATAGTGCATATTGACCCGCGCTATGAACTAAAATCTTCAGTTTAAAAGTTCTAACAATTGATCTAAACTGTTAAACACGGTCTCTATATATGAATATGTACTTGCAACTATATTTTAGATTTTTTAGATTTTTCTTACTATTTTTTATGGGTAGAAAATCAGTTGATCTAAAAATTCTGAATCATCCAAAAAAACATTGATTTTCCATCCATCTAAAAAAAATATAAGAAAAAGATTCTAAAAAATAGAAGTTTTAGTTTACATTTATATATTCATATGAAGACCCTATTAAACGGTTCAGATCGACCGTTACGATTTTAAAATAAAAAATATTGATCCGTGACCATTGTTGTCCCCACACATGCTGTAATTATTTTTCTAATTTTAGTCATGACACACCACATAAATTTATCATAGCACGACATGTACCTATGTGTCATTCAAATTACGACATAACTAGTCACAGCAGACTTGTATTCACATATCTGATAATATTCGAGGAAAAAGAAAATTGCGTTTCAAAACACCAATTTCTGATCCGCCACATACTGACCGCAGAGAAAAACAAAAATAACTCAAATGTCCAATGTCATACAGTCATATTGCACAATTTATTCTCCTGTTGCCCTTTAGGTCCTACTCGGCCAACCAAGAGAAATGAGTGTGGAGTTGGATTTTTAACATAATTTTACTGTTTACGTGGGAAAAAAAATCAATTGACTGAATTATTTTTTCCACATAAATAGTATATATGCCGACAGAACCTTAGTGTATTACGAAATGATAGACATTGGATCCTCCTATTTGTTTATTCAATTGTCTATTTAATAAGAGTTACTTATATGTAAAATGATAAAATGTATGCATAAAATATGTTATTTATATAAACACAATACAACATAAATATTTAATAAGAGTTACATGTCAAATATAATATTAATATATTTATCGATGTTAGCACAGGGGAAAACAAAGATTCTTCAAATCATCATGTTTTCTTTTTTATTAGAATTATTTTTTCGAACTTTATCTCAAAATAATTATATGTACTGAAAAAGGAATTTAATTTTTAGATTAAAATAAATACTATCAAATATAATATAACATAAAATAATATTTTTTTATAAATAAACCATATAATAAAGTAAATAAATTTGTAATTGAATTAGGTATATCAAAAATTGAGAATATTATTGTTAAAAATAAAATAATTTTTAAGCCATATGATTAAAATTGGCAATGTGTAACTAATGATTGCTCCAGTAATTGAAATTATCAAATGACTTGGCATGTCTTCCTGTCTTAAGGGCCTTACAACTTAATAATTTTTTAATAAAGGATTAATTTTGGTTTTCAGTTTATTCAATTTAATTATTTTGTTCTATAGTTCTATTATAATTCGTGTTGTGCATATTAAAGGTTAATTTATAATACGGGTCAATATTTTTGTTTTCAAAATTTTAATGATCAATCTGAACCGTTCAACATAATTCTCATATAAATATCTACTTACAGACTGAATTTTATATTTTTTAATTTTTTTTACTATTTAATAAGATAGGTAGAAAATCAAATTTTGGACCATCCAAAAACATTGATTTTCTAAAAATTATAAAAATATAAAATTTGGTTTGTATGTACATATTCAATTGAAAATCATTTTGAACGGTTCAGATCGACCATTAGAATTTTAAAAATAAAAATATTGATTCGTTCTTAATATGCATAGTACCATAGACTCAGTCTTGTTATATTAATAAAAGTATGTTTCTAAATGTCTATCATGTGGCTTGTTAGCCTTTTTCGAGGTTGAAGTGTATATATAATAATCTTATTCCAAAAATAGTCAATCACAGGCCCACGGGCTACGGTCAGTTTGCCATAATACCATAATATATACATAAATAAATAAATTAGTCAATCACAGGCTCCGCAAGTTAAGACCTTGTACGTAGACTTTCTATTCGTATAATCGTTTTATCTTAATCATTCCCTTATTATTGATATTTTTTTCGCTTCAAGACGTCTATTGAAACTTTTGTTTGGACTGATTATTGGCTGATTAGTCGTTGGCGATGATCAAACTATCACGGAATTTTCTGACTAATCAACCGATTATTTCTGATTAATTACTTGGCGGTATTTTGTTCGTCCGACAATCGCATACCGTTATTTACAACATTGGTCTCTCCTAATAATTGCATTGTTTGCTGTAAAATATATTGCACTGGGGCTGAACGGCAACAAAGAGACTAAGAGTGGAGGATTAAAAGTTTAAGAAACACTAAAGAACTGATGTTCGGTTGTCTTAATCTGTAGGTGAAGGTTAATGAATCTAAAGAAAGGAGTAGAGGTGCTTTATGGTCTGGACAAAGGAGATCCGAACAAAATGAGGTGATCTTAATTCACGTCAAGGAACTAGTGTTTGCCAGGATTAAGTGACTATAGAAGTCAAAGAAAACGGATTAAGCTTTCAGGACACTTAATCTGTTGTTGTCAAAGGGCTCCACTTTTTTAGTGTTATCTTTATTAATTACTTTTTCAAAATAAAAAATCTGTCTTTAATCTTGTAATAAGACAATGTTACCTATTTGCAAAGGCAAAGTTATATGTAACGGGTTAATTCACATCCATTTTTTTTTTTTCAAAAACCAATAATTTTTTTTTTTTATATATATATATTTTGTAAGAGAATGCTACATGTTACATGTACAGAAAATGACCTCCATATTTTATATGAATTTTTATATTGTTGACCCTCGTTATTTTTCCAAAAATTTTTTTACTGTTGTAGATGGTGTATAATATGGAGAACTTTAACATTTTATATTATTTTTTCTAAAAAATTAGAAGCTTATACACGACTCTCTCTTTATCCCACTCTCAATCTCTCTCTCTCCTCAAAACACATAATTACACAAAATATTGACCTTCATTAATCAAATGGCTGGCTCCGCCCCTGGCTGTGTGAAAAGTCACATATACGAAATCCAAATAAATTTTGTATGGACATTAAAATATAACAAATTAGACATCCATTTTCTCTAAAAAAATATTACTCGTTCAAAATAAAAAATCGTTCTTCGTTCTCCATTATTTGTTAAATTAAGTTCACGTAAATACACTCCTTCCTTTGGCAAAAAAATAAAAATAAATAAATGCAGTCCTTCCTTTTTTGTTAATGCAGATTTTGAGATAGAAGCCACCGAATTTGAGTATGAATTGATAGTAATAAGTAATAATGTATGTCTTCTACTGTAACGGTTTAAATTTCAGGGAAAAAAAATAGAAATAATATAGTGCCTTTTTGTCATAATAAAAAAAATTGAAAGAGGCAAAATTACTAGAGGAGAGATTCACTTACAGCATTTTTGTTGTGACACTGGATTACAACCTACATTTTCAAAGTTTAAAAGGTCGATCCAACCCGTTTAATATGATGCATATATTAAAATGTGCTTGCAGATCAAATTTTATATTTTTTTGAATTTTTTTACTATTTATTAAGATGGGTACAAAAATTCAATGGTCTGAAAACAACGATTTTGTAAAATACTTAATAAATGGTAAAAAAAAAAATTCAAAATATATAAAATTTGGTCTCCAAACACATTTTAATATGGAGCTCATATTGAACGGTTTTGATTGACTATTTGAACTTTGAAAACTTTAAAAATGTAGAGTGTAATTTGATGTCACCATTTTTGGTGTAACTAAGTGGATCCCTCCTCAAATTACTATTATTGTTAGGGACAAAAATAAGCCAATAGCAAATGTCTAGCTTTGCCCTGATAAGCCTTTTTTTCTTTCTAGATTTGAAATATGAAAGTTGACCACTGAAATTTAATGATGACAGTAGAAGTGCTAACAACTATATATAATATGGTGTATTGCTAATTTTAAGTAAACAAGTTGATTGATACAGTTTCATTACAATGGACAAGCAATTAATCTTATGAATAAATTTATTAATGTGAAAACATACTGCACAACCACCTAAATGATTGATGAAAAAAAAAAAATGAAAATCTAAGGCATTTTCATAGGTTAACAATGTCAAAACAAACTACCTTGAGTAATAAATATTTGAGGAGGATCCACTTATTTTTGACACCGGATTACTATCTTATATTTTCAAAATTTTCAAAGTCCAAACAGTCGATTCAAACCATTCAACATGAGAGATATATAAAAATACTCTTGCATATCAAATTTTTCATTTTTTTTATTATTTATTGAGTATTTCACAAAATTGTTGTTTTCAGAGCATTGAATTTTTGTACCCATTTTAATAATAGTAAAAAAAATTAAAAAAATATATAAAATTTGATCTAGAAACACATTTTAATATATCTATCGTGTTGAACGGTTTGGATCGACTATTTTGATTTTAAAATATAGAGTGTAATTCGGTGTCACAAAAAAAGAGTGTAAGTGGATCCGATCCCTCCTCTAAATATTTATGCATTTCAATAATTAAAGTGGAAAGAATACTAAACATGAACAATTGAAATATTGCTATTATTTTTAGAAAAGAAAAATATATTGTTGCTTGTTTCTCAACTTTCAATCATAATAAAAAGAAATCGATAAGACAAATATGTGTCTAACTAGCACTTGCTGCCTATTACTGAATAATAAGAATATAATCACTGCAATTCTGCAAACTAATTTGGATAAATATATTGACAGAACTATTTTGACTTCACGTAGTACACGGTATGTAAAGACAAAATAAATAGATAAACTTCTGATGCCCTGAATGAAACAAAAATTGCTCTATTAATATTATAACCCACTAATTTCTGATGTTTCCTGTGTTTCATATAATAGATCTGCTCGAGTTCAACAAATAAGTAATAAATAAAGGCAGATCTATATGTATATTAGGGTGCTAAGCCACCTCAATAATTTATTTATTTTTAATTATGTATGTTAAAATTTAATTAAATTTTTAGTTTTTTTTTATGTTTTTGCATACTCTCGCCTCTCTTATTAAATGACAAATATTTGTAAGATCATGAATTCAATTCCCACTAATTATAGTTTTTTTTTTTTTGTCTTTTTTACATATGAAAAAAAGAGTTCTCTGTGTATGAAAAAAAGAAAAAAAAATGTATGATTGGGTATGTGATGTATATATAGCTTCGGGATGCTACATTGATCTTAGTGAGAATTTTTTTTATTTATAATAATATTATGAAAAAATAGAAAAACTGGAGAAGAGTGTCATGACATTTCCAATCATAGATAGATTGGAGAAACTTTTTTCCGATATGAACTTTGGACCGCCTTCTGATTCAAAGAATTTTTATTGGTTGCCATAGACTCACAGGGTGGAGGCCACAGAAGATTTCGTTTTTATGCGATTTAGAGACAATTTTTATGTAATTCATATAATAGTTTAATTGAAAATGAGATTTTCTGTGTCCTCTATCATGTGAACTTGTGGCAATCAGAAAAAAAAACCTTTGAATCCGGAGAAATGTTTTTGGTTCAAAGTTCATATCATGATTTTTTTTTCCGATCCATCTATAATATGATGGTATTCTTTCTCTTTCCCACTATTATTTAGAACATTTTCTATAAATAAAAAAATTATCGATTTTTTTATTGAAAAAAATATCGATCTTAGTTGAGATCTATTAGGCTATTACTAGTGTTGTAAAAAACGCCTGTTTAGATCTATTAATCAGCCGATTAGTCGTCGGCGGTAATCAAACCGTCAAGAATTTTTCCGACTAATTGACCGATTATTCCTGATTATGGCCGATTATTTCTGGTTATTTCTGATTAATCACTTGACGGTACTATGTCCATCCGACAAGCGCATATCGTTATTTACAACACTGGCTGTTACTGGTTAGTGAAGCCTTTATTTATGTACCACGTCTGATCTGGGGACAAACTTGGGTCTGATGGGCTCTAAAATCGTCCGATTCTCTTTAAGATCCGTGCACACGGATATTAAAGCGACATGCATAAATCTTAAAACAGATCGGATGGTTTTGGAACCAATCGCACTCAGTTTGAGTCTGATGGGCATTGGTCCCAAGTTTGTCCCTCTGATCTGCGGCTGAGATTATTATTATATCATCCTCTCAGACAGGGTTGTAAGTTTCCATCATTAGTGACATTTTTGCTTTTTATTATTTAAAATTAAAAAGGCACCACTTATGGTTTCGTAGTGGTGAAGCACGAGAGCACAGATATGTGAAATGATATTACAAATTGGAAAGAATGATAGGAGTATTATTATATATGCAGCACAAGTAATTGGCCAATTTTACATAATATGAAATTACATCTCCACCAGAACTCAATTATTGCAACAAAATAGATCATAAGGAAATAATTCATTCTATTTGAAATTTTTGCATTAGGTTCTAACTTCATCATTTTTTTATGGGTAATTCTGCCTCTCTTTTTTTATTAATTTACGACAAATGCATGAAATTGTCTTAGAGCAGGAACCTTAAAATATCTTATAATAATTCGATTTTGTGATTTTTAAAGTTCAAACAATCGATCCAAATCATTTAATATGACCTCCATATTAATAAAATGTGCTTGGAGATCAAATTTTACTTTTTAATTTTTCTTCTTCTATTTATTAAGTATTTTACATAACTACTGTTTTTTAGTCTAAAAATGGTAATTTTATAAAATACTTATTATATAGTAAAAAAAGAAGAAGTAAAATTTGATCTCCAAGCACATTTTAATATGAAGATCATATTGAACGATTTGAATCGACTGTTTGACCTTTAAAAATTTCAAAACCTAATTGTTATAAGATATTATAACTTATAAATATTGTAAATGAATCCTTCATCATTTTCTTAACACCATATCCAGATAAATTCTAGTGCAAATTCTGAACGGATTCACAACACACAAATTATTTTCTTGTAAATCTTAAAAACATCATTTTTTTTTTTTTTGTATGTCTGTTTGGATGAACGGATGTTTTCTGACATGTCTTCCAAATTTTCTCTGAATTTACACAAAGTTTGACACCGATTTTCCATCTATTGTTGTTTGTGTGTCATTCTCTTTGTGACTACAGCATGGAGGGTCAATTACAATATTGGTATATATCACATTAATTTCATTTGATACTTGTAACATTTCGTTAACATGCGATAAATAATTTTTTTTTTTTAAATAGAATCAAATTTAATATTTTCAGCTGAATAAGCAATCTTAAGTTGTTTTTTTTTTTATAAAAAACAGCCCCGTCATTTTATGATCACTCCACACAACTTAATCACATAAAACAATAGCAAATGGTTCCACCAATCCTGTGGATAGGTGGAGCAAATGCGTTTCTATCTCCACTGATCATGCAGATCGGTGGAGCTGTTTTTTTTATAAAAATCAAATTAAATATACTTGTTTGATTAAAATATTTAAAATCGTTTCTATTTAAAAAAAAATATAAATAAAACATAGCAAAATTCATGTGGTGTCAGCATTCAGCTTGCAATCCCACAAATTGCGAAATTTTTGCATAGTGAATTAGTTCCTTTTTAAAATGTATAAATATCTTTTTTTCTTATTTCAAAATAGTATATTAAAATAACACATTTGTTTTTCGTTATATTGAGAAAAATGAGTCCTATGCTGGATATATTTTATTTTGTTTTAAAACATGATTAAAAGTTAATTCTCTTCCTTCAATTTATGTACATCTATTGGTGTGTCCATTAGAATTAAGTAAAATTTTATAGATAATATTCATTTCATTATTACAAGCACAATTGATACAATGTTTGGTATCTCTCGGGAATATTTCACGTTGATACAAAGGTTAAATATAAACAATTGCTTGTTGTAATATTAAAGGAAAAGAAGGGTGTTTGAAATATATTTGTTGTATAATCAATTGATTTCATTTTTTCAATAATGCTTGTTTTATCATTTCAAGCATAACGAGTTTAATGTTGAATATGTTTCAAAATCATGCTAATTATTTATATTTTATTTTAAAATTTGGCCAACAAGACTTGACAAGGCTAAGTTAATAATAGAATTTAAATGAATGGATAACTTCATCATCAATTAAGAGTGGGAATAAAAATTGTGGTTTTAAGCTGTCAAATTTGATAGAAGGATAAAAAGCTATAGATAATCTGATAACTCTTTATCACTTGTGAAAATAGTAACGTATATGAAAACAGGGGCCAACTCCTATGGTTCTAGGGGGACAACTTTTTTCTAGATTTTGAATTTTAGTAGAGATCTATCAGTTCTAACTAATTTTGCTTTCTCTTGAAATTCTTTTTGTCCTTTTCTGAATGTTTGATTTGTAATTTGGGTTAAAATTGAAATAAATTTGTTGAATTTTGATTGGTAATTAGAATTACAAGTTAAAGCATTAGAAAGTATAAGTTAATTTTTTTTTTTATCGAGTATCTAATTAATTAACAGATTTAAATTTAATTAGTTATTTAAATCCGATTCGATATATATTTTTTGCGTTCTGATGAAAATTCTGAATCTGTCATGAAAATCAAGCTATAAGAAGATAATTGTATCTGTATTTAATTGATCATGTAATAGTGGCCATGTGTTTGTGAGGGGTTATGTATTTTGGCAAAGACGTGTGATAACTACTACGATCCATTAATTCTCTTTCCAAACACAACTTCGTATATGTTTGATAATGAGACAAAATAAAGGGATGAATGTTTCTCTTCACCTTATTTTATCTCCCCTTTTTATTCTTCAATGAAATATTGAAATGTGGTTGTACTTTAATCTTATCCCACTCTCAAAATAGTAAAATAGTAAAAATTAAACTTTACTGTTTGGTTTTATTTTGTTTTCCTACTTGTTACGTATTAATTTGTACTACAGTTTCTCAAAGCAAGCAATTGTTATTGCATAAATGGGATGGACTGAGTTACTTTATTTTAAGGTAATTATGCATCAATTTTGATGTTCAAACCGCTCAACCTGATTTTTATATTAAAATGTATTTGCAAATCAAATTTTACATTTTTTTTTACTATATTTGTAGAATTTTTTTAACATTTTTTAATGATTTATAATTTTCTAAAAAACATTGATTTTCAAATATTTAAAAAGATAGTAATTTTTTTTTTCAAAAAAAATGTAAAATTTTGTTTCTAAACACATTTTAATATGAGAATCATGTTGAGCGGTTCGGAATTCAAAATTTTATAAAAAATAGTGATTTTCAAATATTAAATAAAAAATGGTATTTTTTCAGAAAAAATGTAAAATTTGATCTCTAAACACATTTTAATATAGATATCATGTTGAGCAGTTGGTATGGATTATTTGAATTTTGATACTCGAAATAAGAACGTAAAACACAAAATAATCAATGCTTTGTAAAACACCTTAAGCAAGTCAAAAAATCTATTATTGATAAATTATCGAATTAAGCAAGCCAAAAAATGGGTTGATGTGCCTATATAGTTTTTTTTTTAGACAGGGGAAAGGGAAAAAAAAATTGACCGTTTATGTTTTGCACTGAATGAATCACAACTTTATACTCTGTTTGTCTGTCCCCATGATTTAATGTTTTTATCAGGAAAGCAGCCAAAATAACCTAATTCAAATTCAATATATTTGTATTTTTAAATTTTAATGGCAGATCTTAAATATTTTGGAATATAATTGGAGTTGCAACTTGCAACCAGGACGAGTATTGTCAGAGACGGAGAGAGAGAGAGAGTACCACGTTAAGCAATTAATCCCCCGCGGAGCAACCTACCTCTGAACTATTATTTATTCTTCCTGCACAATGCCACACCTCATTTACTACTCCCCCTTCCCCACCACTGCTCTGATCTTCAAATCCTCATTCGCCTCAATCCAACAAAGCTTCTTTCTTCTTTCAAAACCAAAACCAACTTGGACACCAAAAGAGGAGAACACAAAAGAAGCAATTAATTAAAAAGGGAGAAGAAAGAAATTAGTACTCTCCACAATTAATCATGACTATCAAAAATTGCGGCAATCACGGAGAATGCGAGCGGCGGCGCCAGTATAAACGCCTCTGTGCATGCTTTTTGGCCCTTATCATCATTGTTTTGTTCATCATATTGATCGTGTGGCTCGCGCTTCGCCCCACCAAGCCCCGGTTCTACATCCAAGATGCATCAGTTCGCGAGTTGAATGTATCTTCCTCTGCTGACATGCTCTCTACCATTATTCAGGTTTGTTATTTGATCCAATTGTTGATTCTTTTATTCCGATTCAACGCTTAGGTTTCTTATTGATCTACAAATTTTCTGATCAGACTATAATTGTTTTGGTAATAAATTAAATTTTTTGTTGAAGAATTATCTATTTGATGAAACAGGTTACAATTGCTACCCGTAACCCGAACGACCGTATCGGGATCTACTACGACAGAATAGACGTATACGCGACGTACAAATACCAACAGATCAGTATCCCAGCGCAGCTGCCGCCGGTATACCAAGGCCACAACGACGTAGATATATGGTCCCCGTACTTGTACGGTGCCGATGTGCCGATTGCTCCGTACCTAGGCAATTCTATCTTACAGGATTGCCAAGCCGGGTTCATACTGATACATGTGAAGATCGACGGTCGAATCCGGTGGAAAGTCGGGAGCTGGATATCGGGCCACTACCACCTGTTCGTCACATGCCCTGCGTTCTTGGTTACCCAAGGAAATACTCAATCGTTTCGCTTTCAACAAATGGCGTCGTGTAGCGTCGAAGTCTAAATTTAAGTTGTTAATTGATTCTCTAGTAAGTGCTTTTTGTGAAAGCTCTGTTTATTTTTTAGTTAAATATCTTTTGAGGTGGCTATAGAAAGGTAGGTGGCCAGGTGGGGATGTTTGACAAAACAATAAAGGATACTGGTAATCATTAAGGCGGTGTATAGTTGCTTCTGAAAATTAAAAGGTGTATTAGTGTTAAACTTTTGTGTTTAATTTGTTCAATTAGAATATATAATATACCCAATAATATTAGCAATTTTAGAGACAATAAGTTGAAGCTGAGCTGTCATGATAACAATGACTCGTTCAAATTAATTAGTTTTCTTTTAGGCCTCAAAATTCATGTGATTTGAGAACTTAGAGATCCGAGATTGGCTCTTCAACCAAGGATGAATCTTCCTTGTAATCTTCTAAAAGGAGAAGAAAAGGAATTCATTGGGACAGGTCGGCTGCTGTATCCTCTCAATTTGTACCAAATTCACTGGACCGTGCAATGTAGAGGACTAGAGGTCCAGAACTCCAGATCATTTTAACAAACATTGATTTTTATATTCAGAGAACTTGTGGCCTTACTTAGCCGTTTATTAAATGCGCTTACTTTGAAAAGTCCAGGCAAACTATATTTCATTATTTCTTCTAACATTGCTGGTAAAATATTTTTTGGGTCCATTAACTCAATATTTTGTAGGGTGCAAATGGATCCGATAATATCCAACCGTATTAGGATCCATAACCGAAAATTTGTTATGGATATCCGATATTTAAATATTTGTATGAATAGGGATACGGATATGATTTTGTATTTGAATTATCCTTAACAATAGTAGATATATATCATATAGTTTAATATATATTATGAAAATATTTATGTATATATCTACGGATATCTGATATCCTATCTGTATTGGTTTAATATCTGATTTGTATCCGTATCCGAAAAATAAAAGCAGATGCGGATATAGTTTTACCACTATCCGATCCGTTTGCACCCATAATATTTTGCCGCTTTATTTTCTCTTCTTTTTCTTCTACAATTTTAATTATATAATTTTGATAATTGATATTTAACCATTTTTATATAGTTCAATTTTGTAGAAGTTTTTTTTTTATTATTCAGGCTTTCATATTTAAAATTTTGAATATTTTAATTTAATTTACTGCAAATTAAATCTCAAAGGTAATACTAAGTTCTAAAGATTTGAGCCATTTAATTAGCAACCGGACTCTCCATTAATTTTATTATTATTCAATTTCATATACCCATTAACTGTGACTAATAGTTGCTAATTAAATCCCCAATAAAACATTCCTTTAAAATAAAGTTCTTTTCATTGGATTGTTAAGCGCAGTTTCAACTTTCAAGGGACTAAACTGAAAAATAAAAACCTCAATGGGTCAACATATACATACAAAACCACGTTAATAATCCATAAGACTAAAAATAGAAACGCAAACAATTAAAACAAAACAAACTTGACAAGTTGACATACGTATACAGTCATATTTCTCCAAAATATAAATTATTTACATGATTATTGTTACATGTACATCCCAGTTGTACATTCCATCCAATAATAAACACACCAAAGCAAACCTAATGAAATATATATATACATAGGATGTGCATGACGCGTATACTTGAGAAGACCATGTGCCAACCAAACCTTTGTTTCCTTTTCAATTTTTTTTTTCTCTTTTATATTAATTTCTCGTGGCAAAATTTGATTCCAGACATAAAAGGTACTTTATAATTCTGTGTCTATCGACTATATTTCTAGCACCAACTAAAATGGGACCCACTCTGACAGTGACACTAACCCAGTTTGAGTCGTTGTTGACCTGAAAAGCGTACATGAAGACATGAAGTAGCGTAGCCGTTAAAATAGGAGCTGCTAGTGCTTGCTACCTTTCAGTTCAAGAAACTTCCAATTTTCGTTTCCGGTTATTCTCTCTCTGTTTTTCTTTAATTCCAATTCGAGTAATGTAACTATGTAATTAAGGTGTTAAACTTATTTATTGCATTTGTTCATCGAGAAACAAACTCAAATGTCAAAATAAAATTACAGATATTTTTGCTGAAATAACTATTAGAAATATTGATCAAGTTTTTTTTGATAGCTATTACAAAAATATAGAATTAATTATATAACAATTGGGTGCTCTGTTTAAAAACATGTGCAATGATTTAATCATGTAAACTATTTCTTGTTACTTTAAAAATTGAAAATTAGAGAGACTATTTTGGTTGTAGAGCGGATGATTATAGGCCAAGGGGGTCTTTTGTGCCCTTTTGGCGGCAATTAGAGCTAGCTAGTTTTCATCATATTTTCAGAACCGTGTTAACTATCTGGACTGATTTGGCTTGTCTCACTATTTTGTATATAACTATTTTATGAGTAAAATTAGGGTGCTCCTTAAGTCACCAAGGCTCTTTGTAAACTTAACTCTAAAATTTATCAGACTGAATTCAAATGACGAATCCAAACAATTGAAACCCTTACACCATACGAGTGATGTGTCTACATGCAAAAAATTTAAAATTTTGAATTAATTATGTATAGAGTCAAGTGATAAAAAATTGTTCAAAAAATAAAAGCATTAAAATTAATTTATAAAACTTCTACTTTTGACCGCTTGACTTAATACTAAATTAATTCGAAAGTTTAAATTTTTTGCATGTAGATGCATCACTCATAAGGTAAAAGAGTTTCAACAGTTCAGATTCGTCATTTAAAATAAATATGATAAATTTTAGAGTTGACTCCACAAATAGACTCCGTGAACTTAAGAGCATCCTAGTTCTACTCCTCTTTTATTAATATCAATTCAAACGTTGGCGGCACTTTGCGGCCAACCTTCAAAATAAAAATAAAAAATGAAAATTAGAGAGGCATTAAACAAAAAAGTTTCAGATCAGCTAACCATCAACATATCAGAATAAAAATAAATAGTTTTTTCATTGATATTTGATATTTTGATCAATGCAATAGTTAATCACTAGTATGAAATGACTTGTGATAATTACTTTTTCTTTCCGAGCAAGTGGGTGTCAATTTCATAGTGATTTGTTAAGTCTCTTTCATGTGTTAATGGAAAAAAAATTGATTCCATACTCCACCGCTGAGGGGATTCAATTTGGTTTTACTTAAAAAACACAAGCACTATGATTATGAGAAAGCCTTCCTCTTGGGTGTCCTTAGTAAGTGTGGTTAGAGGTCACTTTCTCTCATTAGTTCTGTCCAATAACTATAAATAAGAGACCATATGTCATGAAAAAAAGGGAAGTATTCTATTTTTTTTAGTAATATATTCAGAATAACTTATTATGTGTTTTGAATTAGAATAGTTAGAATAGTGAATTTAAACTTTTTTGTCTTATTAAAATATGTTATTTTTAAGAGTTTTGAGATTTGGCTATTCTAATAAAACAAACAATAGTCATTCTTAATTTGACTATTTCAGATCCGACTTAGTCCGGTCTAAATTGATGGTGTCAGACGAGCATCTGATGCACTGTGGACTTTTATTGCGATCTCTAAAATGGAGAGTTAGCATGTGCCCATAGGGATAGGGTTGGGTTAAAATCAAACCAACCAACTAGGGATGGTAATGGAATAGGGTGGGTTAGTGACAACTGACAAGTCTGAAATTTAGTTGTGCCAAATTTTAGACACAAGTCGTTCGATTATTACCACACTAGTGGAAACTGTGATATTAGTATCAGCTCATCAGGGTCGGGTATATGCAACAAGTGATATTGATTGTCTTCTAAAACGTATAAAATTAAAAGCAGTTACTAAAAATGACAATCAGAGACGGTCATTTATAAATGACCGTTACTAATAATGCCTGAACAATCAGTAACGGTCGTTTTAATTCCAATATTATGACTAGGTTCGCCCCTATTCACTCTCCTACTAGGCATGGCCTTATGTCATTGAAATTTTTTAAATTAACAAAAATGGTTATCTAATGATTATTACGTTGTTAACATTAAATATTATTTTTGAATCTATTTTCCCTCTTGAATATTTTTGTGTTGTTACATTTTATATTAAGTATAGATAACTTATTATAATGTATTAAATGATATTTTTAGATAAGTTTTATAAGACCCTTAAAAGCGTAAAAAAATAATTTACCAGGAGCTGATTACATGATCGGATAACTGATATTACTTAAGATGGAATAAGTGGAGTAAATTATATCACATGAGCAGCAGTTGAAGTGTTAAAAATTACTATTCACGTGGGCATTGGGAATGGGTATGGACGCGGGAATTGAACTTAAAATTATTACTATTCACGTGGGAAAAAAAAAATTCAGTTGAACTGAATTTTTCTTTTTCCGCGGAAACAGTGGAGCGGCCGAACAAGACCGAAAAGTAAGATGTTAGTTTTCTCTACTTGTAGGGCCAACTATCAAAGACATACATTAATTTCTTGATTTCTCTTTCTTCAGTAATTGATAATTTGATTTATGACTTAAATAACAAGTTCCAAGCAAATAAGAATAATTTAAATCATGACTTAAAATAACAAGTTTGAATAAAGCAAGAATAACTAAAGCCACCTTAAACTCTTGGAGTAAGGGATTTGATATTTCTCAATTTTAAATTTTAAGTAGCAACCAAATATGGGTGATATGATTAATTATGCACTTAATTGTGTACCATTTCCAAGATGGACTGCAATTTGAAACTCAAATAATATATTGGTTTACACTTTACAATTATCTTTGATTGGCACAGGATAAGGAGGAGGACGTATATTTAAACGACATGATAAAAAAAAGAGGGTTTCATATCTTATGTTTTTTATATCTCATTATACTTTATACTTTATATTTTTGTTTTTAAAGTTCAAATTGTCGATCCAAACTGTTTAATATGATATTCATACTAAAATATATTTGGAGATGCAATTTTGTAATTTTTGAAAAAAAAATACTATTTTATTAGATAGGTAGAAAATCATTGTTTTTTGAACAATACAAAAACAATAATTTTATATCTATCTTAAAAAAATAGTTAAATTTTTTCAAAAATTATAAAATTTTATTCCCAACTATATTTTAGCTTAAATATCATATTGAACGGTTTGAATCAACAGTTTAGATTTTGAAAACAAATATATAAAATATGAGATACAATAATATGAAAAGCATGAGATATTATAACCCTCCTTATAAAAAAAACAATGACTCACTATCATTATCAACTCCATGTATGTAAAGATTGAGAAGTATTCCATCTCTATATCAAAAAAAAGGTGGCACTATCTTCACTAGCCTAATGGCAAATAAAGCTGGAATATGCAAAGGAGGATGTGCATCCAATCGCCTCATATCTCAAGGTAAAGAGGTAATGATTAACGAATATCCAGGATCATAAAAGATCGAATTTCTGGATCAGAATATTTGGGAAAGACAATCAGATATCTCATATCTGCTCCTATAATTGAGAAAAATTGGGAGCCTGATCGCACAGTTCGCAATGAAATTCCAATGATACACTGGAGATTGTTCTTTTTAAAGAATCAAACTTAATATTTTTAACGAAACAATCATCATTGAGGAGTCTACAAAAAGGAACCGAATCCTCTGTCCTCCTATGGTGCAGAATTTTTCTGCTCTTGACTCACTGACATGTGGACCCGCAACAAAATTAAAATCAAATTTTAAATGTTTAAACCTATTTGGGCCCACGTGTCAGCTACACCGGGGAAGGAAAATCCTCCCCCCCCGGAGAGCAGGTGATCTCTTTCCCTACAAAAAACTATTCTACTGATTGGTGGAGGCACAAAGATGTTTGCTCCACCGATCTGTTAAATTGGTGAAACCATTTTATGACCTATCTATATAATCTGACCACAAAAATCAATAGTAAATAGCTTCACCGATTCTGTGAATCGGTGAAACTGTTTTTTCTTTTATAAAAACTAAATTTAATTTTTGTTAAAATATTTAAAATTGGCTCTATATGTAAAAAAAAAAAAAAAAAAAATCTACAACGGATGTGGGTACGAATTACGAAAACTAATTAAAAGGTACTTCTTTCTTTGCTTAACTAAATCGAAAAGAGAGAAAAGCAGCCAACAATGTATGGATTTTTTTGCTTTCAAAAAAAAAAAAAAGGTTTGGATCTTGGACCACCTTCACTTTAAATTATCAATCCCATCCAAGGAATCAATTTTGTGAACTGATTGTTTGTTGTCTTATTAAATCTTCACCGACTTTATCTAAAAAATGGTTCGAAATTTGAAGTTTTATTTTTTTCTAACTTTTTTGGGCAACGCGATGGCTATTTTTCAATTCGTTGTGTTTGTTAGCATTTCCTCGCTTCATTTCTGCCAAAAAATGAAGAAGAAAATATTAAATTTGCTCGTTACTCCTTAGTCATGAAATGGAAAGATTAAATTGTAATTCTTTTTACAGATAATCATGAAGAAATATGTCTGTAAGACTGAATTTTCAAAATATCAATCAAATTATTATTAACAAAAATATTATTGTAGTAAACACTTAGCAGATGATTTCAAATACATACACAAATTACAGATTATGGGTGCATGTTACAAATTACAAATTACAAGTACATACACTTAGCAGATGCATCTACCTTATTGTTAAATTAGACAACTACTTTAATAAATACATACACAAATTACAAATTATGGGTGCATATTAATTTTGAAATTCAAATTTCATCCGAAATTGTTTTTACCAGATTATTTCGGCCGTTAAATACGTTATAATTATGAGTCATTTTTAAATAAATAATTAGCATGTTCGGCCCAGCTATATGAAACATTTCATAAAGAATTTAAAAGTAACTAGTGGTGGCCCAAAATCATTCGGCCCAAAGAAACTTGGTTGAATTGTCATAAAGAAACACCTCTAGTGTCCGCCTGTCCGGTATATATGCAGCTCTGTAGTCCCACAACTCAAAATCAAAATAACATTGTCGCTGGAGAACTTATAAAAGAAGCCAGATCCGCTGGAGAACTTACAACTCAACTGGACAGATATTTCGGTTGGCCTCTCTCGTTAGGGGGACAAGTATCGTTTCGTTTGTTTCACATATCTATCCGAGAAATGACAATGATACTTGAGGACTAATAATTCTTAAGTGTCATGGTCATCTTACCGAATGATAAGTGAAACGACACCCATTGTTTCATTAGTCTCCCAATAAGAGATGTCTTGATGATGCCACTTATGATTCTCATCGACTCAAAACTAAGTTCGATAGATTTTATAATTGTCCAATTTGTTTTAAGATCTGCGCGTGATGCTTCAATATATGTGCACGCAAATTTGAAATTTGAGTATGATGGGTATCGGACCCAAATTGCTCTCTATTATATAACCTTAGGTTGATCAGATGCGGGCCATCAGGTCGTAGTACCCCATTTGAATAGTCTGATGGTGGACAACCAAAAGGGTCATGTCCTGCGTTAAAAAAATATCCACATCATATTACAGTGTTAACGCAAAATTTAAACTTTAAAATTAGACCAATAAAGAAACGTACATCGCAAGAAGCTATTGACTCTCGGTGCTCGCGATGGGGATCCATATAAGAGTATTGAAATGCTCTGTGCTATTAGCTGCAATTAGATCATCAATAGTTGGTACTGGCTGACGTCGAGTCCTAGGCTGTCCTCTAGCCATTCTAATTAGATAAAAATTAACAATAAATCTAAGTCGAGTCTTATGCTACTTATACTAAATTATACTAAAATATACTAAATTTATGCTAAAATATGCTAATTATACTAAAAGAAACTAAATTATGTTAATTGAGTAGAACTAGGATGCTCCTAAGAGTATCAAGCCTTTTTGTACTCTTAACTCTAAAATCTATCATATTAATTTCGAACAACAAATCCAAACCGTTGAAATCCTTCTACATTACGAGTGATGCGTCTACATGTGAAAATTTTAAAGTTTCGAATTAATTTAGTATAAAGTCAAGTGGTCAAAATATTCCAAAAAATAAATGCATTATAATTAATTTAAAAACCTTCTAATTTTGACCACTTTATTTTATATTAAATTAATTCAAAACTTTAAAAATTTTACATGTAGACGCATCACTCGTAAGATAGAAGGATTTCATTGGTTTAGATTCGTCGTTTGAACTTAATCCGATAGATTTGAGAGATAAGAGTACAAAGAGGTTTAGTACTCCTAGGAGCACCCTAGTTCTACTCATGTTAATTATACTAAAATATACTAAATTATGATAATTGTACTAAAATATACTAAATTATGCTAATTATCCAAAAATAAACTAAATTATGCTAAATTATACTTAAATTTACTAAATTATGCTAGACACATGTTAATTATACTAAAATATAATAAATTATGATAATTGTATTAAAATATACTAAATTATGCTAAAATAAACTAAATTATGCTAAATTACACTAAAATATGCTAAATTATGCTAATTATACTAAAATAAACTCAATTATGCTATATTATACTAAATTATACTAAATTATACTAAATTATGCTAATTATACTAAATTATAATCGTTACAACAAAATAAATCACTTCCAGACCCGTTGCACCACGGAAGAATTTAAGAGTGCAACCGTTGTGACAGCCGTTACAACGGTTGTAGAATTTCGCATCCTTCAGCAATCTTCAAACTGACTTATCTTGGCGCTCGTGTATCCAATTTTGGCATATTAGAGGAGATATTTATTTTGATGTATTAGCCTTCATCGGAATAATGGTGCAATTAATTATCTCCAAGACAAAGGAAAGAGCCTCAACAGTCATGTTGCACTTGATGCTTCTCAGTTCATTGCTTACTTCTTCGTGATTCATCATTGATAAATATATGTAGCAATGATATTGTCACGAACTTGCACAATATCTCAAGACATGAAGCCGTAAAATTCAACAAATATATGTTTTGCAAATCTAGTCAAACAGAAAAGTCGATTATGGCGCAATACAACACTTATTGATTTATATAAAATCAAAATCGAAAGTGATAATTTTATATGTGCTTGTAAATAATATAATATAAATCACATCTAACAGATTTATATTAACATATAAAATTTTTAATTTTTGTTATTAGAAAATTAAAAAGTGAAGGTACAAGAGAGCCAAAAAATAGAAGCATTTGAGCTTTTCTACATATTTCCAATATATATATATATATCATGAAAAATGACCATCCAACTTATGACTATTTTCAATTTTTTTTTACTACGGTAATAATTAAAATTTTAATCTTTTTTTTTAATAAAAAGGATATAAACTTGAACATTGAAAGTTTTATGTCACATAGAACTTTTGTTCATAATAAGTATGGAATATGAAATTCTTTTGGTGGAAGATCAAAAGATAGAAAGATCAACGATCATAATTAACCGTAACCTGTCGTCGTTTTTCCGACGTGTTGTTTGTAATAAACAAAGTGTAAATATTATAATTTTTCACACAAATACATTTCTTGTAATATTGAATGATTCAACGGTTTATTTGTATAATTTAAAGTTCTAAATTTTAAATCATTAATATAAAACAATTATTGTAATGCATAATTATCGAAACGGTGTCACCTTCACTCCTCCATTATTAAAGGCAAACACTCTTTATCCAAAAAGGAAAAAGAAAAACTCAAACACAGATTCCGACTATATTGACTTATATTGGCGGAGGAAGAAACTGTACTCATAAATCCATTGTGTTAATTTAAACGAAAAAATAAACTTCAGGGAAGTCAGTCCTTGGGCTTTGCCATTGTTGACTCGGATCAAATAGCTTGCTTATACTGATCAAATTCCTTCTCAATCACTTATACTGAACAATGACTTACATCACCTCATCTCTCATCCTAATCTTGCCTTCCCTCTTGTTCTTCCATTTCACTGTCCCGGCTTTGGCAACCAATTCGACACCCATCCTTTTAAGCTGTAGAACATCAGGTACCATCCAAGACATCGAAAATAACCGTGTATGGGTCGGAGACATTGATTCAAAATACATTTCTCAGGCAACCAGAGAAACTTTGACCATCCCGTACCGGGACGAGTCGGTACCAAAGGTACCATTCACAGCTGCCAGTATCTTCACCTCAAGTTATACCTATACTTTCCCTCTCTCACCAGGCCGGTACTTCCTTCGACTCTACTTCTACCCCATCAACTATTCCAACCACCTTGCATCTGACTCGTACTTTACTGTCACTGCGGGCCCCTACACTCTTATTTCTAATTTCAGTACCTGGCTAACAGTGGAGGTATTGAATTATAAGTATCTCATTCGGGAGTTTTCGGTCAATGTCACTTCAACTACTCTAAACCTAACCTTCACGCCATCTACAAAGCACATAAATGCATACTCATTTATAAATGGTATCGAGATTGTGTCATCTCCAGATATTTTCAGTTTATCAACCGCTTACTTGGCTAATGGTGATAAGCCAACCAAGTTTCCATATGACCCAGGTATGGCTTTCCAAACCATGTACCGGCTCAATGTAGGCGGTCCATCCTTAGGTCCTTCGCAAGACTCCAATGGTTTGTACCGCTCGTGGGATGATGACTCAAGCTACATATTCGGTTCAGCTTTTGGTGTCACCTATCAAAATGATTCAAATGTCACAATTGAGTATCCAAGAACTATGCCACAATATATTGCACCAGTTATAGTGTATGAGACAGCAAGATCAATGGGTCCGAACCCTCAAATCAACCTTAATTACAATCTCACTTGGATACTAACCATAGATGCCGGATTCTACTATCTCCTGAGATTCCACTTTTGTGAGATCCAGTACCTCATAACCATGCAGAACCAACGAGTTTTCAATATTTATATTAATAACCAGACTGCGCAGAGAGAATTTGATGTAATTGAGGAGAGTAGTGGAATTGGTATACCCGTTTACAAGGATTATGTCGTTATTACAACAGGGTCGGGTCAAATGGATATGTGGATTGAACTTCACCCAGATGCTCTGACGAAACCTATGTTCTATGATGCGATATTGAACGGTCTTGAGGTGTTTAAGATGAGCACGGCAGAAAACAACCTTGCGGGTCTGAACCCGGTACCGATAGCCAACCACACAGATGACCCAAGCCAGGCTTATGGCAAGATGCATCATGACTCAAAAAGAAATGTTGTGGCAATCATAGGTGGAGTTGCTAGCACTGTTTTGCTCCTCTTTTTATTAGGTGGCTGTATCTGCTTCTTTGTGATCTACAAAAGCCAGAAAAAGAAGGAAAGGGAGTCAGAAGAATAAAAGACAAGTGACAGTACGACTTGTCGATACCAGCCGAGACAAATATTACAAGTAACAGTACCACTGCAGATAGCTATAACTCTTTTATATCAGCTTCTGTTGCCACTTTTCATGATGCCAGGTGAGGATAGCTAGGTTCTGATGGACTCACTCTTGGTGCTGCTTTCTCTTAGATCCTGAACTCAAGAGGACTGTGATAATGTGTGAATTTGCTAGCTATGTTATACAGAATATAGAATAATGTTAGGATTTCATTGGGTGATTGGAACAAGTTCATTTGAAGAAATATATATGTTTTAATTTGAAAAAAATTAGAGAGATTTTGTTGATTCTGTTCAGTGTCCTTTTTCACCTGAGTTTCCTTCATTCATCAAAATCAGAGTACATTGGACAGAAAAACAGTGAATACTTGAAATTAATATATGCATACCTGTATGTAGCTTACAGAACGAAAAACACAATGATGAAATAATAAGAATGGAAGAAGCTACAGGATACCTCATCAGAGCTAATAGTGCGGAGAAGCCATCGATTTCACCTCTGTGCAGTTGGCAAAAAGGGAAGAGAATGGATATGGGTCTTTTCACCCGCGCACAATGAATTCTCAATAAATACCTTCATTTAAAATGAAATTTCACAGTGTGATTTGTTGGTCGAAAAGTCGTGCGGATTGAATTTTTTCTTCCTTATCCACAATTTCCGATCATGGGTTTAGGGTTTAGGGTTTAGGTTAAAGACTTATGGTTAAAGATTTAGAATGTGTAGATGTTGCTTGTGAGAAATTGTAGATTTGTAGTTGTCCTGGTCTTGTATTCAACCATTAATTATGTGGTTTCTTTGTTTTACAAATATTAAGAAAATTTCTATTTTCAGTCAGCTATTGTTTTAGTAGGTAGGTGATAGAATGGCAATCAAAAGAAAGTTCCCCAAATTTAAATCAGCTGTGCGCACAATTGGCGTGCATCTATAAGGCATATCTGTTTCATCCGCTTTCTTTTGCAGTTCTATAATGTCCTTTTTCAAATTGAAACAAAATCTACACGTGTTTAAGTTGTATCAATGATTCTCCATTATCGGTAAATTATTTTATGGGTTGTTAATCCATAAAGCCACAATATTGAGTCAGGTTCTGGCCCACTTTACCAATGTACTCTGAAAAATAAACTCAAAGAAGATAATTTTGGGTATGAAGGCTGAAGCCCAGTAAATTGTTATGGGCTCATCATTCAAAATGTTGGACCGGGGACTAACTCCTTCAAAATTATTGTTTTTCTTTTTCTTTCTTTCTTTACTAATTTCAACTTTCTACTTCCTTTATAGGAAAAAAATGCTGGTGTACCGATGTAAACTTTTAAAATTGCTAATTTTCTCATTAAAACATCTTAATATCTAACATCTCCATAAAATTTAACATTATTTCTTTTATTCTCTTTTATTGTTGTCCCTTTAAATTAGCAACATTATTGAATTAAATAAGAGAAAAAAAAAGACACTTCATCTTCTTCATCTTCGCGCCTAAATTCCCCTTCACTTATGGAACGAAGAATAGCGTTTTGTCAGTACATATCAGTACCAGGATAACTTTCTCCATAGGTATTCGACACACAATCAACAAGATTTATTATTGACTGCAAGGAGTAAAGAACTGATCTATTCTATTTACAAAACATAAAGTCACTTGGCTTTGTACTTAATTTTACATGGTAACTTAAAACTGCAAAATCTGCATCAAGTGATTTGGTTATGTTGAAGTTGAAGCATATTAATTAAGATCAGGTTAGAATTGAATATGTTGTCATATATGGTCTCTTGGCTCTCCACTGGTACATGGCCATAATGCCAAATATCTACAATTCTTGCCAGTATAAAAATGCCCTGAGAACAGAAAAGCCTCTAAAGCATGAAATCAACACAAGTCACTCTGTCACTCTGCAGCCACATTGATACTCATCTCAGATTCTCAATTCTCATCTCCATATTTGCCAGAAAAATAGCTTTGCTCCACTCTCCTGAATCATAAATCACAACACGCTTTTCAGTTCAGTCCTTTGTAATCTTGCAGAGGCAAGGCATACAACCAAATGAAGAAGATAAAGCATCTCTTTTCTTTTCCTCGTATTCAATTCAATTATGTTGCTAATTTAAAGGGATAACTCCACTTAAAATGAAGGGGTATATATATTTGTCTAAATAACAAATTTAGGGTGCGTTTGGATCGTGCAAGGATTAGTGCAAGAATAGCAATTTTTGGATTAGTGGTTGAGAATAGTGCTAATCTGAGTGGTTTGAGAACAGTGCTAACTTTGAACTATTCGGATTAATAAAAATGTCGTTTGGATTGTATATTTGGAATAGCGATGAAGGAAATGAAGAAAATAATGTATAATATTTTATTTAATACTAATCTAATATGATATTATATTTATTTAATACTAATTTAATATTTAAACTAATATTTTATTACATTTAACATTTAAACTAATATTATATTACATTTAATATTTAAACTGATAGTATATTATATTTAATATTAATCTAATCTGATATTATATTTATTAATACTAATCTAATATGATATTATATTTATTTAATACTAATCTAATCTGATATTTTATTTATTTAAAACTAATATAATATTTAAACTAATATTATATTACATTAAAATTTTAAATTAATATTATATTTATTTAATACTAATCTAATATATAAATTAATATTATATTACGTTTAATATTTTAAACTAATATTTTATTTAATACTAATCTAATCTAATATTAGATATAATACTAATCAATATTTAAACTAATATTGTATTACATTTAACATTTAAACTAATATTATATTGTATTTAATATAATATTTTATTTAATACTAATCTAATATGATATCATATTATATTTATTTGGTATTAATCTAATATTTAAATTAATATTATATTACATTTAATATTATATTTAATCTAAAATTTTATTTAATATTAATATTTGATATTATAATTATTCAATACTAATCTATTATTTAAATTAATATTATATTACATTTAATATTTAAACCAATATTTATTTAATATTAATATAATATTATATTAGATTTAGTTAATACTAATCAAATATTTTATTTAATAGAAATAATATTTAAATTTTAAACTAATTCTAATTGAGAGGAATGAAAATTATTTTTTTATTAGTATCACTATTCCTACTAGCTCTATTCTTGCTATTCCACCATTTCTTTGGATTAGTAGAATAGAGCTATTCTTGAGCTATTCCAATTTTCTAATTTGTGTTTGGATGACTCAAGAATAAGAATAGTGGAGCTAATCCAAGAATAGCTCTATTCTTGCACCATCCAAACGCAACCTTAATGAATAAAAGAGGATAAAAGAAAAAATGTTAAATTTCTATGGGAGATTTTGGATATTATAAGATGTTTTTATGGAGAAATTGACTATTTTAAAAGTTTACATGGATACACTAGAAAATTTTCTTTCTTTAGGGATTCATGCTACAAGAAAATCTGGTCAATGATCCGCTTTACCTATAACAAAGAAAATTGAATTGGCATGGTTCCTTTTTTTTAATATGGTATCGTTGGCGTAATGACAATTAGTCAGGGCAGAGTTATTATGACAAGGTGGACCTAACCCTTTAATAGTATTCGTATTCCTAGCCCTATTAAAAATCTGACTTAAGCAATCTGAAGCTAAAATATACATAAAAGGAGATAATGAGTCTCCTTGCCGCACGCCTCGCCTACAATTGGCATGGTTCCTATCCTGATATCTGAGATACTGGGCTTCATTGCAATAACCCCCGTTTCTTTCTTAAAATTATTTTTAATACAAGAAAATTAGTTTGTGTTGTGTAATAATATTTGTAGTTGCCCCTGGTTAACTGATGGGGATGTGATGCTGTACAAACCTAGCTGGATTGCATGGGAATGTTATTTTATTCAATTTATTTATTATTTAGTGTCAGAAAAAAAATTGTATAAATGTAATTGTCAAATATTATGAATTAGAGAAGCTCTACTTTTCATATTTTGTTTGATTATTTTCAAAAAAATGTTAGACTATATGGAAGAGAAACTAACAATGGTACTTTAAGAATTTTTTAATGTTATTTTTTTTAAGTTAGCATTTGCTAACAATTGTATTAAAAGAATATAAAAGTTTTTACAACTCCACACATCCTGCTCCTATACACTGTTGAATTGAAAATAAAGTTCATCGTTATTTATTATTTGTTTGCATGTGCAATTTTAATATTTAATTTTTTACTATGTCCCGTTGCAACGCACATGTACGATACTAGTGTGTGTGTAGTTATGTTACCATGCTTTGAGAAGTAAATAGAGTGTTTTATTTCCTACTCATATCTCAATTTTCAAAGTTTATATAGTCGATCCGAACTTCTCAACATGATCTTCATATTGAAATTTGCTGCAAACCAAATTTTACATTTTTTCAAAATTTATTACTATTTTTTTAGAATTTTTCAAAATCAATGTTTTTTGAATTTTTATTATTATTTTATTTAATGAAAAGCTGTGATTTTAAAAAAAATCTAAAAAAATAGTAAAAAATTTCGAAAAAATATAAAATTTGGTCTGTAAGCACATCAATATGAAGATCATGTTGAGAAATTTGGATCGACTATTTGAACTTTAAAAATAAAAATATGAGTGAAAAATAAAACACCATCTTTAATTTTCAAAACATAATAGTCTATCTATCTATCTATCTATACATATATATTGCCGGTCCCAAATTTTCCACCGAATCCCCGTTCCGGGCAAACATTTAATAGAAGAATCGGAGCTTTTCACAACAGATATTTTCAAAATATAACCTGCCTATGCAAATCTGTTTCCGCCCGTATAACAAAATAAGGAAAATAAATTTCAGTAATCCTAAAAGAAAAAAATAGAAAAATAAAATCGGAACGTCATAACAATTGTCCGGACTCAACTCGTCCAAAAATCACCCATCTATAACTTTTGACACATGAGAACTGAATTTTTCTTTTTCAGGTGAAGAGTGTTTTTCAATTCAATTTCTGTGTCCATACTCAATCTCAATTGGAGGCCGAACAGTATCAAGGAAAGACAAGCATTAAGGAGTGACTTGAAAAGAAGTGCATTAGCGACGGACGAATGAGTTGAATGGTTATTCCATCGGAATAAGACTAATACGGATTAATATTTTCATGTTCAAAATTCTAAGAGTTTATCTAAACCATTCAAAATAATTTTTATATGAATATGTACTTGCAAATCAAATTTTATATTTTTTAGAAATTTTTTATTATTTTTTAAGATGGGTAGAAGATCACTGTTTTTGGATGGTCCAGAATTTTCAGATCAAGTGATTTTTTACCTATCTTAAAAAATAGTAAAAAAATTCTTAAAAATATAAAAATTTGGTCTGCAAGTAGATATTCATATGGAGATCATGTTGAATGGTTTGGATCGACCATTAAGATTTTAGAAACGGAAATGTTTACTCGTATTACGGATCAACCCATGATATGCATAGTACCATATACTCACTCTTTATAATTTGTACTAAACATGGTCATATGTCATTGTAACTCTCAGTGTATTTTGTGGTTGATGACAAATATTATTTCTGTGCAACTCACATCAGCATAATGTTTAGATGGCAGTCATTTGATGGGCAACAAACATCTAGTGTAACATATCATGGACAAACAAATAATGTTCATGCAAATGTTTTGTGAGAAATACAATTGATGGAATACAGTATAGGCTACCTTTTACTTCTCCTTTTCTTACTTTCTTATTTTTTTTCCTCTGTTTATCTTATGTTTTTTTGTGAAACGGATTGCTACTCAGAAACTCAAAAAACTATAACCAATCATGGTTAATGAAAAAATAGGGACAAGACCCTGATTGATTTCTCAAAAAATAAAAATAAATAAATAATGTTCATGCGAAAGTTTGTCTTTTACTTTGACAGAAGGAAGACATTAAATAGGAAATTTTTTATTTATAGAAATTATAAAATTGAGGTGTACATAAATAATATTTTGTTTTCAACAAATATAGTACGGAAGCATTGAGCGCGATCCAACTATTTATAAATCGGAGGCATTGATTCAGATCCATATTTTTTTATTTTTTTTAAACGTTGAAATTTGTAATAATTATTGTAATAAACGTTGAAGAAAAACAAAACATGAATCTGAATCAATACCTCTGATCCATAAACATGGATCGGGCTCAATGTCTCCGATCTTACTATATTTGTTGAAAATGAGATATTCTTTCTGTTTCTGTACATCTTAATTTTATAATTTTTATGGATAAAATTTTTTCCATGAAATAGCCCGTTAAAACTCCAGCCTATGAGCCCAATATTATCTGGCGACTGAATTGGTTTTATATGGAAAGAAAAAGAGGATAAAAATAATAATAATTGACAGATACGACATTAAAGTGCTCGAACACAACCACATCATGAATTCATGATTCACCAATCCAAATAAAAAGAAAAAAATGATTCACCAATCAGTTAGTTTTTTAGTGGCTTCACATGTGCACCTGGAGGCTATCAATTATTGTCGGAAGCATGGTGCCATGACTGCCATCAATGAATTCGCATCCTCTGAGATATCTCAAACTTTGCGTGACTTTTTGGAATATCTCAATCGTTCAAATACATTCTGCACGAATCTTAAAGCTCAAATAATACTGGCCCCCCTACGGTTCCCCGAATAGGCACCGGACAAGTCAGTCACGCAAAAATTGAGATATCTCAGAGGATACGGACCCGCCATCAATGGGGATATCCCGTAAAGCGGTGGAGAAAGAAGAACTGAATTTTCTATTTTTAGAAATATTTTAATTATATTATAAAGAATCATGAACCACGCTGAGTGCAGTGGTACGAACTTATTTGTTTTTTTTTTTTTTTAAAGACACATTTAATTCGGAAAAAAATAATGTTATAAAAAAATTGAAAATAATATGTAAAAGATTTTAAAATGTATCGAGTTATTTGATAAAAAAAAAATATTGTAAATAATTAGAAAGATAATTTTTTTTCGGACGCTATAAAAGGAACTATATCAATGATAGTTCTTTAGGTATTTTTTTAGACACCAATTGTGTTGATTTCTTAGAAAACTGATCACTAATATTGTTCCTTAGAGTTAATTCTTGGAGAAAATTAAATTTAAAAATACAAAATAAATTAATTTGTTGATCATTAATTCAAACTTTAATTAATTTGCTAACAATTAATTATATTTGTTCACAAAGAACTTGCATAATCTTTGAAAAATATTCACAAATGTTCACCAGTAATATTCTCCATCCCAACAAAAATATCACTCCGATCTTCAAAAATAAATAAATAAATAAATAATACAATACTTCAAGCACTCAACACATAATTCAGATCTAGTGAAGTAACCCAAAAATTGAGTTTTAGATCGGGACCGTCCGATTCGAATCCGAGACCATCTATCGGAAGTGGAGCGCACACATCTTGAGAGTACTATTCGAATTCCGAGATGATCTTGAGTGACGGATTCGAATCAGATAATCCTGTCCAAAACTCAAAAATTGGATTACTTTAGAGGATCTGGACCCCTTAACACAGAGCTTCATACTTTTATAGTTCAAGAGATTTTTTAGTACAATAAGAACATACTTTGCTCAATTGCTCTTTCCGAAAAATAGCATGTAACAAAAGCAAGTGAGAGAGCAAGTTTGGAATAGTGATGGGGTTTTCTTCACCTTGCTTGTTTGGAGAAAGTGAGAGATACCTCCTGCTGGTGGCTTAAAGTGAGAGATCAAGTTTGGAATAAATAGGAATGAAAGATCCACCCTCTCTGTTTTTTTTCTTCTTTTTCCTCAATGTTTTATATATTTTTTGTTAGAATTTGAAGAGAGAGATCCGATTTTTTTTTTGACTATAGTATTAAAAAAAATGTAGCATATTTTTGCAAAGTATTCATAACTAGTAATTCATTGCGATGAACCGTAAAAAAATGTTGTGGTCGAAAGACTGCAGAATTTAACGGCTCACAATCTAGAATTCAATTATACTGACTTGTATTTTGATCCAAAATAGTGAATCGTAGTCAATATTGATTTTGAATATTTTTACAAAAATAATGTGAAAGATTTTTACTTTTCATTTTTATTGCAACGAATGAAATTATCGGAAGAAGATATTGAGAGAGGCATGCTTCAAAGTTTGTGTCATTGTGTGCACATGTGAACTGTGAAAGATGAGTAGAGCTAGAGTGTTTCTTAGTTAATCAAATTTTTTTGTGAACTCAACTCTAAAATATATTAAATTGGCTTCAAATGACAAATTTAAATCGTTAAAATCCTTCTGCATTATGAGTGATGTATCTACATGTGAAAATTTTAAAGTTTCGAATTAATTTAGTATAAAGTAAAGTGGTCAAAATTAAAAAAATTATAAATTAATTTTAATACATTTATTTTTTGAACGATTTTTCACCACTTAACTCTATGCAAAATTAATTTTAAATTTTAAATTTTTTGCATGTTTAAATTCGTTGTTAAAACCAATCCAATAGATTTTAGAGTTGAGTTCCCCAAAAAACTTAATGAACTTAGGAATAGCCTAGTTCCACTTGTGAAAGACACCTAGAATTCAAATAAATATGAATTTAAAAAATACAACACATGGGTCCGTTAATAGAAGTTGGCCCAGTATCAAATAATTAAATTGGTATACGAATAAAAACAAGTATTAGAAAAAGACGAGGCTAATAAGTTCAAACACCACCAATGAGGCAATCATGATTCATGCTCCAACTTGGTTTTATTTTTCTTTTCCTATCTATCACAGCTCTATAGCAGAATAAAAAAAAGGGGAAGAAAATAACAAGGAGACTATAGGAGTCTAGCTGTCGAGGAGAGCCTTCCTGAGTGGCTTCCTCTGAATGAGGTAGCGTTGACTCTGAACAAGTCAATTGTCAGCAAATTGCAAATATACGCGTTGGATCCACAGAAATCTCAACCGTCCACTTCTATCGAACGGTTCGAAACAGTCCTGACAATACAGTTATCCTGACAATAATGACCGTCGATTTCAAATGAACTGTTAAGATTAAGATCTGCTTGACTTGACCAATGATGAAGAGAAACCAAACACACAGATACGAGATGAGTTTGGGCCCGTTTGAGTCCGGTGGGTTCGAAATCCGTCCAATCTACTTTAAGATTAGTATTCGTCACTTTAATATCCGTGTGCATCCGCTTTAATATTTGTATGCACGAATTTTGAAGCATATTGGACGGTTATGGAATTCATCGGACGCAAATTTAAGTCCGATGGGCATTGGACCCAAATTTAAGTCGACAGACACACCATTTCTCTTCCATTTCTTCTCAGTTTCCTTAACCTCTCTCTGCTTCTTCCTTTCTTCTTCTTGTTTACTCGGTCGTCTTTCTTTTTCACTCCAACTAAATAACTTCACAATTTTCTCTTTCCATTCCCGAAACCAACCAAAAATTCCCCACACACCAATCAAATGGCATCCCACACTAACCAGCAGGGCTGCTGCGCGCGTTGCTGCTCTCTTCTGGTCAGTCTCGGCTTCCTGGTTTTAGTCTACTGGTTGATCTTTCAACCTCACCAGATCCGTGCCTACGTAGACACTGCTACGCTGTCAAATTTCTCTCTCTCCAACACCACATCGGCTCCTTCACTCACCTACAACCTCAATCTGACCCTCTCGCTCCGCAACCCCAATCGTCGGATCGGGATCTACTTTGATCGCCTCTCCGCAGCTGCTTTCTACGACGGGTCACAGTTGGGTCCCACGGTGTCTGATTTTGACCCTTCCTTCCAGAAGACGAAATCCACCAAAGTGGTGTACCCGGCGTTCGCGGGGAATGAGAGCAATTTGGAAGGAGGGGTGAGAGATGCTTTTAGCAAGGATCAAAAGGAAGGAGAGTATAATGTTCTCGTAAAGTTACGTTCGAAATTGAGGTATAAATTATGGTTTGTGAAGGTGCATTTTAAACCCAAAATCGATTGCTGGTTAAGATTTCCATTAATGGCAGATGGGAACGTTTTGGTGGCTGCATTCACCAAGTGTCACGTCGACTATTGATATGCGAAATTCCATTTGTTATTTTATTTATTGATGTTGATATTTCTTAGATTGCGCCGCCCGCGTTTAGAGTGAGGATTGTTATTTAATTTGGATTGTGAAATTACATTTTCGAGCTATATTGATCTTTATCAGACTGTATTCCATTTCAATTTAAACTGTAAGTTCATTGATTGACCTTCTAGTTTCATTTAGTTTTTAAAAGGTCTTGATTTAACTAATTTTGGGGATTGGTTTCTAACAACAGGGGGCTGGGGGGTTGACTTGACTTGAACAAATTAAGTAATTGGAGGCAAAAATGGGAACTTCAAAGAAAGTATGATGGAATTGGAAACTTGGCACGGTGGAGCGGTTTTGTTACAAGAACGGTACGAAATGTGTAATAGTTATGTGTTGTGATTCGCGTATCGTGTGCTGCAATCATTCACGTGACCGAACTATCTTTTAAAAATATAACACAGCACGTCACGCGAAAGATCTAGTTATGATACGACACGGTACATGATTACGCGAGTCACGTGTAATTTAAAATTTTAGATCTTGATCAAAAGGTGTATCTTAAATAAACTAACCTAAATTATGAAAAAATAGTTAAACGTGATCAAATGTGACTAGTCAAATTTGAACACCGCACGTTTAGGCACGGCACGTTTGGCCATGGCGTGACTCGGTGTACAGTGATTACCGTTGATATTTTAGTCACGACATAGTATGGCATAACATGTGTGTCTGTACACTTGATTATAGTACGAGACCTAAGTCATAATTTATTAGTCATTACGTATCTATCGGCACGTTTTTACCACTATAAATGTGGAGTTGACTTGAACAAATTAAGGAATTGAAGGCAAAAATGGGAACTTCAAAGAAAGCACAATGGAATTGGAAAATGCGTGCAGGCGGGGGTGTGGGGAGTTCTAATTAATATCCAGTTAACCTAAAAAAATTATAAATTTTAATATTAGTGTTAATTTGATATAACAGCCAGAATACCTCATGAAGTAACTAAAAAATTAAGTTAAACATACGAATTTGAATATGCTTGTCAGATGCACAAACGAATAAATTAGGAGGTTATTAGAAATCAGTGTTGCAAAAAACGTTCATTTAGACCGATTAATCGGCCGATTAGTTGTTAGCAGTGGTCAAACTGTTACGGATTTTTCCGACTAATTGGCCGATTATTCCCGATTAATTATTTGGTGGTACTATATCAGTCCGACAACCGCATATTGTTATTTACAGCACTGTTAGAAATTGATACCTCGTGAATCTTGATGCAATCGGACAGTCGGGACTCGAGAGCCGACTAGCACCAATGTTGCAAGGATTTCTAATCAGAACGAGGGAGGTGTGTAACTGCAAATTACCAATAGGTCAACCGGGTTGGAGTGAGAAAAATAACATAGTGGAGTCGGCTCTATCACAGAATGACATAATTATAGCATGAAACGACATGACACGCATGTCGGCTACGTGCCGTGACTCACGTGTCTGACCATTTGCGTTCCGTGACCATCTTCAAAAAATTTGGAACGTATGGCATGATATATCACACGAAAGATTTAATCACAGTACATCACGATACATGGTCAAGCGAGTCGCGTATAATTAGAATTGTTAGATCTTAATTAAATGGTGCTAAGGTACAATAGAAAAATTATTTTTTATCTTTTCTCTTGTAATTTTTTCTCTTTTTATCTTAATTCTCCTCTTAAAGTGTTTAATATCTCACTAAATTAAACGAAATCTGCACTAGTTAATATTAATTTGGAGTCTCGGTGTCTAATCCTGAAGAAGGGACACACAGTAAATTGATTTGGGCCTGCATCGACTTAAATTATTAACGATGCAGGCCCGTAGCCCGTGTTAGTGTAAGGCCTGTATCTCATGCAAAATCCGGTGTCAATTTTTATTTAATTAGGTTAATTGGGACCATTGGATTGGTTTTAAAATCCAGTCCATAGACCATAGTCCATAGTCCATACTTATAGGCTGCTGCCACTAGGGCAACTTTTGCTCCCCAAATTGCACCTAGCTAGGTTCCAAGTTATTCAATTAGTCTAAAAAATGAAAAAATAATAATGACTTAAATACTCTTAATAAACGGTTGTAAACGGGAAACGGCACATTTTAAACTCTAAACCCTCAAACACTATTTTGGTAATTTGCCGTAAAATTTCAATTATAATTACGAAATTGTACCAAGAAAGGTCTCAAATTTGAAAATTTATATGTTAAAGAGGTCTAACTTGCAGCTTTGTGGAGTACTTGTTTTGATGTAAAAATTTGATTATGTGATATTCAAAATTTAAATACATTTAAAATTTGATGTGGGACACGACCAAGACAGCAACATTATAGACTCTCTGGCGGGAAAGGAATAACAAGATCTTCTCACAAAAGATCAAAACAATTCGCCTTATGGTAGAAAACAATACAAGACATATAACAATGGTTGACCTACTGTTGAGAGTAACAACAACGAAATGTTTCCTTTTCATTATAGAGTTTGTCTTTGTTTATTTTTATCTTTATCATTGTACGTAAATATTTATGTTTTTCTTTTATCTTTGTTTATTTTTTATCGTCACAATTGTATGTAAATATTTATATTTTTTAAGAATTTTTATGTCCACATAAATACTTATTTATCAATGAAAATTGGTAAGATAACTTATCATCTTACTCTAAAAAAAAAGATTTAAAATTTAAACTACGGTTATTATTTTGATGTGTGGAATAGACTAATAAACTGTTCTTTTAACTTAATTAACATGTCGTTTTTTTGTGTGTTTGCCTATGGGACATAACAACAAGGTATATTGGGAGAAGTTATCAAAACCCGATGTTTATTAAAAGATCTTTTTGATACAACATCTGAAAACTAAAAATCTGGACTGTGAGATACATGATTACAATTTGTAGCACATAAAACTAAAAATTAATTCATGTAATCTGAGGTCCGCCGTTTTATTCTCTTTTGTCGTGCCCCGGCAATTGAGTGGTCTGATCAGAACGTCTGCACGTAAAATCCCATCCGTCGCTTGTTTTTTTTTGTCATTTTTTGTATAAAAAATTGTAATAATGATTCTTAAACGAAAGGTTTAACAGCCCTCAATAGGCACGAGAAATTTGTCGATAACAGCAATGACCTCTCGTTGGTTCCACAATTAACAAATTAAATCCCGCAGAAGAACATCATTTGAGACCTCTTGATCATTTGCACCAATGTTCGGTTCATATTCCGTTCATCACTGTTCAAACAAGATTCACTTGAAATCTGTCAAAAGTTGCGCAGTGCTGACTGCTGTGGTGTAAGTTGATGACCGTGTGAACGTCGTCTCTTCATATCCGAGCTCCATTATACATGATGAAACATCATCATTGCGCAAATGCGCAGTGACTCGCAATTCGTGCCAAATTACGGCTTGCAGTACACGTGCGGTGTAACGCCTCCTTCTGAAGTTGATGTGTTGATCTATTCCCTTCACCTTCCGTCCCCTACTCCCCTTTCATTTCAAACATTGAAGGATAAACAGCTACAACTGAGAGACCTTGACAAATAATGCAATGCAATCATTTTTTAAACTAGGAAGCTTAATAAATAATAATAGATATACATTCCAAAGTGCTAGCATTTGACACATTTTATTGAATAATAATGTCACAGTGTTTTGCAAATAACACCTAATGAGAGAGAGTAATTAATAGTTTCTTTTGTTTGGTTAATTGAGAGAAGCATTTTTAAGAAACTATATAGTATTGTTATTGGATATAGTTTTTTTTTTCACAATAACATATTATATAACGTTTTATTTGGAAGATTAAGGAAATTAATAGTGCTGACGTCGACCTTCATTTATCCTCTCAGTATAAAATTCGACACGTGAAATTTTCAAAGTTGAAAATATCTTCAATATATATAATGTAAATATATATATAATTTATAATAAAAATATTTTTATCACATAACCTAAATAAATATAAATTATAATAAAATTGCTATTATATTCTTGTCGTTTGATTGTTAAACAATTTCAATTACTTATCATATCCTTTAATTATATATAACTTGATTAGTGTACTGAATTCTAATAGTAATAAATTTGCTTGACCTCCATTAGTTTATAAATGAATCAGTATTTTTTGAGAGAAATCCCATACTCTTCTCTTGGATTTTTTTTTTATATTTAGAAATTATAACTTAAAAATCAAATAAACCAGCCAATGAGACGGAAAAGTTCCAAAAATAGACTCCACCGGATTGGGCATCCGGTGGATCTTGAGAGGACCGGCCTACACCGGATTGGGCATCCGGTAGAGCCATTTTTTGCTCTGCCACAGCGCTACATGGAAGACTACACATAATTCTGCCCACACTAGTTCCACAATCCGGTGGAGGTCCAAAATTTTGCTACACCGGTTTTCCAATCCGGTGGAGACCTCAAAATTTATCTGCACCGATTTTGCAATCCGGTGTACGTTCATAATATTAATTTCATCGGTTAATTATATGTGATTTCAATTAAATAATTTATTGTTATGGGTATAAAAGTTATTATATAAAGAAAATAAGGAATATATACATGTTTGAAGATTTTTTTTCATGAAATTAACGGTGATCAGAATATATAGGATTTTTATGCATCTGATAGCTTAATAAGAAAATATTATATGAAAAAAGAATGAAATTTATGATAAGATTTGCTACAATATATATATATATATAAGCAAAATATATTTATTTTCTCATATTATCGTTAATTAAATGGCCAATTCAAGGGCTTAAGTCAATTTAAATATTTTTCTTATAATAAGGTGATGCAATGAAGCGAATTATAAATTGTATTATATTAATTACAAGTACAATTACATTAAGCAGCATGTATAGATATGATATATATGGTTAACAATGTTGAATTATATATATAATACATAAATATATGTAATCCTTTATCGAATTATGATATATTTTTGAAAGATTATACAATTAAGCTAGTTTGATTTTCACATATTTTCTTACGATAAGAGCTGTGATAATTATTTATAAAAAAAATACAGATAGAGATGAGAGAGAGAGAAACAATCCAAGACTTTCGAAAAAAAAAAGAGGAGGCATGACATGAATTAGGATTAGGGAGAGAAATAGAGTATGATTTTTATAGAACAAGTCTCTACCGGTTTGGAGAACTGGTGGAGCATTTTTTTTATTTTCTGTGGCTGCGCCACAGAATGGTGGAAAAATGGGTCACCTGGGTAATAAATATTCTCCACCGGATGCCCAATCCGGTGTAGAAAGGCCCGAAATAGCTCCACTGGATTCTGAAACCGGTGGAGGCTATTTTTAAAACTTTTCGTCCGAATTGGCTGCTTTGGTTAATAAACCGGTTATAATTCCCATTTAAAGAAAAAAAATCCTTCTCTTGAGTTCACATGTGACTTAGTGAGCAAGCAAACGAAAGGTTACCTTTTTGAGAAGTACCCCAAAATTAAACAAAAGGCTGTAGAAGTAGAAGTACCCGACTGGAGTGCAATGCAACAGAGCCGAAAAAATCTCCTGACACATTTTTGAATAATAAAGTCTCAATATTTTGCAAATAACACCTAATGAGAGAGAGTAATTAATAGTTTCTCTTTTTTTTTTGGTTAATTGAGAGAAATATTTTTATGAAACTATATAGTATTACTACTGGATGTAGTTTTTTTTTTATATAATAACATATTATATAAAGTTTTTGTTTTTGGAAGATTAAAGAAATATTTATAGTGCTTACGTACGTCTTCATTTTTCCTCTCAGTATAAAATTCGACACGTGAAATTTTCAAAGTTGAAAATATCTTCAATATAATGTAAATATATATATATAGAGGTTGGCTAATATATAATCGATTGTTTGTGAGCTACCGTGCAACCAAATCATTTTTCAGTTTTCAAAGTCCAAACGGTCGATCCAAACCGTTAGATGTGATATATATATTAAAATGTGCTTGGAGACCAAATTTTACATTTTTTGATTTTTTTTTTGCTATTTATTAAGCTACTTTAAAATTAGTTGATCCAACGGTAGCTTCTGTTTTTACTGTTTGGTTAAGCCACTGTTGGATCAGCGATTTTCAAAGTGACTTAATAAATAGTAAAAAAATTTGAAAAAAAATGTAAAATTTGGTCTCCAAGCACATTTCAATATGGAGAACACATCTAAAGTTCGGATCGACCGTTAGGATTTTAAAAACTCAAATTTTGAGCTGTTGCACGGAAGTGCTCTATGCTACGCATAGCACCGTAGCCCTATCATATATATATATATATATATATATATATATATATATATATAATTTATAATAAAAATATTTTTATCACAGAACATAAATAAATATAAATTATAATAAAATTGCTATTATATTCTTGTCGTTTGATTGTTAAACAATTTCAATTACTTATCATATTCCTTTAATTATATATAACTTGATTAGTGTACTGAATTCTAATAGTAATAAACATATTTGCTTGACCTCCATTAGTTTATAAATTGTTCAGTATTTTTGGAGAGAAATCGAATCAGTATTTGAGGAAGCATTATTATTTGTACTCATAAGAATAAAATGTGTCAGTGTGTTGTCACTTCTGTTTATGTATATATGTCTTACGAATATCAAAATATGATATAAACCCCGGTGAGAAAGCATCTTATATATACATACATACACACATACATACATACACACACACACACACATACATGAGGAGGGTTCAAATGCACCATGGTTTTGTGCTCCAATTATGCTCCAAGTCTTTATCTCTGTTTTCAAAATCCGAACCGCTCAAAATAATTATTACAATAAAATATGCTTGGAGACCAAATTTTACATTTTTTAGAATTTGTTTACTATTTTTTAGAATTTGTACCTAACAAAAAAAAATAGTAAAAAAATTAAAAAAAAAATGTAAAATTTGGTCTCCAAGCATATTTTATTGTAATAATTATTTTGAGCGGTTCGGATCGACTGTTCGGATTTTGAAAACAGAGATAAAGACTTGGAACATAATTGGAGCACAAAACTATGGTGCATTTGAACCCTCCTCTACATACATACATACATACATACATATATATATATATGAGTAGAAGTAGGGTGCTCTTAAGTTCACAAAGTCTCTTGTGAACTTCACTCTAAAGTATATCGAATCGACTTTAAACGATAAATCCAAACCGTTGAAATCTTTCTACCTAATGCTTGATGCGTCTACATGTGAAAATTTTAAAGTTTCGAATTAATTTGATATAGAGTCAAGTGGTCAAAGGAGTCCAAAAAATGAATGCATTAAAATTTATTTATAAACTTTAAATTTTTAACCACTTGACTCTATATTAAATTAATTCGAAACTTTAAAATTTTCACATGTAGATGCATCACTCATTAGGTAGAAGGGTTTCAACGGTTTGGATTCATCGTTTAAAGTCGATTCGATATATTTTAGAGTCAAGTTCACAAGAGGTTTGGTGAACTTAGGAGCACCCTAGTTCTACTCATATATATATATGGGATGGGTTATGGTGAGTTGCGAAGTAAGATGTCATTTTACTTCACGCTCATATTTTTATTTTGAAAATTCAAACAACCGATTCGAATCGCTCAACGTGTTCTCCATATTTAAATGTGCCTGGAAACCACATTTTACAATTTTTGGAATTTTTTAATATTTATTAAGCCACTTTGAAAATCGCTGATCCAATAGTCCAGAAAATTTTACTATTCATCCGGATCTGCGATTTTCAAAGTGGCTTAATAAATAGTAAAAAAATTCCAAAAAATGTAAAATTTGGTCTCCAAGCATATTTCAATATGAAAAAAATGTTGAACGGTTCGGATCGGTTGTTTGAATTTTCAAATTGGAATACAAGTGTGAAGTAAAACGTTGTTTTATTTCGCAACTCACCATAACCCATCTCCATATATATATATATATATATATATATAATTATATATCCACAATACATATATCTGAAATTGTCACATATAATAAATTATAAACCAAGTCCACAAAATGGAACAATAAAAGCAATTTTTGTTTTCCTCTGCTTTAAATAGAGAGGAACACCCTAGTCTTTGTCGCTCCATGTAATCCCATACTCTTCTCTTGAGACTTAGTAAGCAAGCAAACAAAAGGTTACCTTTTTGAGAAAGATGGGGGTTCCTTCATTCTATCGTTGGTTAGTAGAAAAATACCCAAAAACTAAACAAAAGGCTGTAGAAGTAGAAGTACCCGACTGGAGTGCAACAGAGCCGAACCCTAATGGAATCGAATTCGACAATTTGTACCTTGATATGAATTGCCTCATCCATTCCTGCCTCTGTCCAGACGATGAGGTTTGCACGTGATTACACACCCACACCCACACCCACACACTGTTCATTTTACTTGACATTTTTGGAGCACGAAGGTTGTTTTTGTTTTTGTTCGCACAAAAAATCTTAAGAACATCAATAAAATACACGAGATTATTAATTTATTATCTTCTATCGACCCACAAAATTTAATACATTACTATCTCATGAGGTACCATTCCTTTTCACTTTCCTCAACTTTCCTCTCAACAGTCAACACGCGTCAACTCTCTGTTTCCAGCAAAACACCGTTATTCTAATTTTAAAGTAAAAAAGAAAAGAAAAAGAACAAGCAAAAGAAAAGAAAAAGAAAAAGAAAAAGAGAGAAGATAGAAAGAACCACCCACGGAGAGGCAATAAGAAACCCCCTCTCTCGTTGGTCTCTACATATTATGGAGAGATATAGAAATTTGACTTATTGTAAATATATTTTTTATCAATTAAATTATTAGTAGGTATTAAAATCACGGACTTTCAAAAATAAAATAAAATACACGACTCAAAACTTACAAGTTACAATTTAATATCGCTTGCATTCTTCTGGAATTATGGTACGTTTGGATGGGAATCAGAATAGCTGGAATAACTACTATTTTTTGAAATTAGTAGATGAGAATAGTACTAACCTTGATGATAAGAGAATAGTGCTAATCCAAAGCTATTATGAACAGTAAAAAAGTTGTCTGGAATCTATATATAGAATAGAGTTTGAAGGAAATAAATAAAGTAATAATTTATGTGTTTCCTTTTTCAACTAACTCTAATCTTTAACTATTACTTGTTGGAAATATTTGAAGAATCTTTTCATTCAATTTATTACCTCAACGAACTAATAGATGCCAAGAGTAATTAAAAATAAGAAATTCATCCTCTAGCAATTAAAAATACTTAGAGCATCTTTTTATCCAATATGTGTAGAGCTGAAGAGAAGAAAAATATAAAAAACAAATCTTACTATTAGCTAACCAAGTAACAAAGTACAATTTAAAAAATATTTTAGTCATAATCATTTAAATTTAAATTTGTAGCAATGTTCCAAGACAATCCAACCATTACAATAAGGAAGTAGCAGAGAATACTTCTTTTTATTGAGCGACTTGACAAAGGCATTATGATTTATGACTAACACTGTTTTTTTCCCCCAACTTTTTTTCTCAGCTATTTGCACCGAAAACCTACGATGATGTTTTTCAATCAGTTTTTGAGTACATTGATAGAATATTTGACATTGTTCGGCCACGGAAGTTGCTCTATATGGCTTTAGGTGTGTTCATTTTCCAGCTCATTGGAATCCAATATAAGAAATTATGTATTTTGCAATTATTCTGCTATATATTAGCACCATAAATAAGACTTTCTAAAGAATAAAAAAAAGATTTTGTAAAATAATTGCAGGTAATTAATTAACAAATTTCATCAAGTACTTTACTAATGTATGTATGTTTTTTTTACCAAATAGTTCTTAATTTGTGCCATTGACTATACGTATGAGCAGATGGAGTGGCTCCTCGAGCAAAGTTGAATCAACAACGAGCCGGGTTTTTTAGCTTTGCCAGATATGCTAAAATAGCTGTATGTATTTTATTTGATTTATATTCCTTCAAATTTGCTTTATTAATTTACATGTAAAAATTTATTAAACTGGTTGAATGTGAAATGTGACATCATTTCTACATGGAAAACTTTGAAAACTTTGTAGGAGCTAGAAGAAGATCTACTAAGAGAAGTGTGCCAAAGAACCAACAAACTTCTGACGCCAAAAGAAGAGCATGAGGTATCAGATGCCATTGGCATAGCCCCGGGAACAATTTTTATGGAGAGACTCTCAAAAGCTCTCGAGTACTATATTCGGATGAGATTAAACTCAAATTCTGCTTGGATGAAAATAAAGGTTAGAGTATGCTAACTATATTTTGAATCTTGTTCATATTTAATTGGTATTTTGCAGATCATTTATCATTCTAAATAATACATGAAAGATATAAAGTTCTAAATAAATAATACATTAATTGAATGGCATATATACTCTTTTGAAGGTAATTCTCTCAGATGCAAACGTCCCCGGTGAAGGAGAGCACAAGATAATGTCTTTTATCAGATCTCAGCAAAATTCTAATGGTTACAACCCCAATTTAAGGCATTGTTTGTATGGTTTGGTAAGGTTTCTTTTTCTTGTTTGATTTTGCAGAAGAATATAATTTACATGTCATTATAAATTTACCTTTCTTTTTTATTGCTCTTAACATAATATATATTCCATATTTACAGAAATATCAATCCTTTTACTTATGATTGTACACCTACAAAGAAAGACGGTTAATTAATATTTTAAAATCTTTTTTTTTTTGCAGTTGACCTGACTCATGTTATGTTATTTATTTTATTAGGACGCGGATCTGATAATGCTCGCATTAACAACACATGAGCTTTATTTCTTCATCCTACGGGAGGTTAGTTCTCTAAGAAGATTCTACTTGTTATATATACAGTAAATTGCTTTGTAAACGGCACATATATGCATGCACTCTTTTTAACTTTGTGTTCTTATCTTCGAGCTATCAGGAGGCGAAAATGATTCAAGAAAATAAGAAAGCGACTCCAACCAAGAAGCCTTTTGAGGTTATCCACAACTGTATATATATATTTTTTTTGGAGTTCTCTTGCAAATACTCTTAAGCGTGAGGCACATGATCCTATATATTAAGGCATTTTGATTTTGTTATACCTTAGGAAAATAATTGTTGCAAATTGAATTTATTTATTTTTTTGGTAAAAATGTTAGTAATTTTATTTCATATTTTCTCCATTCTTTGTTTTATAAATTTGTAATATAAAAATTGCATTGGAGTTTACCTTGAAGGTTAGATAACAGGCATCAGAGATGAAGTATGTGCAGGACAAGTCCATTGCAAATTTAATAGAAAGCACTTCACTTTTGTCGAGAAACTTATATCGATACATTAATTGAGGGAGCACTTCCCTTAACTGTAAAAAAAAGTGGATACATTAATATCTTCTTTTATCATATATTGAACTTGCAGGATCAGAAGGAAAATTCCACATAAATGATAAAAAAAATCTTTTGTAATTTCTCCTTATAAATTTAAATATGTAGCTTCTTAATATATGCATTTTGAGAGAGTATTTGGAGATGGACATGAAGATAGAGGAATTTAAGGTCGAGATGGACAGAATTGTAGATGATTTTATCTTCATCTGCATGTTCATGGGAAATGATTTCCTTCCTAATCTTCCTTCACTGGAAGCTCATGAGGTAAAAAATAAATTAATTTATCATTTTTAACCTTTCAATGAGAGCTTGAATTTGGGAGGATGTCTTGTCATGCTCTATGTTTTGTGTAAATGTTGCTAACAATTTAAGTCTAAATAGAATGCGCTTGATCTTCTCATGGAAGTATATAAAAGAACACTGAAGAAAACAGGCGGGTATCTTATTGATACCGCAAAAGTAAGCAATGTAAAAATGCTATTGTTGGTCCCCATTTGTTTTTTGCCTTGTTACCTTAATTTGGTGTGCTTATATATTTGTCCCATTTTTTCATGTATGTAGATTAAAGACAAAGAACATGCACACATAAAGATATCCAGGGTCGAGAAGTTCATTCTGGATGTAGGAACATATGAGGACGAGATTTTTCTGAAAAGATATAATATTAAAGAGGTATTGACATAAAAATTAAGCAAAAGATATTTAAAAGGTTACTTAATAAAATCAACTAACGTTGTAAACTGGTTTGAGCAGAAAAAGTTGTGCATGTTTTCACAAAAACTCTCAGGAGGAGATATGGGCAGTAGTACTTGTTTCGATGATGATGATTGGGTATGTAATGAAATATATTACCAGAATTACTAATTAATTTCTGCTTCTGCTAACCTGACTGACAAGGGGTAAACCAGTATTTTACGGGTTACCCTGTTTCAACTAAACTGTGTCTTGGTTAATTAACTAGCCATATGTTAGCTCCTGATTAGGAAAGTTATCTGAACTAGGTATCTATATTAGCAAGCCCTCTACTGGGAGATGCAGGTTCCATTTTCGAGAATAGCATTTAAAAGATGTTGGGTTGTACCAGGACCCTTTAACAAAAGGCTATTCACAAGTTAAATAAAAATGTCTAAAAGTATAAAGAAAAGAAAAGAAAATAAAAATGCCTTAAAGTAAAAAGAAAAGAAAAGCCATTTGTGAGAGATGTGTCAGTGCATAATTGCACTTATTAAGCTATTTACCTTTTTGCATATTGATGAAGAGAGTACTGTTATATTGTGGTTGAATGAGTATTTAATAAATAAAGTATTATTTTGTGATTTGATTTATGGCTTTAACAATATTAACTTATTCTCTCTCTTCTTCTGGAAGTACTGCAAATAATAAGTTGGCTGTATGTTATTGTTTTAATTCTTCATAATATTGTTTTATGTAGCTTTCTGAGCTGAAGATACGACTGCAAGACCTGCGAGATACATACCAATCCAAAACTTTTCAGGATAAAGTATATTGTTTTTCTTCTTTGCAGAATAATTAATTGTGTCCAGTATGTACATATGCTTACAGGAATTTTCTTATGCTTTATAAAAGTGCTTTGAATTGCTTGCTGCAGATAAGACTAGGTTATCCTGGCTGGAAAGAGAGATATTACAAAGGGAAATTCTGTGCAAAAGATTCAAATGAAATTGAAAGAACACAGAAAATTGTGGTTAGTAGGTTTCTATTTAATTTTTCAACAATGATTCTGTCATAAAATTGTGCAATTTAAGCTGATAATTTAGTTGATTAGGCAGGAATTACTTATTTAAGCATTTTGAATTTGATCGTGAATTATCAATTCAATCTTCCTTCATTTGAGTGAATTAGTAGAGAGCAGAAAATTGAAAAGTATGATATGCAAACAAACATGTCAGTCAATTACCCAAATATTCAGTTTAAGCAATTTGTATTGAACATAATGTCAATTCTGAGTTCCCTCATTTGTGTGATATAATACCAAGAAAAAAAATTATACAAAGTAAAAAGAATTAAAAATGTCATTGCGTTTAATTGTTACCGAGTTATGTATCTGAACTATATTTTTTTTTATCGGTTAATTTTAAATCAACAATAAATATAGGTGGAGAAGTACATGGAAGGGCTTTGTTGGGTTCTCCAGTATTATTTTGTGGGAGTTTGTTCTTGGACCTGGTATGTTCCAATTTTAGTTCACACAAACAATGATACTAATACTCTAAATCTTTGTACAATCATGCAAGAGTTCTAATGGCGAAATGACCTTCTAGCAAATACTAGGAGTTTTGGTTCACGCCAGGTGACTGTGCTTTGACTGACAGGGTCCTGATTACTGGGGAAAAATGGGTACTTTTGAAATGACTATTAAAAATCTTGGTTGGTCTTTTTTTTTTTTTTTTTTTGGCGAGGGCGGGAGGGGGGCGTGTTATTGATGAGGTTGAGGTTACCTTGCTTTTATTTGATGGTGAAGTCTAAAAGTTAAGCAGAACCTCCATATTTTGGTGCCAGTGGACATTGAACCAGACCTTTTGTAGTTTGCACAGAATCCAGGATTCTTTTAGGTCTTAGAACTACGCTATGCTCTGATATATCTTAAGAATAAAAGGTTAAAATAAAAGGTAAACATTGAAGGTAAGTATGATTTTTTGTGGTAAACATTAAAGGTTAAAATAAAAATAGATTCTGCTACTTTTGCTACCCTTTTTTAATTCATCAAGTTATGAAATCACTGCAAACATTTTCTCAGGTATTATCCTTATCACTACGGTCCATTTGCATCGGATATGAAGAATCTTAAATGTGCAAATATCAACTTCAATATTGGACAGCCTTTAAAGCCATTTGATCAACTAATGGCCATTCTTCCTCCTCAAAGGTATAATTCTTCTCTTCTGACGTTTACATATTTTCTTTCTGGTAAGTTAAAGTTTTAGTGATAGAGGTTCTAGTTGGCTTCAAATCCATCCGCATTCAAAGACCAACTTCAGAACCCTAATATCAATCTTATTATTTTGTCTCGGCTTAATTTCTGGTCCTTGTTATACTCTTATATGGTCTCAGCCTATGAAGCGAAGAAAAATTACAATGCTTATTACTATGTTTTAGTTGATGTATAAGCATCCAAGTCCAATTGCTGTTGATAATTTCTTGTTGAAACTTGAAAAGGTAGAATGTTCTGCTTCATTTCCAAAATAATTGATCTGCTGTTATAAATGTCAGATCAGACTGGTTTCAAAAGAGTATAAGAATGGATAGAATCCAATTCCAATTGCTATCGAAAATTTCTTGTCGAATGGGTACAATTTTCTGCTCCATTTTCAAAAGAGTTGTATGCTGTTAAGAAAGTGAGAGACAGATTCCATAGGGAGGTGAACAAAGCTGTATACTGTCACAATGTTAACTTGAGCCAAGGTCGATTTGAAGTACTGGTTTTTGGAATATAACATCTGATCCTTGAAATTTCTGCATAAGATTAATTAATTACTGATATGTTAAGTTGTTAACCATACTAATTCTTCTTTTCATCTGTACTTTTAATAGTTCTGATTTGCTCCCCAGTGCTTATGCTGAACTTATGAAGTGCAAAGATTCAAAAATCTCAAAATTCTATCCAGAAGGTTTATAAAAACTCTATTAATGTTTCTTAATTTGAAAAACTTAATAAAGGGATCGATATCCTCTTTTTGTGTATTCTCTGTAAAATGAATCTGACCACTTCTTTATTTTCTTTTCTTTTAAGGAGATATTGAGATTGATATGGATGGGAAGAGGTTTCTTTGGCAAGTAAGTTTTGTCACTGAATATGTAACGTTATAGCTTGTGTAGCTAGCCTTGAATCTATTGTAAACATAGAACAAGGGTCATTGGAAGTTTCAATTATGTTGCTTTTAAAAAAAAATTCTCAAGAGACGATAGTTTTCAAATAAAATGTCCTTTCTTTCTTAGTATATGAATGCAAGTTTATTGTTGAATTCTTTGTTTTACTCATCACCATACAGGGCATTATTAAACTCCCTTCTATCAATGAGGACCTTCTTTTAGAATCTACAAAAGTGTTAGAGAGCAGCCTTCAAGTATGATATATATTATTTATTCTTTGTCAGTATTCGTATTTGAGATATAATGAAATACTAATAATATTGGTTTGTTAACGTGGTTTCATCCTTTGCTAGATTGATGAGATTGAAAGGAATTCTTTGAGAAATGACATCATCTTTATAAGAAATGACAGCTCTCTAGGTTTGAAACTGGCTCCTGCTAGTGATGATTTTAAAATTCCGGTTGATTTTGCAAGGTACATATTACTTAGTTTAGTTAAAAATTCATATTTTTGTCCATATTTTAATAAGTTTCCGCATGAAATGAGAACAGAACACGTAATGTAATGGATTAATAAAAAAATGAGTGAATGCATTCAGATTAGACAATTTTTCTCTTTATTTTGCCCTGCCTAACTTTTTATTTTATTTTTATTGCAGTTGCGAAATCAGTGGAGTACTTTGCAACAGAAAGGAGCTTGAAGATGGTGGCTTCTTTTTATCACCAATTCAGTGCATGGATGATATCAAAGACGATATTGTCATGTAAGTTGCATATATAGAACCTTCCAATTTGTCCTTGTTTCAACTAGACCTTTTGTATTGTGTATGATGATGGTCTTCACATGATGCTCATTATCTCAAAATCAGGTCCTATACCTTTTTCATAAAGTTGATGCATATTATTTTCTCTTTTTGTGATATTTTAGCTCAGCTCAATTTCTAAACCCTGTTGTTGGTGTTCCTGTATTGAGATTGCTTGAAAATGTCGAAGTTCCAGATAAGGTATTTTGTGATATGTCTTCTCGTTCTGCCCAAAAGAAGTACAAAAAGTGAATAATATGCTACTTGTTACATTTTGAGAGAGATTCAATTGGAAGCAGCAAATTCATTGTTATTTTCTAGCACTGAATTGTCATTTAATGCAGACCATAACTGCTAATGATGTGCAAAGGAGAGATCTTTGGCACAAATCATACTCCAGACATACTACAACCAAGTAAGTACTATTTATTTCTGCCTGTCTATTTACAGGCTAGACCTGATACTGGTATCCAGTTCTTCAGCTTTTATTTGTTCGTAGTTAACTTCCATATTTCCTTTCGTGGAAGCTAGTACCAAAAAATTATGATCTTTTCTTAGGAAACAATAAAATAATTTTATGGGTAAAATGTTTTAGTACTGTGCTGTATAAGTTGTCGGCCTGTACTTTCAGGTCATTAGCTACACATATTTCCTTTTATGACTGAAAAATATGTTTGTTCTCAAAGGTCTAATCATTACCGAAAAGATGGAGCTGCTTCTGGACATTCGCGTGACACCTGGAGATGTGCTGGCTCTGGCCAGAGCGGCTCTACTGGTAGAGGTTGGAGGAATGCTACTTATGGAAATGGAAGTAGACCTTTCAGTGGAAATCAAGGGAGAGGGTTCACAGGGGTCCATGAAACTGTACACCATCCAAGTTCTAGTTTAAACAGAGGTAGGGGTAGTGATGGCACTACTGCCTTAGCGAGAGGCAGCTCTACCAGTAGAGGTTGGAGGAATGCTACTTATGGAAATGAAAGTAGACCTTTCAGTGGAAATCAAGGGAGAGGATTCACAGGGGTCCATGAAACACACCATCTAAGTTCTAGTTTAAACAGAGGTCGGGGTAGTGATGGCACTACTGCCTTAGCGGGAGGGACTTACTGGCCCCAAGGGGCTGTACCGAGTGCTGCTTGGGGCCCTGTAGATTCCAGACCTGGCTGGGTCGGGAGGGGTCGAGCTCGAAATTAGAATTGGAGGGCCTTTTTGCACCAGTTAATATGGTTCATGTCTGTTTAATTGTCAAGTAATGGTCAGTGTTTTTTTGTTTGGTATTATGTGAAGTATGTAATTTTGTTTTGGCTGAAATTAGAATGAAATGTTTTTTTATAAGTTATTTCTTTGTCATTTCAGTTCCGCATTTTATTTTACCTTCAGGGATATTCTTTTCGGAAGAAAAAAGAGAGATGCTTTATAATTAAGTTCCTGCATGATATAAGTATTTTTTTGGAAGAGTTCCCGAGATAAGCCTTGCCATAATCTTGAGTTCATTAAATAACTTTGGGGATTAAATCTAGAATTTATTGGATTGGCCGGTTTCAAACGATGAATTCAAATTATTGAAATTCATCTATCTTACGAGTGATGTGTCTACATACAAAAATTTTAAATTTTCGAACTTAATTTGTATAGTATGATAAAAAATGTTTGAAAAATGAATGCACTAAAATTAATTTATAAAATTTTAATTTTGTCTGGTTAACTTTATTCGGATGTTAAAATATTTTGCATGTAGATGCATCATCCATAAGATAGATGAATTAAACATTTTAGATTCGTCGTTTGAATCTAATCCGATAAGTTTTAAAGTTGAGTTCACAAAAAAATTTGATGAACTTAAAAGAACATCCTAATTCTACTCTATATACACGTCTTTAGAACTGAGTACTATTTGCAAAGCAAAACGAAATAATAAATAAAAATTAGAAAATTTGAGAGATCGTTTACCTCCTACTAGTTATGGTTTGGTTCTTTTGGTAGAAAATAATAAATCGCACATTCATTTCATTTCAATTTATGGTCTTGAATTGGATGTAATTCTAAGTTTTTTAGGCCTTCAAATTGGGCTAACTGTAGAGTTTTTGAAAGGAGCTGAAAGCCTTGAATTTGTTCTACGCGTGTAATTAATTGTAGGCCTGGCTGTAGTTGAGCCTTATATGTTAAAATCCCCAATAAAAGCACCAACGATGCTTGGAAAAAGTGGCTGTACATGTGAAATGTTTCTTTAATTTGTTTTGTCAAAAGTTGCAGACTCACATAGTCACATGTAGCATTTGTTCCTTAATTACAGCCATTACCTAGTGATTTACATCCCTGACCTTAATCCCTCACGGAAATAAGGTTTCCGCTCCAGGCGTCACTGAGAAAGAAAAGCTTCGGGTTGTAGCTGACATGTCTTTCAGTAGTCAATTACGATAAAAGTTAATCAGTAGAATTCCCAGACTTCTAGTGTGTTTTATGTGTGACTGACTTAGGAAACATAAGTGTAATAAACAAGAGTTGTGTTTATGTGTGAGCACAGCCCTAAGGGGAGAAAAAAATACACTTTCGGTGGAGCGGCGCAGTCTCACAAACAAGAATAAGAGAAGAGAGAACGGTTCGGAAATAACGGATCTGGATCTGGTTCTAGAGCCACCCGTGATGAAATATGAGCCCTTTTCTCTCAGCTCAGTGGGCTGCAGCCCAAAATAGGTTTTTCAAAAGCCTATCTTAATTTAACACCTCATAACAACAAAATAGAATCAAGCCCAAGTCAAGGTTTATATATCATACCAAATAAAAGAAGCATTATAAGCCCAAGTGACTTTGAATCCGAAAATAACAAAATAAAATGTACAAATTTGGTTAATTTGAATTGTAAACTGTTGGGTAATCCTTGTACCTACGGATGGGAATTCCGTGTCAGACTCCGCTTGTGAATCTATGCTTCGTTTCTAGTATAGGCTTAAGTTGCAGAAAAACCGTAAAACAAAATTTTTACTTCTATCTTAAGCAAAGAATATACTCCTTAATTGATTTCTAAAAATTAAATTGACTTAACAATTAAATAAATTATAATAACATTTATACATTGATCCAAATTTGAATTGGATTTGCAGTCTGACTCGCAATGGTAGTACCAGACGTCTGATGCCTCTATCGGTTGTCCACCAGGAACTACCAGAGCGCTGGCTTTCTTTTGCCAGAAATACTAACTAGTGGGATTCGCAAAAACACTATTCACAGAAGGCGTGAAAACACTATTCACGAGGGTCGTAAAAACTGATTCACGACTTGTGCAAAAACAGATTCACAAAACTTCGCAGAAATACTATTCATGACAGCCGCAATAACACTATTCACAACTCGCAAGATTGTACGTGGATTACATATATCTTTCCTTTATACACAAATCACTATTTGGGAGAAAAACATGAAATAGAGAAAAACTGACTTTCAGATCGATTAGATTTGGAATTGGTTTTTGGAATGAATTTCTCTCTACACCTACCCCTCTATTTATAGACATTTTAAGTGGCCTAAATGACCAAAATACCCTTGGGAGGTTAGCATAGGGGTATTTATCAAAATGCCATCGAGCCCATTAATTAATTGATTAGTTTGGACTTTGACTTTGGGCTTTTCTAATTAAATCTAATTTAACTTAGGCCGAAAATTCAAATGGGCTTTGAGCCCAAAATATTAATTCATAATTAATACTTATAATCTACTTTATATTTATATAATTGTTCTGAACAGTTATATTTCTTGCGACTGTTGTTGCGATAACTTTCACACAATGTGTCGTACACGCTTGTAAGTTGAATATGTTTAAGCTTGTCATCTTTATGACATTTATATTAATTATATCATTTATAATTAATTATAAATATCTTATTATTAATTATAACTATTTATAATTAATCATAAGATCCTCTAATAACTTTCTTTTACGGTGTGACCCAATAGGATTTATGTTATGTTGGTAAATATAATTAAAACTGTTTTAACTTCTACAAATCATAATCGGCACCTGGCAGAATACATTATGACCATCTGTAGGGCGCATAAAGTTGCATGTTTAGGTTAGTTAACAATGCGAATATATTTAACGAGAGAATGCTCCCACATGGGTTTAGTGCTATAGTTTCCAAATGAACATGAGCAGGGCACCGAACTCGGGGCATTATTTGACATCTCCTTGTATTCCTTCTGGTTCACCCTTAACAGACATACGTTCATGATTAGTCCGTCAGAGTTTTATTATTTGATTGTGAGAACGTTTAACTCTCGATGGCCGCAATCTCCCACCGTTAATTACATCAGAAAGGCCTTTCGGGTCTAATTGAATACCTCGTTTATTTCAGGATTTGTGCCTATTTGGTGTCAACTGAGTAATGGGGCTAAAAAGAGCTCATGTATCATCATTTTTGGTCATATGGTTGGTTCTCGTTTGTTTTGGACATTCATGTTGTGATATGTATATGTATGAGTGCATGTATATTTGTATGTGAATATGTGTATGTATGCTTCTATATTCATATATATTTGAGAAATTATGATGTTTATACAAAGAGGGGTATTTTAGTCATTTGTTATGTTATGAAAACTTTGTATATACATAGCCATACACATGCACACATACACATACACATGATAACATAGATCTCCAAAATGAACGAGAAACAACCGTATGACAAAAAATGATGATACATGAGTCCCCTTTTAGCCCTATTACTCAGTTCATACCAAATATGCACAAATCCTGGAATGAACAAGGTGTTCAGTTAGACTCGAAAGGTCTTTCTGATGTAATTAACGGCGGGAGCTTGCGCCCGTCGGGAGTTAAATGTCCCCACAATCAAATAATAAAACCCTGAATGACTGATCATGAACGTAGATCTGGTTAAGGGTGAACCAGGAGGAATGCAGAAAGATGTCAAACATGCGGGAGCATTCCCTCATTAAATATACCCGCATCGTTAGTTAACCTAACCATGCAACTTTCTGTGCCCTATATTTATCTATGTCTTGTTGAATTTTACATTTTTTGTTATTGTTTTTTATGTTTTACTGGTTGTCTTATATTTTTTTTAGATGTCTTTCATCTTATATTAGTATAATAAACAAATTGAAATTGCAAGACCAGTCTTTAGTTTAGTGGCAAGGGCAATGCTATTCATGTGAGAGGTCACATGTTCGAAAACTGGAAGGGGCAATTCTTTGTAGATATTATATAGTTGAGTGGCTTGACTTCTATCCTTTATTCAAAATAAAAAAAAGATTGTACCCAATTTATAAATTAATTATTTGGTATGTATGAATTGATTCCTAATGTGTGACAAAAATACTTTTGTGTACGTATATGCGTCTGACCTAATTATATTAATTAAAAATAATAAATTATAAAATCAACATTTGATTTAGTGACAAGATGTACTATTTTTTGTGGGATTGTGGAAGCGGATCATTACATATACCTGACAGTTAGGTGGTTTGACTCCTAATCTATATTTTAAAACAATTAAATAAAGATGCATATAAATTAATAAGAAAAAAAATCATAATTGACAAGGCAAGTCGAACTAATTGTTAAAAAAACACAAGAAAAGAATGAGTAATATTTTTAAAAAATAATATATAAAAGAATTACTAATTTTTTATTTATATGCAATCTGGTAATAAAATGTTGGAATCAATCCGCAAGGAGATTAAATGGAGAGGAGGGAGACGCATTTGCCATTGATATTTACTAGAGAAATTTCTTAACGAAATAACAAAAGCAAAAGTACCTTATCTTTCGCCAAAGGAGCATCTCGAGTACATCTCCAAAAAGCCATCCCTACTTTGTAAAGGAGAGAAAGGCAAGTGTTAACAAGAAGCACCATTATCTATCGCTAAATTAATTAATCATCTTTTGTTTGTATAAAGTCCAATTGGTGCGTACCCATCAACTGTATCTTTTGTGTATAAAGGCGAAACTAAACAATTATGCTTGATCGATCTAGTCTCATCTTGCAGGTCATATATATTCTTTGCAACCTTAATTACACCCTCAGAGAGTGACACGCACTCTCCCACAATAATAATAACACGTCTCTTGTTTACACTAGACAACCAATCCAAAATCCAAACCACATCGTCACTCCTAACATGGCCCATGACCTTGTTTCCATGAACTACGTACGGTTACCTCATTTGATTTGTTTTCACTTTTGTTAGTACTTTCATCAGGTGTACTGGAGGCCTCCCCCATAACTGCCTTCTCGATCTACATGGATCTTGACTTGCATGCTCGAGAAACAACCCCTCTCATGACCCAACTTACACTCGGATCATCCAAAATAGAAATGATAAGTTGCCCAAGTTCGATTTTGATGGCAAGCAATGGCGCGCTGTTGTTGACTCTCAGTGCCTCCTCGTCTCTGGTGTGCTTGGGCTCGTTTAAAGGCAGCTATCAATGCATTTGACAAAGTTGGGAAATGCTGATTGTGAGATGTGTGGGTGGTCAAGATTGTGGAGGAGGTTGGGTGGTCAACATTGAAGCAGAGCTCAAGCCCCAAGAGCCTTGCACTGAAGAGGGAATCGGATGAATCTGATCGGAAACTTAGATTTTTTTGGCAGAAAGCCTATTTTATAGCCAAAACGTAGGAAATAATTGGTAAATTTTTTTTTGTAAAAAAACTATGTTAAGACAAAATATTACACTCAAATAATTCACTAATTATATAACGTAATACAAGCATTATAAATAAACACAATTTTTATTGCCAGAAGCTATGCCGAGTTAGCTGGATTATCTCATCGTTCTTGCAAATACTGCCACCAACTAATTTATGCAATTATACATTAATTAGCTAGCGTCTCTAATAAGTTTGTGATTGTAATCATTTCCTTAATTAGTAATTTCGTACTTTTAGTGACTCTAAAATTCTTGGACAAGGGCATAGTATTAACTATTAAGTATAGGATAATTCTATAATACATTTAATTTTTGCACTATATTATTTGATACTTTATAAAAATACAGTTTAAATAAAAAAGTATAATTATAGACGTACTCTTAATTATTTCAATAGAAAATGTATTAGAATCAAAGTTATTAACTTGGAGTTTAAATAGTTATTCATCATCAAAATATTAAATTCTATTATTAAAGATTTAAATTTCTTTACGTCTATAATTTTGTTTTCTAACTTGAACAATTTTTGTTTTCAAAATATTAATTCAATGTACATAAAAATTAGATATAAGGTAGAATTAGTGTCTAAGTTTAAAAAATGTAAAACAAACAACCTAGTTAACACTTAACATCGCTTTATAGTGCAGCAACAGTGTGGGGGTCAACACTTAATTAATTATACCATCATAGCCAGTGAGGGTACTATACAGCCTAACTAAGCTTTTCTTTAAGAAAATAAATAATACATGTAGTGTGGAAAACGATGAATCCAGAATGCGCCAGGTTGGTTTGTCTGATGCAAACCTATGTTCATTAGCTGAAGTAGAATTGTAAAACACTTTTTTTAATTGAAAAAAAATGCCAGATTCGGCCAGACTCAGCCTGACTTGTCCCGATTCGGGTTGACTTGGCCAAAAAATCAGCTAACTCGGCCAAGTCAGACACTGTTCATTCGAGTTTTGCTGAAAAAATCACATGGGTGCGAGACTCGGGTAAAACTCAAACCGAACACGTACGATTCGGAGTTGACTCGGCCGAGTTAACTCGGAATTGGCCGATTTTAAGAACCATGCTATTAATTGAAAAGATTTTGATTTAAGGGTTATATTATTTCTCTGTCTTGATGTTATAGTTGTATTGGAGGTAGTTAGTGAGGGTTTTTCTTGGTTAACTTCATTGGTAGGAGTAGGATAATAAAAGAAAGGGAGAGATCAGCTTGTTGAGGTTGTCAATATCCAAGTGAGGCTGTGATAGTTTGAGGTTGTAAGAGAGTGTATAAGAGGCCACATGGGAGAAAAGATGGTGTATATGAGTGTAGTCCCTTGCTTTACTTAAAAAAAAATTCTTTCTTTTGAGGTTAGAGATGCTTTTTGTGGGGTTAGGACGTGGATGGAAATAGTTCGATCTACTGCGATTTCAAAGAATTGCAGTTTTCTGTGATTCTAGTTTCAACTGTTTATTTATTAAAATACATAAATTCCAGAAACAATTAATTTTGTGCACAAATTTCAAAACATATGAACGGTTGAGATTAGAATCACAGAGATCTTGTGATTCTTTGAAATCGCAGCAAGATTGAGATAGGGATGCGAGAAGATCGGAGTGCTTTCTTGTTGAGGAAGGAAAAATTTTCGGTCCAAAGTGGAAATTCCAATAAAAGTGCTTTTATAAAAGTGTTTTTATATTCCTGTCGTTTGATTGTTAGACAATTTCAATTACTTATCATATTCCTTTAATTATAACTTGATTAGTGTACTGAATTCAAATAGTAACAAACAAATTTGCTTGACCTCCATTAGTTTATAAATCGGATCAGTATTTTTTGAGAGAAATCAAATCAGTATTTGAAATATTATTTTTTTTTTTTTATTATTATTATTATTATTATTATTATTATTGTTATTATTATTATTATTATTATAATTATTATTATTAGTGTTCTAAATAGTTATAGCTCCGCTATAGTTTTTTCTGGCCATAAAAACTACGCTATGAAATAAATGTGTACTATTTCAGCTACGACTGCTATTACCGCTACACGCTAAGCGCTATTGCTACTGCTATGCTACGTACATGAGTTTTTTTTTTGCAATTTGCATTGGCTTATGTACTAGTGTTTCTATTTTTGATGCTACATGGTCTGCTATAATAAGTATGCTAAACTGAACTATGTGCTTTTGTTCTCATTCTATATTTGAAAATATTTAAATATTAATTGTTCCTTTTATTTGCTCTTCATCCAGTATTCTTAAAATCATCGTTGTTCGTTTCATTGAAAACTAAAATTATCGTTGTTCATCTATTATAATTTGTCATACTATGAAGTATGAACTATTAAATAATGTTAACTAGTATATATATCTTTTTTTTCTTCTTCTTATTTGCATGATCGAAAAAATATAAACTTAGATTAGTTGTCATTTTAGTTGTTACCACAATTCTCCAATATTGATCATGTTGACAATTAGTAGAAATATAAACTATAAATTTTGAAAAGAATAAAAAAAAAACGCTATGTATGATAGCTTCTGTTATATCTGTGCTATTCGCAATAATTTTTTTTGTCTCCCCACTATGCAGCTATAATCACTATTTAGAACCTTAATTATTATTATTATTATTGTTATTATTATTATTATTATTTTTTATTAATAACAATAAAATGTCAGTGTGTTGTCACCTTCTGTTCATGTATATATGTGTTACGAATACCAAAATATGATGTAAACCACAGTGAGAATTGAGAAAGCATCTTACATATAATTATAAATATATCAGAAACATATATTTCGTGGATGTTAACTTATAAAACCAAGTCCACAAAATGAAACGAGTCATTTTTGTTTACTAGCGAGGGGTATCTCGATCTTTGAAAGACAATAAAGAAAATCGGAGGAGTGAAAAGATATTTTAGTTTTTCAAGAGATATTTCTGCTTTGTAGGGATGCCTGATGTGATGTGTTTCTCGAGGAATATTTGCAAGGGTTTGTATGAAAATACGCCAATTTCCCAAGAGATATTTCCTCTGCTTTAAATAGAGGAACACCGATCACCTATGTCGTTCCATATATCCCATACTCTTCTCTTGAGTTCACTTGTGACTTGGTGAGCAAGCAAACAAAAGGTTACCTTTTTTAGAAAGATGGGGATTCCTTCATTCTATCGTTGGTTAGTAGAAAAATACCCAAAAATTAAACAAAAGGCTGTAGAAGTAGAAGTACCCGACTGGAGTGCAACAGAGCCGAACCCTAATGGAATCGAATTCGACAATTTGTACCTTGATATGAATTGTCTCATCCATCCCTGCTTCCATCCAGAAGATGAGGTTTGTACATGATTACACACACCACACACACACACACAAACTCTCTTTTCATTTTACTTGACATTTTTGGAGCACGAAGGTTGTTTTTGTTCACACAAAAAATCTTAAGAACATCAATAAACACACGAGATTATTATCCTCTATCCACCCACAAAATTTAATACATTACTATCTCATGTGGTACCATTCCTTTTCACTTTCCTCAACTTTCGTCTCAACAGTCAACATGCGTCAACTCTCTGTTTCCAGCAAAACAATGTTATTCTAATTTTAAAGTCAAAAAGAAAAAGAAAAAGAAAAAGAAAAAGAGAGAAGATAGAAAGAACCACCCACGGAGAGGCAATAAGAAACCCTCTCTCTCTCTTTGGTTTCTTTAATTATGAAGAGATATAGAAGTTTGATTTATTGTAAATACATTTTTTTATCAATTAAATTATTAGTAGCCTAGTAGGCATTAAAATCACAAACTTTCAAACATAAAATAAAATAAAATTCACGACTCAAAACTTACAAGTTACAATTTAATATCGCTTGCATTTTTCTACAATTAGGGTACGTTTGGATGAGAATTATAATAGTTAGAATAACTACTATTTTTTGAAATTAGTAGATGGAAATAGCACTAACCTTGATGGTAAGAGAATAGTGCTAATCCAAATCTATTATGAACAGTAAAAAAAGTTGTTTGGAATCTATATATAGAATAGAGTTTGAAGGAAATAAATAAAGTAATAATTTATGTGTTTTCTTTTTCAACTAACTCTAATCTTTAACTATTGCTTGTTGGAAATATTTGAAGCATCTTTTTATTCAATTTAATACCTCAACTAACTAATAGATGCCAAGAGCAATTAAAAATAAGAAATTTATCCTCTAGCAATTAAAATTATTTAGAGCATCTTTTAATCCAATATGTATAGAGCTGAAGAGAAGAAAAATATAAAAAAAATCTAACTATTAGCTAACCAAGTAACAAAGTAAAATTTAAAAAATATTTTAGTCATCATTTAAATTTAAATTTGTAGCAATGTTTGAAGACAAAATCCAACCATTACAATAAGTACCAAAGAATACTTCTTTCTATTGAGCGACTTGACAAAGGCATTATGATTTATGACTAACACTGCTTTATTTTTTCCCCCAACTTTTTTTCTCAGCTATTTGCGCCGAAAACCTACGATGATGTTTTTCAATCAGTTTTCGAGTACATTGATAGAATATTTAACATTGTTCGGCCACGGAAGTTGCTCTATATTGCTTTAGGTATGTTCATTTTCCAGCTCAATGGAATCCAATATAAGAAATTATGTATGTTGTAATTAATCTACTATATATTAGCACCATAAATAAGACTTTCTAAAGAACAAAAAAAATATTTTGTAAAATCTTTGTAGTTAATTAATTAACAAATTTCATCAAGTACTTTACTAATGCATGTATGTTTTTTTTACCAAATAGTTCTTAATTAATTTGTGCCATTGACTATACGTATGAGCAGATGGAGTGGCTCCTCGAGGAAAGATGAATCGACAACGAGCCCGGAGATTTAGCTCTGCCAGATATGCTAAAATAGATGTAAGTATTTTATTTGATTTATATTCCTTCAAATTTGCTTTATTAATTTACATGTTAAAATTTATTAAACTGGTTGAATGTGAAATGTGATATCATTTCTACATGGAAAACTTTAAAAACTTTTTGTAGGAGCTAGAAGAAGATCTACTAAGAGAAGAGTACCAAAGAACCAACAAACTTCTGATGCCAAAAGAAAAGCATGAGGTCTCAGATGCCAATATCATAACCCCGGGAACAATTTTTATGGAGAGACTCTCAAAAGCTCTCGAGTACTATATCCGGATGAGATTAAACTCAAATCCTGCTTGGATGAAAATAAAGGTTAGAGTATGCTAACTACTTGAATTAATCTTGTTCATATTTGGTATTTTGCAGATCATTTATCTTTCTAAATAATACATGAAAGATAGGAAGTTCTAAATAATTAATACATTAATTGAAAGCCATATATACTCTTTTGAAGGTAATTCTCTCAGATGCAAATGTCCCCGGTGAAGGAGAGCACAAGATAATGTCTTTTATCAGATCTCAGCAAAATTCTAATGGTTACAACCCCAATTTGAGGCATTGTTTGTATGGTTTGGTAAGGCTTCTTTTTTCTTGTTTGATTTTGTAGAAAAAAATAATTTGCATGTCATTATAAGTTTTCCTTTCTTTTTGTTATTGCCCTTTTATTTAGTTTGTATTCAAGGATCGTATTCTTAAAAAGTTATGGCCCTGCTCCTATTTCGTTAGCATTTTAACATAATATTCCATATTTACAGAAATATCAATCCTTTTACTAATGATTGTACGCCCACCAAGAAATACTGTTAATATTTTAAAATCTTTTTTTTTTGCAGTTAACCTGATTCATGTTATGTTATTTATTTTATTAGGATGCAGATCTGATAATGCTCGCCCTAACAACACATGAGTTTTATTTCTTCATCCTACGGGAGGTTAGTTCTCTGTGAAGATTCTACATGTTCTTAATACAGTAAATTGCTTTGTAAACGACACATATGCATGCACTCTTTGTAACTTTATGTTCTTATCTTTGAGTTATCAGGATGTCTCCGGTCAAAACCAAAGTATTGTTTTAACGGATTTTGGACAAGGCTTGTCAACTAATCTACATGAGGCGATAAAATCACGGGAATGGTACAAAATGATTCAAGAAAATAAGAAAGCGACTCCAACCAATCAGCCTTTTGAGGTTATCAACAACTGTATATATATTTTTATATTTTTTTTGGAGTTCTCTTCAAATACTCTTAAGCGTGAGGCACATGATCCTATATATTAAGGCATTTTGATTTTGTTATACCTTTGAAAAATTATTGTTCCAGCTTGAATTTAATATTTTTTTTGGTAAAAATGTTAGTAATTTTATTCATATTTTCTCCATGCTTTGTTTTATAAATTTGTAATATAAAATTGCATTGGAGTTTACCTTGAAGGTTAGATAACAGGCATCATAGATGATTATGTGCCAGGACAAGTCCATTGCAAATTTAACAGAGGGAGCACCTCACTTCTGTCGAAAACCTTACTTAAATCGATACATTAATAGAGGGAGCACTTCTCTTAACTGCAAAAAAAAAAAGTGGATACATTAATATCTTCTTTTATCATATATTGAACTTGACGACTTGTAGGATCAGAAGGAGAATTCCATGTAAATCGATCAAAAAATCTTTTGTAAATTTTCCTTGTAAATTTAAATATGTAGCTTCTTAATATATGCATTTTGAGAGAGTATTTGGAGCTTGACATGAAGATAGAGGAATTTAAGGTCGAGATGGATAGAATTGTAGATGATTTTATCTTCATCTGCATTTTGATGGGAAATGATTTCCTTCCTAATCTTCCTTCACTTGAAGCTCATGAGGTACAAAAATAAATTAATTTATCACTTTTAACCTTTCAATGAGAGCTTGAAATTTGGGAGGATGTCTTGCCATGCTCTATGTTTTGTCTAAATTTTGCTAACAATTTAAGTCTAAATAGAATGCGCTTGATCTTCTCATGGATGTATATAAAAGAACACTGAAGAAAACAGGCGGGTATCTTATTGATACCGCAAAAGTAAGCAACGCAAAAATGCTATTGTTTGTCCCCATTTGTTTTTTTCCCTTGTTACCTTAATTTGTTATGCTTATATATTTGTCCCATTTTTTCATATATGCAGATTAAAGACAAAGAACATGCATACATAAAGATATCCAGCGTTGAGAAGTTCATTCTGGATGTAGGAACATATGAGGAGGAGATTTTTCTGAAAAGATATAATATTAAAGAGGTATTGACATAAAAATTAAGCAAAAGATATTTAAAAGGCAACTTAATAAAATCAACTAACATTGTAAACTGGTTTGAGCAGAATCTGTTGTGCATGTTTTCACAAAAACTCTCGGAAGGAGATATGGGCAGTGGTACTTGTTCCGATGATCGGGTATGTAATGAAATATATTACCAGAATTACTAATTAATTTCTGCTTCTGCTAACCTGACTGACAAAGGGTAAACCGGTATTTTACGGGTTACCCTGTTTCAACTAAACTGTGTCTTGGTTAATCAACAAGCCACATGTTAGCTCCTGATTAGGAAAGTTATCTGAACTAGGTATCTATATTAGCAAGCCCTCTACTAAGAGATGCAGGTTCCATTCTCGAGAATAGCATCATTTAAAAGATGTTGGGTTGTACCAGGGCCCTTTAGGAAAATGCTATTAACAAGTTAAATAAAAATGTCTAAAAGTATAAAGAAAAGAAAAGCAAATAAAAATGCCTAAAAGTAAAAAGAAAAGAAAAGCCATTTGTGAGAGAGCTGTGTCAGTGCATAGTTGCACTTATTAAGCTATTTACCTTTTTTCATATTAATGAAGAGAGTACTGTTATATTGTGGTTGAATGAGTATTTAATAAAGAAAGTATTATTCTGTGATTTGCTTTATGGATTTAACAGTATTAACTTGTTCAGGAAAATTCAACAAGAGTAGTTGAGGATATTTGTTGTCTCTCTTCTTCTGGAAGTACTGCAAATAATGAGTTGGCTGTATGTTATTGTTTTAATTCTTCATAATATTGTTTATGTATCAATCATCAAGTTTTACATTGCATATTAACTGCTGCATAAATATTATAGGTCGTCAACAACACTTCTGAGCTGAAGGTACGACTGAAGGATAGACTTAAACAAAAGCAAGACACATACCAATCCAAAACTTTTCAGGATAAAGTATATTGTTTTTCTTCTTTGCAGAATAATTAATTGTTTCCACTCTCCAGTATGTACATATGCTTACAGGAATTTTCTTACAACAACAACAACATCCAAGCCTTTAGTCCCAAACAAGTTGGGGTAGGCTAGAAATGAAACCATCCAAGCCTTTAATCTTATGCTTTATAAAAGTGCTTTGAATTGCTTGCTGCAGATAAGACTAGGTTATCCTGGCTGGAAAGAGAGATATTACAAAGAGAAATTCTGTGCAAAAGATTCGAGTGAAATTGAAAGAACACAGAAAATTGTGGTCAGTAGGTTTCTATTTAATTTTTCAACAATGATTCTGTGATAAAATTTTGCAATTTAAGCTGATAATTAAGTTCAGAGTAGCACAGTTTCACTGTTTTCCTCCTCTGCATATTAGCCTTCATCCAAGTTGATTAGGCAGGAATTTCTCATTTAAGCATTTTGAATTTGATCATGAATTATCAATTCGATCTTCCTTCATTTGAGTGAATTAGTAGAAATCAGAAAATTGAAAAGTATGATATGCAAACAAACATGTCAGTCAATTACCCAAATATTCAGTTTAAGCAATTTGTATTGAACATAATGTCAATTCTGAGTTCCCTCATTTGTGATATAATACCAAGAGAAAAAAATATACGAACAATATTTTTTTTATCGGTTAATTGTTACCGAGTTATGTATCGGAACTATATTTTTTTTTTATCGGTTAATTTTAAATAAACAATAAATATAGGTGGAGAAGTACATGGAAGGGCTTTGTTGGGTTCTCCAGTATTATTTTGTGGGAGTTTGTTCTTGGACCTGGTATGTTCCAATTTTAGTTCACACAAACAACGGTAGTAATATTCCAAATCTTTGTACAATCATGCAACGAATGACTTTTTAGCAAATACTAGGAGTTTTGGTTTTTTTTTTTTTTCGGGGGGAGTAGAGATTATTGATGAAGTTGAGGTTAGGTCAAAGAGACCTTGCTTTTATTTGATGGTGAAGGCTAAAAGTGAAGCAGAACCTCCATATTTTGGTGCCAGTTGTCATGGAACCAGACCTTTTGTAGGTGGCACAGAATCCAGGACTCTTGTAGGTCTTAGAACTGCGCTATACTCTGATATATCTTAAGAATAAAAGGTAGATTCTGAAGTATGATTTTTTTTTTGGTAAACATTAAAGGTTAAAATAAAAATAGGTTCTGCTACTTTTGCTACCCTTTTTTAATTCATCAAGTTATGAAATCACTGCAAACATTTTCTCAGCTTTTCCGACCGCTAAATTTCTTAGGTATTATCCTTATCACTATGGTCCATTTGCATCGGATATGAAGAATCTCAAATGTGCAAATTTCAACTTCAATATTGGACAGCCTTTCAAGCCATTTGATCAACTAATGGCAGTTCTTCCTCCTCAAAGGTATAGTTCTTCTCTTCTGACGTTTACAGATTTTCTCGTTGGTATGTTTAAGTTTTAGTGATAGAGGTTCTAGTTGGCTTCAAATCCATCCACATTATCATCTGAGTCCAATTGCTGTTGATAATTTCTTGTTGAAAGGGTAGAATGTTCTTCTTCATTTCCAAAATAATTGATCTGCTGTTACAAATGTCAGATTGGGCAAATCCCATAGTATAAAAATCCAATTCCAATTGCTATCGAAAATTTCTTGTCGAATGGGTACAATTTTCTGCTCCATTTTCAAAAGAGTTGTATGCTGTTAAGAAAGTGAGAGACAGATTCCATAGGGAGGTGAACAAAGCTGTATACTGTCACAATGTTAACTTGAGCCAAGGTCGATTTGAAGTACTGGTTTTTGGAATATAACATCTGATCCTTGAAATTTCTGCATAAGATTAATTAATTACTGATATGTTAAGTTGTTAACCATACTAATTCTTCTTTTCATCTGTACTTTTAATAGTTCTGATTTGCTCCCCAGTGCTTATGCTGAACTTATGAAGTGCAAAGATTCAAAAATCTCAAAATTCTATCCAGAAGGTTTATAAAAACTCTATTAATGTTTCTTAATTTGAAAAACTTAATAAAGGGATATCCTCTTTTTGTGTATTCTCTGTAAAATGGATCTGACCACTTCTTTATTTTTCTTTCCTTTTAAGGGGATATTGAGATTGATATGGATGGGAAGAGGTTTCTTTGGCAAGTAAGTTTTGTCACTGAATATGTAACGTTATAGCTTGTGTAGCTAGCCTTGAATCTATTGTAAACATAGAATAAGGGTCATTTGAAGTTTCAATTACGTTGCTTTTATAAAAAGAAATCTCAATAGACAATAGTTTTCAAATAAAATGTCCTTTCTTTCTTAGTATAAGAATGCAAGTTTATTGTTGAATTCTTTGTTTTACTCATCACCATACAGGGCGTTATTAAACTCCCTTCTATCAACGAGGACCTTCTTTTAGAATCTACAAAAGTGTTAGAGAGCAGCCTTCAAGTATGATATATATTATTTATTCTTTGTCAGTATTCGTATTTGAGATATAATGAAATACTAATAATATTGGTTTGTTAACGTGGTTTCATCCTTTGCTAGATTGATGAGATTGAAAGGAATTCTTTGAGAAATGACATCATCTTTATAAGAAATGACAGCTCTCTAGGTTTCAAACTGGCTCCTACTAGTGATGATTTTAAAATTCCGGTCGATTTTGCAAGGTACATATTACTTTAGTTAAAAATTCATATTTTTGTCCATATTTTAATAAGTTTCCGCATGAAATGAGAACAGAACACATAATGTAATAGATTAATAAAAAAAATGAGTGAATGCAATCAGATTAGACAATTTTTCTCTTTATTTTGCCCTGCTTAACTTTTTTTATTTTATTGCAGTTGCGAAGTCAGTGGAGTACTTTGCAACAGAAAGGAGCTTGAAGACGGTGGATTCTTTTTATCACCAATTCAGTGCATGGATGATATCAAAGACGATATTGTCATGTAAGTTGCATATATACAACCTTCCAATTTGTTCTTGTTTCAATAAGACCTTCACATGATGCTCATTATCTCAAAATCAGGTCCTATACCTTTTTTCATAAAGTTGATGCATATTATTTTCTCCTTCTGTGATAATTTAGCTCGGCTCAATATCTAAACCCTGTTGTTGGTGTTCCTGTATTGAGATTGCTTGAAAATGTCGAAGTTCCAGATAAGGTACTTTGTGTCATCTATCTTCTTGTTCTGCCAAAAAAAGTACAAAAGTGAATAATATGCTACTTGTTATATTTTGAGAGAGATTCAATTGGAAGCAGCAAATTCATTGTGATTTTCTAGCACTGAATTGTCATTTAATGCCAGACATTAACTGCTAATGACGTGCAAAGGAGAGAGCTTTGGCACGAATCATGCTCCAGACAAACTACAACCAAGTAAGTACTATTTATTTGGCCTGTCTTTTTACAGGCTAGACCTGATACTGGTATGCAGTTCTTCAGCTTTTAGTTGTTCATGGCCGTTCACTTCCATATTTCCTTTCGTGGCATCTATTACCAAAAAAGTATGATCTTTCTTAGGAAACAACAAAATAATTTTATGGGTAAAATGTTTTAGTACTGTATTGTATAAGTTGTCTGCCGGTACTTTCAGGTCATTAACTGCACATATTTCCTTTTATGACTGAAGAATATGTTTGTTCTCAAAGGTCTGATCATTACCGAAAGGACGGAGCTGCTTCTGGACATTCGCGTGACACCTGGAGATGTGCTGGCTCTGGCCAGAGCAGCTCTACTGGTAGAGGTTGGAGGAATGCTACTTATGGAAATGGAAGTAGACCTTTCAGTGGAAATCAAGGGAGAGGATTCATAGGAGTTCATGAATCACACCATCCAAGTTATAGTTTAAACAGAGGCAGGGGTAGTGATGGCACTACTGCTTTAGCGAGAGGCGGCTCTACCGGTAGAGGTTGGAGGAATGTTACTTATGGAAATGAAAGTAGACCTTTCGGTGGAAATCAAGGGAGAGGATTCATAGGAGTCCATGAAACACACCATCTAAGTTCTAGTTTAAACAGAGGTAGGGGTAGTGATGGCACTACTGCCTTAGCGAGAGGGACCTATCGGCCCCAAGGGACTGTACCGAGTGTTGCTTGGGGCCCTGTAGATTCCAGACCTGGCTGGATCGGGAGGGGTCGAGCTCGAAATTAGAGTTGGAGGGCCTTTTGTACCAGTTAATTTGGTTCATGTCTGTTTAATTATCAGGCAACGGTCACTGTTTTTTTGTATGCTGTGAACTGACAAAGTCTATGTGTCGCATTACTATGTAATTTGTTTTGGCTGAATGTAGTGATACTTGTGAGCATTTTGTCTTGAAATTCATCTATCTTATAGGTGATGTGTCTACATACAAAAAATTAAAATTTTTGAACTTATTTTGTATAGTCTAGTAGTAAAAAAAACGTTCAAAAAATGAATGCATTAAAATTAACTTATATACTTGTAATTTTGACCGATTAACTTTATACTTAAATAATTCAAAAGTTTAAATTTTTTGCATGTAGACGCATCACTCGTAAAGTAGATGAATTCAACAGTTTAAATTCATTGTTTGAATCCAATCCGATAAATTTTAAAGTTGAGTTCAGAAAAAAAATTTGGTGAACTTAAAGAACACCCTAATTCTACTTTATATACATGTCTTTAGAACTGAGTACTATTTGCAAAGCAAAACGAAATAATAAATAAAAATAAGAAATTAAATTTGAGAGATCGTTTACCTCGGAAGCGTATCCTCTGAGATATCTCAATTTTTGCGTGACCAACGTGTCCGGTGCCTATTCGGGAAAGCATAGGGGGTCAGTATTATTTGAGCTTTGAGATTCGTGCAGAACATATTTGAACAATTGAGATCCAAAAAGTCATGCAAAGTTTGAGATATCTCAGAGGATGCGAATTCTTACCAGTTATGGTTAGGTTGTTTTGGTAGAAAATAATAAATCGCACATGTATTTCATTTCAATTTATGTTCTTGGATTGGATGTAATTCTAAGTATTTTAGGCCGTCAAATTGGGCTAACTGTAGAGTTTTTGAAAGGAGCTGAAAGCCTTGAATTGGTTATACACATGTAATTGTAGGCCTGGCTGTAGTTGAGCCTTATATGTTAAATCCCCAATAAAAGTACCAACGATGCTTGGAAAAAGTGGCTGTACATGTGAAATGTTTCTTCAATTTGTTTTGTTAAAAATTGTGACTTAGTATTGTTGTATCAAATTATTTTTTTTTGTTTTTTTCTTGTGTGAAAATCTTAGTAGTAGCTACTATGTAATGTTACATCCATCTGTTCCATGCAGACTCGCATGTAGCATTTGTTCCTTAATTACAGCCATTACCTAATGATTTTGATACCTAGTTACAACACAAAATAGAGATAAAAGCTATCCCTATCCCAACTCTTTTATGCTCAGCCTATCCCCACAGTATTGCAACCACAATGTATTCTCTTCTACTATCATATCAGCTAACTGCCTTGGAGGTAGCAATCTATATTTGGAAAGATTTTTTCATTTCCCACGTCTGATTCACTGTGTCTTCCTTGATCATGAGCTTGAACCTCATGTGCAATTCCATGCGATCCCAAACCCGTGTAGCATACTGACATAAGAAGAAAAGATGGTGTGTTGTTTCCAGAACACAGTTATTACACAAGACGCACCTTAATTCACATAACATGTGTCTCTTTGTTATTACATCATTTGTCAGTATTTTGCCATGTAACAGTAGAAAGGCAAATATTCTGACCTTGATCCAGATCTCTTTATATCCCCAAGCGTTCCTCCAATGAGCAGTACTCTATAAACATAAACAGCAGAGTAGTTTCCTGATTTTGTCCACATCCATCTTAGTTCATCTCTTAATGGTGTGAATTGCACTGACATTGTATATCAGGAGTCAGGTCATCCATTCTTTAGCCTTCGTATTGGGGCATCATGTCACGCGCGTGTCGTACCAAAAGGAAACTGAAGTGCCATTTCCCACCTTCCATATTGTACTCCAGTTGAACAGTGAGTTCAACGACGTGGTTTCTCTTGTTGACACTGGTACCAGTTGATCAAAATGCTAAGTTTTCGTACTTCTTTTGACACTGCTTAATTCTATGATGCTTCTATGTTTAGCTGAGGCTTATTGGTTCACAGATTCAGGTTTGTATGACATGAATATTGTTAAAGCAAGTTTCTTTCGTCAAGAATAAAGCAAGTGATATATAAAAAGTATCACTTTAACCAAAAGAAAAATAATCAAGTCTGAGAAAAAATATGTAGGTGGCTGAAAGTTTTGATAAAAGGAATTTCTCTGATTTTATTGATTATATGTTTATAGATTACAAGGTACAAAGCTAAGCTACTTATACACATTTAGGCAATTAGCCGTTGGAACAAATAAAGAAACAAGAATCAATTAATTAGGGGACAGATTATATAGCTGGTATTATTTACTGTAGACAGTTGGTCTTGCCAAAGAGGAGAAGCAAATATCGCCAGAGAAGGTGAGAGCATATCTGGATGTAATTCCTTGATCCAATAATTGATATGAGTATCTCCAAGATATATATTCTAATTATTTTCAACACTCCCTCTCAAGTTGGGATCATATAGATCTATAGAACCCAACTTGTGTAAAATAGTTTGAAAACTCGATGTATCTAACGTCTTTGTGAAAATATCTGCTAATTGATCTTTAGAGCTAATGTAAGGCGTTTCAATCTCCTTTGATTGCACATTTTCTCGTATGAAATGGCAATCAATTTCGATGTCCTTCATTCGTTCATGAAATACCGGATTAGATGCAATGTGCCTAGCCAAGTTATCACAATGCATCTTCATAGGTTGATCATTTTTAATTCTCATGTCGTATAGCAATTGTTTTAGCCAAACTAGCTCGCTTACAGTTGCCACCATTGCTCGATATTCTGCTTCAGCACTCGACCTTGCCACCACACTTTGTTTCTTACTTTTCCATGTTGTAAGGTTGCCTCCAATGAATGTACAATAGCCGGTGATTGATCGTCGATCGCAACTTCCCGCCCAATCCGCATCAGAGAAACCTACAATGGTCAAATCATTATTTTTCTTAAACCAAATACCTCGACCAGGTGAACCCTTAAGATATCTAAGTATCCTTTCGACAGCATCCATATGACTTGTGCGTGGAGCATGCATGAATTGACTTACTGCATTAACCGCGTAAGCAATGTCGGGTCTGGTGACAGTTAGATAAATTAATTTACCTACAAGTCTTTGGAATTGACCAATATTTTTTAAGGGTTCACCATCCTCGAGATTTAATTTTTTTTATTAATTTCCATTGGAGTGTTGAATGGTTTAACATCTAATTTTCATGTTTCTTTTAACAAGTCTAATGTATATTTTCTTTGTGAAATGAACAAACCTTTATTTGAATAAGCTAATTCAATTCCTAAAAAATATCTAAGTTGACCTAGGTCTTTAATTTCAAATTTAGTTTTTAAATGATGTTTAATTAGTTCAATATTATCTTTATTATTTTTGGTAACAATTAAATCATCTACATATACTAAGATAATTGTTGTTGAGCTTTTGTTTATTTTAATGAACATGGATGAATCGGCCGAGCTTTTGGTAAAACCGAATTCTAAAAGAGCATAGCTAAGTTTGGCATACCATGCACGTGGTGATTGTTTGAGACCATATATGGACTTATGTAATTTGCATACCAAATGTTTGTCATTTTCGATGTAGCCCTGTGGTAGGTCCATATACACTTCCTCATTTAATGTTCCTTGTAAAAATGCATTCTTAACATTCATTTGGTATAATTGCGAACCTTGATTTACCGCAATTGAGAGCAGTACTCTTACCGTACTCATTTTTGCAACAGGTGCAAATGTTTCTTTATAGTCTATGCCATATGTTTGTGTAAACCCTTTTGCTACTAACCTAGCTTTATATCTTTCAATTGAGTCATCACTATTATATTTTATTTTATAAACCCATTTGCATCCTACAGATTTTTTATCTTGAGGCAATGTAACAATGGTCCAAGTTCTATTTTTTCGAGGGCATGCAATTCCTCTTCCATTGTCTTCTCCATAATGGGTTTTCATTTGCTTCTTGATATGTAGTGGGCTCAACATGATTTGATACAGAGCTTAAGTAAGCACAAAAATCATGTGAAATATTTTCATATGACATATAATCTTGAATTGGATATGTAGTTGTATGGCATGTTATAAAGTCATTTAGCCTTTGAGGGGGTCTAGTGGAATGAACTGGCCTTCGTAGCGTGTTTGAATTTGTAGTGTCACCTTGAGCTTGTGGGATGTTACCTTGATCTTCATTTTCTTCAAGTTGAATTTCCTCAGTACCTATCTCATGATTTATACCTTGCTCAAAAATAGTTAGTTGTGGTCTGGGTTGTTCAAAATGATGTAAATCTTTTATTTGATCATTTTCTTTTTGTTGAAAAAATGGCTGAAATTCAAAAAATGAAACATCACTTGATATGTGTAATTTTTTATTGATGAGATCATAACATTTATATCTCTTTTTTTTCTGACGAATATCCTAAAAATATACACTTTGAATAATGCTTGTCCAATTTATCTCTATGTTTATTTTGAACGTGTACAAAACAAGTGCACCCAAATACACGTAAATGATCTAGTTTTATAAATTTATTATTCAAAGTCTCTAAAGGTGATTTATCTTGTAAAATAGTGCTGGGTGTTCTATTAATTAAATATGACGCTGTAAGAACAGCATCGGACCAAAAAAATTTTGGAACATTATTTTGAAATAGTAACGATCTAGTTACCTCATCAAGCAAGTGTCTATTTTTCCTTTCTGCGACTCCATTTTGTTGTGGAGTGCCAACACATGTTTTTTGATGCACAATGCCAAGATTTTTTGTAAATTCCAAAAATTCGTTGTTTACATATTCCGTTCCATTATCGGTACGTAATATTTTAATGCAAGTATTATATTGATTTAATATCAAATTTACAAATTCTTTAAAAGTTGAAAATACTTCTGATTTTGCTTTTAGCAAATAAATCCAAGTAGTGCGAGAAAAATCATCGATAAATGTAATAAAATATTTAAAACCATTGTAAGAATCAATTGGAGCCGGACCCCAAACATCTGAATGCACCAATTCGAATGATGCATTTGTTTTATTTTGAGAAATTGGAAAAGATGATCTTGTTTGTTTTGAAAAGCGACAAACATCACAACAAGTATTATTTAAATTTGGTAGCACAAAAAGTTTTCCTAATACTTTATCAAAAGGATGTCCTATTCTATAATGTCATAGTTTATCTTTGCTAGAACAAGAATTTGCAATATGAGAATAATTAAATGAATCTAAAATATATAGTCCATCTTGTAATGTTCCCTCACCAATCGTCTTCCCTGTAACTATATCCTGAAATGTTACATTGTTGGGTGAGAAAATCAAATTACAATTTAATTCTTTTGTGATTTTGCCAACTGATAGTAAATTCGAAGTCAAAGATGGTATGTACATAATATTAGAAACTGTTTTTGAAAAAAAAATTAGTTTGTCCTAGACCATCTATTGGGGCCTTAGTACCATTTGCCACTGTTACGAATGATTTGTCATTATTATTTTTTTGTAAAATTATGTAACAATGCTAAATTTCCAGTCATGTGATATGTCGCACCTGAGTCGATTAACCAATAATTTTTATGCATAGCAGATAATGCCACAGAGCCTTTAGAAAAATTGGCAGAAAGGTTTAATTAGGGCTGATTAATGAGCGAGTTGGGGTATGCTCATGCTCGACTTATTTAGTTAATGAGCGATAATGAGCGAGTTGTTAATGAGCGGATTGTTAATGAGCGAGTTATGAGCAACTGAGCGAGTCACGAATGATTAGCAAGCTAAGAAATAAAAAACTAATTTTCATTTATAGAATTTAACAAATTGTGATAATCCAATCTAATTAAACATTACATAATTTAACAAAAACTTGTCCATAACAAATTTAACAAAATCAAACAACAAATTTGTTCTAGAGCGTAAGTTTAGGTTAGGAGATTTTTTTATTTATTCAATTTTAATTTTAATTTAAGGAATTTGGATTAAATGTGGCAGGATTAGATGTGACAATTTCTTAATGAGCGAGTTGGGGTATGCTCATGCTCGGCTCATTAAGTTAATGAGCGATAATGAGCGAGTTGTTAATGAGCAAGTTGATAATGAGCGAGTCACGAGTTATGAACAATTTACTCACCCCTAGGTTTAATGTAAGTTTTGATGTTGGTTTTGTATTAACTAAAAAATTCAGGGGCTTACCCACAAAATTACCTTCTCTTGGAGGCACCTGACTATTTTCTTGCGTTGGGTTTTTTTTCAGCGTCTGGCCAAGTTGAGTACACATCACCTGACTGAGTTGCCCATTTTGTCCGAGTTTTTCAATTAAATCAGACAAAACAGATGCCATCGCTTCTCCACTTGTGGAGGTTTCTGCCAGGTTTGATTTCGTGCCCCCACTCTGATTCCCTCCATTCCAGTTCGCCCGATCACCTCCAGTCCACTTCTTCTCCTTGTTCGGCCTGAGATGCGGGTACAGAATCCAGCAACCTGCACGCTCGTGACCATTCCTGTTGCAGTGGTCACACTTCAAATTGCGCTTTGAACCTCCTTTGCCTCTTCCCTTACCGTTATCACCTCCTGTGGTGTAGTAACTTCCACCATTTATTGCAGCTAGAGCACTTCTCTCGGGTTCGCTTTCAATTTGGTTGTTCCCTTGATTCATGAGTTTCCTGCGACTTTCTTCCCTCTGTACAAGGCTAATAGCACTAGCAAAGGAAGGTAATTCGGGAAAGAGGAGAATTTGGCTTCTTACATGCTCAAAAGAGGGATCAAGAGATGATAAGAACAAATAGACATTTTCTTGATCTGCTCTTTTATGTAATTCACCCAAATCAATTGTTGGGGGCTGGTAAATGGCAAGCTCTTCTAATTTTGATTTTAAAGATCCAACATGTTCGACAGTTGATTGATTTGGTTTTTTCTTTATTTGAAGTAAATCTTGTTTCAATTGGAAGATATGAGCATAATTATTCTGTTGGCCATACATTTGTTTGATTCCTTCCCACATATCTTTTGAGGTGTTAAATGCAAGAATAAACAAATTTGATATGCTTGGTTCCATTGAATTCAATAACCAAGTCATAATCAGATTGTCCATTGAACGCCATTCTTCTAATTTGTTTTCATAGTTTGGATCTTCGCTATCAAATTTAGGGAGAGAAACTTTACCATTTATCCAGCCAATTAACATTTTTCCGTGAAGCGCCATTGTCACTGAACGCGACCAAGTTAGGTAGTTATCACCATTGAGCAGTGTGGTGGAGAGGCACAACGATGAATCAACATTTGTGTGTTTATAATTGTTTGTATTTTCAGAAGGCGCAACTGTCTTCTCAGCGTCGCTCGCCATCACTGAATTATGTGAAAGTCAGACTCAATTGGTCTGTTATATTTTTCGCTCTGATACCATGAAAGTTTTGATAAGGAATTTCTCTGATTTTATTGATTATATGTTTATAGATTACAAGGTACAAAGCTAAGCTACTTATACACATTTAAGCAATTAGTCGTTGGAACAAATAAAGAAACAAGAATCAATTAATTAGGGGACATATTATATAGCTGGTATTATTTACTGTAGACAGCTGGTCTTGCCAAAGAGGAGAAGCAAATATCGCCAGAGAAGGTGAGAGCATATCTGGATGTAATTCCTTGATCCAATAATTGATATGAGTATCTCCAAGATATATATTCTAATTATTTTCAACAGTGGCCATAACTTTGGATACTAGGCAGTCCGAAAGACATGATAAAATTGCGTTTTTTCATGTCAGTACACAGTCAACATATTTATGTGTTGTGATTCGCGTATCGCGTGCTGTAATCATTCACGTGATCTAATTATCTTTTAAAAATTTGACACAACACGTCACGCGAAAGATCTAGTTATGATACGACACGTTACATGGTTACGTGAGTCACGTGTAATTTAGAGTTTTAGATCTTGATCAAATGGTGAATATTAAATAAACTAACCTAAATTATGAAACAAATAGTTAAACGTGATCAAACGTGACCAGTCAAATTTGAACACCGCACATTTAGGCACGGCACGTTTGGCTATGGCGTGACTCGGTGTGTAGTGACTACCATTGATATTTTAGTCACGACAGATATGACATGACACGACTGTACATTTAATCATGGTACGAGACCTAAGTCATGATATATTAGTCATACATGACACGTCTCGGCACATTTTTACCACTCTAAATATGGAGTTGACTTGAACAAATTAAGTAATTGAAGGCAAAAATGGGAACTTCAAAGAAAGCATAATGGAATTGGAAAATGCGTGCAGGCGGGGGTGTGGGGAGTTCTAATTAATATCCAGTTAACCAAAAAAAATTATAAATTTTAAGATTTGTGTTAATTTGATATAAACAGCCAGAATACCTCATGAAGTAACTAAAAAGTTAAGTTAAACATACGAATTTGAATATGCTTGTCAGACGCACAAACAAAAAAATTAGGAGGTTATTAGAAATCAGTGTTGCAAAAAACATCCGTTTAGATTGATTAATCGGTTGATTAGTTGTTAGCGGTGGTCAAACCGTTACGGATTTTTCCGACTAATTAGCTGATTATTTCCGATTAATTGTTTGGTGGTACTATATCGGTCCGACAACTGCATATTTTTATTTACAACATTGTTAGAAATTGATACCTCAATTGGACAGTCGGGACTCGGGAGCTGAGCAGCACCAATGCTGCAAGGATTTAAAATCAGAACGAGGGAGGGGTGTAACTGCAAATTATCAATAGGCCAACCGGGTTGGAGTGGGAAAAATAGCACGGTGGAGTCGGCTCTATCACAGAACGGTACGGTTACAGCATGAAACGACATAACATGCATGTCGGTTACGTGCCGTGACCATCGGAACGTATGGCACTACATATCATGCAAAAGATCTAATCACGGCACGTTACGACACGTGGTCACGCGAGTCACATATAATTAGAACTGATAGATCTTGATTAAATGGTGCTAAGTTACAATAGAAAAATTATTTTTTATCTTCTCTCTTGTAATTTTTATCTTTTTATCTTAATTCTCCTCTTAAAATGTTTAATATCTCACTAAATTAAAAGAAATCTGCACTAGTTAATATTAATTTGGACTCTCGGTGTCTAATCCTGAAGAAGGGACATACAGTGAATTGATTTGGGCCTGGATCAGCCTAAATTATTAACGATGCAGGCCCGTAGCCCGTGTTAGTGCAAGGCCTGTATCTCATGCAAAACCCGGTGTCAATTTTTATTTAATTTGGTTAATTGGCACCATTGGATTGGTTTTAATATTCAGTCCATAGACCATAGTCCATACCAGTGTTGTAAATAACGGTATGCGGTCGTCGGTCGGACGGACGGGGTACCGCCAAGCGATTAATCGGTATGCGGCCGATTAATCGAAATTATGCGGACAATTTAACGTTTTTATTAAATTTATGAATATATATCATAATTTATTAAAAAAAATATTTATTTAACTCATTAAACTTATCAAATAAACTTAATTTAAGTTAGTTTTATTATTATAACATGACACTATGCTTATTTCTTCGTAACACGTAAGCATTTTGCATGTGTAAGTAACACATTTATTTAATGAAAAATAAATTTGAGAATTAAGCTTTTTCAAATACTAATAATAACATAATTTCATAAATCACTGAATTTAATTTACGATAATAACATAATTTCATAAATAAACATGTCGTACTAATTGAAAAAATTACATTAGAAAGTAAAAAAAAATATGGTATATAAATAATAGAAGAATTAATCAATTTCAAAGTAAGAAGAAAAAAAAACATATATAAAAAAATATTGGATGAATATCCAAGTATAAATAAAACTACAATACATGATTTATAAACCTTATTATCACACACTATTATAGAAAAAAAAAAACATTGTGAATTTTTTTTTCACTAGAATAAACGGAAAAAAAAAACGGGAATAAACGGAAAAAAAACGGGAATAAACGAAATAAACGGGAATAAACGGGAATAAACGGCCGATTAATCGTTTTTTTCCGCCAACAGGCGTCCGTTAAGCGTATCCGGAACGGTTTGACCGTCGTTTCCGATTAAACGGTCGTTTAATCGGCTGTTAAGGCCGTTTTTTACAACAATAGTCCATACTCCATATTTATAGGCTGCTGCCATTAGGCAACTTTTGCTCGCCAAATTGCACCTAGCTAGTTTCCAAGTTATTCAATTAGTCTAAAAATGAAAAAAAAAAAAACAATAATGACTTAAATACCCTTAAAAACGGCTGTAAACGGCACATTTTAAACCCTAAACCCTCAAACACTATTTTGGTAATTTTTCTGTAAAATTTCAATTATAACTAGGAAATTATATTAGAAAGGTTTCGAATTTGAAAATTTATACATTAAAGAGGTCTAATTTGCAACTTTGTGGAGTACTTGTTTTGATGTAAAAATGTGATTATGTGATATTCAAAATTTAAATACATTTAAAATTTGATGTGGGACACAACCAAAACAACAGTATTATAGACTTTTTGGCGGAAAAAGAATAACAAGATGTTCTCACAAAAGATACACGATTACAATTTGTAGGACACAAAACTAAAAATTAATTCATGTAACCTTAGATCTGCCATTTTATTCTCTTTTGTTGTGCTCGGCAATTGAGTGGTCTGATCAGAACGTCTGCACATAAATTCGACTTTAAAAAAAAAAAAAAACCATCACAAATTATAAAAAATTCTAAAACCAACTTAATTATAATTTTTATTACAAAAACCATCACCACCGGATTTGATATTTGGTATTGAATTTTAGAAAATGAACTTCATTGTCGGTTTTGAATTTGAACCCATTACCTCATTCTTCTCATACAATGGCACATAAAATTTCCACTTTCATGTAAATAAATTAATTGGAGAGAATCAAAACCGGGTATGAAGTTCGGTTTGGTTGCAGTCAAAATTGGACATCAAATTCGGTTTGCCAAAAAAATAATAATCGGTTTCAAAAAAAAAGAAAAAACCGAACATGATGTCGAGTTTGGTTGTAGTCAAAACCGGACATCAAGTTTGGTTTGCCAAAAAAAAAATAGTGCATGGTCGTTCTATTTTCAACGCTAACTGATATATATTTCAGTGGAACATAGAACAATGACAAATTAGCTCCCATTAAAACTAACAAATTAGATGCAACCACGAGTAAAAGTAGTGACAAAATATGGCAGCGGTAAGACCAACCATGTTAGATTAAAAAAAAAATGTCATTCGGTTTAAAAAAAAATATTAAATTCGGTTTAAAACAAAAACAAAACCGATGTTCGATTTGAGAAAGAATAAAATCAAACACGGTGTTCGGTTTACCTTTTTTTTTTTTTAACTGGGACGGGTTGGATTGGTGTAAAATTGTGTAACACTCGATATTGAAAATGAAGTTTGGTTTTCAAAATTTAATACTGAATATTAAGTCATGATGATTTTTGTAAAAATAAAATTGTAATCAAGTTGTTTCAAAATATTTGATGATTTTAAAAAAAATCCCGTAAAATTCCATCCGTCGCTTATTTTTTTTTGTCATTTTTTGTATAAAAAATTGTAATAAAGAGTCTTGAACGAAAGGTTTAACAGTCCTCAATTGGCACGAGAAATTTCTCGATAACAGCTATGACCTCTCGTTGGTTGGCTACTATGTATTGTCATATCATTCAACTTTTAAATTAAAAACCCGCAGAAAAACATCATTTGAGACCTCTTGATCTCTATTAGTAAATATAAACGTACGTACATAAACTCTCAGCGAGTCAGCTGTCTGTTCACTGCACCAATGTTTGGTTCACATTCCGTGAACCAAGTTCAAACAAACTTCACTTGAAAGCTGTGGTGTGAGTTCGAGTTGGTGACCGGGTGAAGTGTGAACAGACATCTCTTCATATCCCAGCTCAATCATCATCATTGCACACATGCGCAGTGACTCGCAATTCGTGCCAAATTACGGCTTGCAGTACATGTGTGGTGTAACGATTCCTCCGAATCCCTTCATCTCCCAACCCCTTTCATTTCAAACATGGAAAAGGATAAACAGCTACAACTGAGACACCTTTACAAATAATACAATGCAATAAATTTTTAAACTAGGAAGCTTAATAAGTAATAATACATTTTGCAAATAATAATGTCGCAATATTTTGCAAATAACACATAATGAGAGAGTAATTAATAGTTTCTTTTTTTTTGGTTAATTGAGAGAAATATTTTTTTTATGAAATAGTATTATTATTGGATATAGTTTTTTTTACATTAACATATTAAATAATGTTTTATTTGGAAGATTAAAGAAATAGTGCTGACGTCCTTCATTTATCCTCTCAGAATAAAATTCGACATTTGGAATTTTTGAAGTTGAAAATATCTTCAATATAATATAAGTATATATAATTTATAATAAAAATATTTTACCACATAATCTAAATAAATATAAATTATAATAAAAGTGTTTTTATATTCCTGTCGTTTGATTGTTAGACAATTTCAATTACTTATCATATTCCTTTAATTATAACTTGATTAGTGTACTGAATTCTAATAGTAATAAACAAATTTGCTTGACCTCCATTAGTTTATAAACGGATCAGTATTTTTTGAGAGCAATCGAATCTGTATTTGCATTATTATTATGATATTATTATTTGTACTAATAAGAATAAAATGTCAGTGTGTTGTCACCTTCTGTTTATGTATACATGTCTTACGAATATCAAACTATGATATAAACCCCGGTGAGAAAGCATCTTATAGATATAATTATATATCCACCATACATACATCTGAAATTGTCACATATATTTCGTGGATGTTAAATTATAAACCAAGTCCACAAGATGGAACAATAAACCATTTTTGTTTACTAACGAGGGGCATCTCGATCTTTGAAAAACAATGAAGAAAATGGGAGGAGGGAAAAGATATTTTAGTTTTCCAAGAGATATATTTCTGCTTTGTAGGGATCTAATGTGTTTCTTGAGGATTTGCGAGGGTTTGTATGAAAATACGCCAATTTTCCCAAGAGATATTTCCTCTGCTTTAAATAGAGAGGAACACCTTTGTCTTTGTCGTTCCATATAATCCCACTCTCTTCTTCTCTTGAGTTCACTTGTGACTTCGTGAGCAAGCAAACGAAAGGTTACCTTTTTGAGATAGATGGGAGTTCCTTCATTTTATCGATGGTTAGTAGAGAAGTACCCCAAAATTAAACAAAAGGCTATAGAAGTACCCGACTGGAGTGCAACAGAGCTGAACCCTAATGGAATCGAATTCGACAATTTGTACCTTGATATGAACTGCATCATCCATCCCTGCTTCCATCCAGAAGATGAGGTTTGTCCGTGATTACACGCACCACACACACACACACACACTCTTTTCATTTTACTTGACATTTTTGGAGCACTTAGGTTGTTCTTGTTCACACAAAAAATCTTAATAATATCAATAAAATACACGAGATTATTATACTCTATCCACCCACAAAATTTAATACATTACTATCTCATGTGGTACCATTTCTTTCCACTTTCCTCAACTTTCTCTCTCAACAGTCAACATGCGCGTCAACTCTCTGTTTCCAGCAAAACACCGTTATTCTAATTTTAAAGTTAAAAATAAAAAGAAAAAGAAAAAGAAAAAGAAAAAGAGAGAAGATAGAAAGAACCACCCACGGAGAGGCAATAAGAAACCCCCTCTCTCTCTCGTTCGTCTCTACCTCTTTAATTATGGAGAGATCTAAAAATTTAATTTATTGTAAATACATTTTTTATTAATTAAATTATTAGTAGGCATTAAAATCACTGACCTTTAAAATTAAAATAAAATACACGCATCAAAACTTAAAAGTTACAATTTAATATCGCTTGCATTCTTCTGCAATCAGGGTACATTTGAATGGAAACTAGAATAACCAGAATAACTACTATTTGAAATTAGTAGATGAGAATAGCACTAACCTTGATGGTAAGAGAATAGTGCTAATCCAAAGCTATTATGAACAGTAAAAAAAGTTGTTTGGAATCTGTATATAGAATAGAGTTTGAATAGAGTTTGAAGGGAATAAATAAAGTAATACTTTATGTGTTTTCTTTTTCAACTAACTCTAATCTTTAACTATTGCTTTTGGAAATATTTGAAGCATCTTTTTATTCAATTTAATGCCTCAACGAACTAATAGATGCCAAGAGCAATTGAAAATAAGAAATTCATCCTCTAGCAATTAAAAATATTTAGAGCATCATTTTATCCAATATGTATAGAGCTGAAGAGAAGAAAATATAAAAAAAAATCTAACTATTAGCTAACCAAGTAACAAAGTACAATTTAAATATTATTTTAGTCATCATTTAAATTTGTAGCAATATTGGAAGACAAAATCCAACCATTACAATAAGTAGTAGAGAATACTTTCTATTGAGCGACTTGACAAAGGCATTATGATTTAAATTTGTAGCAATGTTTGAAACAATGTTTGAATTTGTAGTCATCATTTAAATTTGTAGCAATGTTTGAAGACAAAATCCAACCATTACAAATAAGTAGCAGCAAAGAATACCTCTTTCTATTGAGCGACTTGTCAAAGGCATTATGATTTATGACTAACCCTGCTTTTTTTTCCCCAACTTTTGTTCTCAGCTATTTGCGCCGAAAACCTATGATGATGTTTTTCAATCAGTTTTCGAGTACATTGATAGAATATTTAACATTGTTCGGCCACGGAAGTTGCTCTATATGGCTTTAGGTATGTTCATTTTCCAGCTCAATGGAATCCAATATAAGAAATTATGTATTTTGCAATTAATCTACTATATATTAGCACCATAACTAAGACTTTCTAAAGAACAAAAAAATATTTTGTAAAATCTTTGCAGTTAATTAATTAACAAATTTCATCAAGTACTTTACTAATGTATGTATGTTTTTTTTACCAAATAGCTCTTAATTTGTGCTATTGACTATACATATGAGCAGATGGAGTGGCTCCTCGAGCAAAGATGAATCAACAACGAGCCCGGAGATTTAGCTCTGCCAGATTTGCTAAAATAGCTGTATGTATTTTATTTGATATATATTCCTTCAAATTTGCTTTATTAATTTACATGTTAAAATTTATTAAACTGGTTGAATGGGAAATGTGATGTCATTTCTACATGGAAAACGTTTAAAATTTTGTAGGAGCTAGAAGAAGATCTACTAAGAGAAGAGTACCAAAGAACCAACAAACTTCTGATGCCAAAAGAAAAGCATGAGGTCTCAGATACCAATGTCATCACCCCGGGAACAATTTTTATGGAGAGACTCTCAAAAGCTCTCGAGTACTATATCCGGATGAAATTAAACTCAAATCCTGCTTGGATGAAAATAAAGGTTAGAGTATGCTAACTATTTGAATCTTGTTCATATTTGGTATTTTGCATATCATTTATCATTCTAAATAATACATGAAAGATAGAAAGTTCTAAATAATAAATAAATAATTGAATGGCATATATACTCTTTTGAAGGTAATTCTCTCAGATGCAAACGTCCCCGGTGAAGGAGAGCACAAGATAATGTCTTTTATCATATCTCAGCAAAATTCTAATGGTTACAACCCCAATTTGAGGCATTGTTTGTATGGTTTGGTAAGGCTTCTTTTTTCTTGTTTGATTTTGCAAAATAATAATTTACATGTCATTATAAATTTACCGTTCTTTCTGTTATTGCCCTTTTATTTAGTTTTTATGCAAGGATCGAATTCTTGAAAAGTAATAGCCCTGCTCCTCTTTCCTTAGCATCTTAACATAATATTCCTTATTTACAGAAATATCAATCCTTTTACTTATGATTGTACGCCCACCAAGAAAGACTGATAATATTTTAAATTTTTTTTTTTTGCAGTTGACCTGATTTATGTTATGTTATTTATTTTATTAGGATGCAGATCTGATAATGCTCGCCCTAACAACACATGAGCTTTATTTCTTCATCCTACGGGAGGTTAGTTCTCTGTGAAGATTCTACATGTTCTTTATACAGTAAATTGCTTTGTAAACGGCACATATATGCATGTAATTTTTTTAACTTTATGTTCTTATCTTCGAGTTATCAGGATGTCTCCAGTCAAAACCAAAATATTGTTTTAATGGATTTTGGACAAGGCTTGTCAAGTAATCTACATGAGGCGATAAAATCACGGGAATGGTACAAAATGATTCAAGAAAATAAGAAAGCAACTCCAACCAAGAAGCCTTTTGAGGTTATCCACAACTGTATATATATTTTTATATTTTTTTTTTGGAGTTCTCTTGCAAATACTCTTCAGCATGAGGCACATGATCCTATATATTAAGGCATTTTGATTTTGTTATACCTTTGAAAAATTATTGTTGCAGATTGAATTTAATTATTTTTTTGGTAAAAATGTTAGTAATTTTATTTCATATTTTCTCCATGCTTTGTTTTATAAATTTGTAATATAAAAATTGCATTGGAGTTTACCTTGAAGGTTAGATAACAGGCATCATAGATGATTATGTGCCAGGACAAGTCCATTGCAAATTTAATAGAGGGAGCACTTCTCTTAACTTCTGTCGAAAAACTTAAATCGATACATTAATAGAGGGAGCACTTCTCTTAACTGCAAAAAAAAAGTGGATACATTAATATCTTCTTTTATCATATATTGAACTTGACAACTTGTAGGATCAGAAGGAGAATTCCACGTAAATTGATCAAAAAATCTTTTGTAATTTTTCCTTGTAAATTTAAATATGTAGCTTCTTAATATATGCATTTTGAGAGAGTATTTGGAGCTTGACATGAAGATGGAGGAATTTAAGGTTGAGATGGATAGAATTGTAGATGATTTTATCTTCATCTGCATTTTGATGGGAAATGATTTCCTTCCTAACCTTCCTTCACTGGAAGCTCGTGAGGTACAAAATAAATTAATTTATCATTTTTAACCTTTCCATGAGAGCTTGTAATTTGGGAGGATGTCTTGTCATGTTCTATGTTTTGTCTTAAATTTTGCTTACAACTTCTAAATAGAGTGCGCTTGATCTTCTAATGGAAGTATATAAAAGAACACTGAGGAAAACAGGCGGGTATCTTATTGATACTGCAAAAGTAAGCAACGCAAAAATGCTATTGTTTGTCCCCATTTGTTTTTTTTCCTTGTTACCTTAATATGTTGTGCTTATATATTTGTCCCATTTTTTTCATGTAAGCAGATTAAAGACAAACATGCATACATAAAGATATCCAGGGTCGAGAAGTTCATTATGGAAGTAGGAACATATGAGGACAAGATTTTTCTGAAAAGATATAATATTAAAGAGGTATTGAATAAAGATTAAGCAAAAGATATTTAAAAGGCAACTTAATAAAGGCAACTAACATTGTAAACTGGTTTGAGCAGAAAAAGTTGCACATGTTTTCACAAGAACTCTCAGGAGGAGGAGATATGGGCAGTAGTACTTGTTTCGATAATTGGGTATGTAATGAAATATATTACCAGAATTACTAATTAATTTCTTCTTCTGCTAACCCAACTAACAAGGGGTAAACCGGTATTTTACCGGTACCCTGTTTCAACTAAACTGTGTCCTTGGTTAATTAACAAGCCACATGTTAGCTCCTGATTAGGAAAGTAATCTGAACTAGGTATCTATATTAGCAAGCCCTCTTCTGAGAGATGCAGGTTACATTCTCGAGAATAGCATGGGCCCTTTAAAAAATTGCTATTCACAAGTTAAATAAAAATGTTTAAAAGTATAAAGAAAAGAAAAGCCATTTGTGAGAGCTGTGTCAGTGCATTGCATTTGCACTTATTAAGCTATTTACCTTTTTCATATTAATGAAGAGAGTACTCTTATATTGTGGTTGAATGAGTATTTAATAAATAAAGTATTATTCTGTGATTTGCTTTATGGCTTTAACAGTATTAACTTGTTCAGGAAAATTCAACAAGAGTAGTTGAGGATATTTGTTCTCTCTCTTCTTCCGGAAGTACTGCAAATAATGAGTTGGCTGTATGTTATTGTTTTAATTCTTCATAATATTGTTTATGTATCAATCATGTTTTACATTGCATATTAACTGCTGCATAAATATTATAGGTCGTCAACAACACTTCTGAGCTGAAGAAACGACTGAAGGATAGACTTAAACAAAAGCAAGACACATACCAATCCAAAACTTTTCAGGATAAAGTATATTGTTTTTCTTCTTTGCAGAATAATTAATTGTTTCCACTCTCCAGTATGTACATATGCTTACAGGAATTTTCTTACAACAACAACAAATCCAAGTCTTTAGTCCCAAACAAGTTGGGGTAGGCTAGAAATGAAACCAACCAAGCCTTTAATCTTATGCTTTATATATAAAAGTGCTTTGAATTGCTTGCTGCAGATAAGACTAGGTTATCCTGGCTGGAAAGAGAGATATTACAAAGAGAAATTCTGTGCAAAAGATTCGAGTGAAATTGAAAGAACACAGAAAATTGTGGTTAGTAGGTTTCTATTTAATTTTTCAACAATGATTCTGTGATAAAATTGTGCAATTTAAGCTGATAATTTAGTTCAGAGTAGCACAGTTTCACTGTTTTCCTCTTCTGCGTATTAGCCTTCATCCAAGTTGATTAGGCAGGAATTACTCATTTAAGCATTTTGAATTTGATCATGAATTATCAATTCGATCTTCCTTCATTTGAGTGAATTAGTAGAAATCAGAAAATTGAAAAGTATGATATGCAAACAAACATGTCAGTCACTTACCCAAATATTCAGTTTAAGCAATATGTATTGAACATAATGTCAATTCTGAGTTCCCTCATTTGTGATATAATACCAAGAGAAAAAATTATACGAAGTAACAAGAATTAAAAGTGTCATTGCGTTTAATTGTTACCAAGTTATGTATCTGAACTATATTTTTTTTATCGGTTAATTTTAAATAAACAATAAATATAGGTGGAGAAGTACATGGAAGGGCTTTGTTGGGTTCTCCAGTATTATTTTGTGGGAGTTTGTTCTTGGACCTGGTATGTTTCAATTTAGTTCACACAAACAACAATACTAATACTCCAAATCTTTGTACAATCAAGCAAGAGCATCTAATGGCGAATGGCCTTTTAGCAAATACTAGGAGTTTTGGTTCATGCCAGGTGACTGTGCTTTGACTGACAGGGTCCTGATTACTGGGGAAAAAAGATGGTTACTGTTAGAAATTTTAGTTGTTTTTTTTTTTTTTTTTTTTTTTGGGGAGATTATTGATGAATTTGAGGTTAGGTCAAAGAGACCTTGCTTTTATTTGATGGTGAAGGCTAAAAGTGAATCAGAACCTCTATATTTTGGTGCCAGTGGACATGCAACCAGACCTTTTGTAGTTTGCACAGAATCCAGGACTCTTTTAGAACTACGCTATGCTCTGATATATCTTAAGAATAAAAGGTAAATTATGATTTTTTGTGGTAAATTTTCTCAGGTATTATCCTTATCACTACGGTCCATTTGCATCGGATATGAAGAATCTCAAAGTTGCAAATATCAACTTCAATATTGGACAGCCTTTCAAGCCATTTGATCAACTAATGGCAGTTCTTCCTCCTCAAAGGTATAGTTCTTCTCTTCTGACGTTTACAGATTTTCTCGTTGGTATGTTAAAGTTTTAGTGATAGAGGGTTTCTGGTTTTTGGAGTATAATTGCTGATCCCTGAAATTTCTGCATAAGATTAATTAATTACTGATATGTTTTTTTTTTATGGTTATTAATTACTGATATGTTAAGTTAACCATACTAATTCTTCTTTTCATCTTTACGTTTAATAGTTCTGATGAGCTCCCCAGTGCTTATGCTGAACTTATGAAGTGCAAAGATTCAAAAATATCAAAATTCTATCCAGAAGGTTTATAAAAACTCTATTAATGTTTCTTAATTTGAAAAACTTATAAAGGATATCCTCTTTTTGTGTATTCTCTGCAAAATGGATCTGATCAGTTCTTTATTTTTCTTTCCTTTTAAGGAGATATTGAGATTGATATGGATGGGAAGAGGTTTCTTTGGCAAGTAAGTTTTGTCACTGAATATGTAATGTTATAGCTTGTGTAGCTAGCCTTGAATCTATTGTAAACATAGAATAAGGGTCATTTGAAGTTTCAATTATGTTGCTTTTAAAAAAAAATCTCAATAGACGATAGTTTTCAAATAAAATATCCTCTCTTTCTTAGTATACGAATGCAAGTTTATTGTTGAATTCTTTGTTTTACTCATCACCATACAGGGCGTTATTAAACTCCCTTCTATCAACGAGGACCTTCTTTTAGAATCTACAAAAGTGTTAGAGAGCAGCCTTCAAGTATGATATATATTATTTATTCTTTGTCAGTATTCGTATTTGAGATATAATGAAATACTAATAATATTGGTTTGTTAACGTGGTTTCATCCTTTGCTAGATTGATGAGATTGAAAGGAATTCTTTGAGAAATGACATCATCTTTATAAGAAATGACAGCTCTCTAGGTTTCAAACTGGCTCCTACTAGTGATGATTTTAAAATTCCGGTCGATTTTGCAAGGTACATATTACTTTAGTTAAAAATTCATATTTTTGTCCATATTTTAATAAGTTTCCGCATGAAATGAGAACAGAACACGTAATGTAATGGATTAATAAAAAAAAATGAGTGAATGCAATCAGATTAGACAATTTTTCTCTTTATTTTGCCCTGCTTAACTTTTTTTTTTTATTGCAGTTGCGAAGTCAGTGGAGTACTTTGCAACAGAAAGGAGCTTGAAGACGGTGGATTCTTTTTATCACCAATTCAGTGCATGGATGATATCAAAGACGATATTGTCATGTAAGTTGCATATATACAACCTTCCAATTTGTTCTTGTTTCAATAAGACCTTCACATGATGCTCATTATCTCAAAATCAGGTCCTATACCTTTTTTCATAAAGTTGATGCATATTATTTTCTCCTTCTGTGATAATTTAGCTCGGCTCAATATCTAAACCCTGTTGTTGGTGTTCCTGTATTGAGATTGCTTGAAAATGTCGAAGTTCCAGATAAGGTACTTTGTGTTATCTATCTTCTTTTTCTGCCAAAAAAAGTACAAAAAGTGAATAATATGCTACTTGTTACATTTTGAGAGAGATTCAATTGGAAGCAGCAAATTCATTGTGATTTGCTAGCACTGAATTGTCATTTAATGCCAGACATTAATTGCTAATGACGTGCAAAGGAGAGAGCTTTGGCATGAATCATGCTCCAGACAAACTACAACCAAGTAAGTACTATTTATTCGGCCTGTCTTTTTACAGGCTAGACCTGATACTGGTATGCAGTTCTTCAGCTTTTAGTTGTTCATGGCCGTTCACTTCCATATTTCCTTTCGTGGCATCTATTACCAAAAAAATATGATCTTTCTTAGGAAACAACAAAATTATTTTATAGGTAAAATGTTTTAGTACTGTATTGTATAAGTTGTCTGCCGGTACTTTCAGGTCATTAACTGCACATATTTCCTTTTATGACTGAAGAATATGTTTGTTCTCAAAGGTCTGATCATTACCGAAAGGACGGAGCTGCTTCTGGACATTCGCGTGACACCTGGAGATGTGCTGGCTCTGGCCAGAGCAGCTCTACTGGTAGAGGTTGGAGCTATGCTACTTATGGAAATGGAAATGGAAGTAGACCTTTCAGTGGAAATCAAGGGGAGAGGATTCATAGGAGTTCATGAATCACACCATCCAAGTTCTAGTTTAAACAGAGCCAGGGGTAGTGATGGCACTACTGCTTTAGTGAGAGGCGGCTCTACCGGTAGAGGTTGGAGGAATGTTACTTATGGAAATGAAAGTAGACCTTTCGGTGGAAATCAAGGGAGAGGATTCATAGGAGTCCATGAAACACACCATCTAAGTTCTAGTTTAAACAGAGGTAGGGGTAGTGATGGCACTACTGCCTTAGTGAGAGCGACCTATCGGCCCCAAGGGGCTGTACCGAGTGTTGCTTGGGGCCCTGTAGATTCCAGACCTGGCTGGGTCGGGAGGGGTCGAGCTCGAAATTAGAGTTGGAGGGCCTTTTTGTACCAGTTAATATGGTTCATGTCTGTTTAATTATCAAGTAACAGTCACTGTTTTTTTGTATGCTGTGAACTGACAAAGACTATGTGTCGCATTAGTATGTAATTTTGTTTTGGCTGAATGTAGTGATACTTGTGAGCATTTTGTCTTGAAATTAGAATGAAATGTTTTTTTCTCTCAGGGAATTAGTTAAAGTTATTTCTTTGTCATTTCAGTTCGTCGCATTTTATTTTACCTTTAGGGTATGCTTTTCGGAAGAAAAAAAAGAGAAATGCTTAAATTATAATTAAATTCCTGCATGATACAAGTATTTTTTTGAAAGAGTTCCCGAGATAAGCCTTGCCATAAGGTTTATACACGGAGTAGAACTAGGGTGATAGAATTTATTGAATTGGTTTCAAATGATAAATTTAAATGATTGAAATCCATCTATCTTACAAGTGATGTGTTTACATACAAAAATTTTAAATTTTCGAACTTATTTTGTATATCCTGATTAAAAAATGTTAAAAAATGAATGCACTAAAATTAATTTATAAACTTCTAATTTTGACTGGTTAGCTTTATTTGGAAGTAAATTTTTTTTCATGTAGATGCATCACCTGTAAGGTAAAATGAATTAAACGTTTTAGATTCATCGTTTGAATCTAATTCAATAGATTTTAAAGTTGAGTTCACAAAAAAATTTGATGAACTTAAAAGAACACCCTAATTCTACTCTATATACACGTCTTTAGAACTGAGTACCATTTGCAAAGCAAAACGAAATAATAAATAAAAATAAGAAAATTTGAGAGATCGTTTACCTCTACTAGTTATGGTTTGGTTGTTTTGGTAGAAAATAATAAATCGCACATGCATTTCATTTCAATTTATGGTCTTGAATTGAATGTAATTTTAAGTTTTTTAGGCCTTCAAATTGGCCTAACTGTAGAGTTTTTGAAAGGAGCTGAAAGCCTTGAATTGGTTCTACGCGTGTAATTAATTGTAGGCCTGGCTGTAGTTGAGCCTTATATGTTAAATTCCCAATAAAAGCACCAACGATGCTTGGAAAAAGTGGCTGTACATGTGAAATGTTTCTTCAATTTGTTTTGTCAAAAGTTGCAGACTCACATGTAGCATTTGTTCCTTAATTACAGCCATTACCTAGTGATTTACATCCCTGACCTTAATCCCCCATGGAAATAAGGTTTCCGCTCCAAGCGTCACTGAGAAAGAAAAGTTTCGGGTTGTAGCTAACGTCTTTCAGTAGTCAATTACGATAACAGTTAATTAGTAGAATTCCCTGACTTCTTTATGTGTGACTGACTTAGGAAACATAAGTGTGATAAACAAGAGTTGTGTTTATGTGTGACTGACTTCTATTCGGGGGCGCAGCCCTACGGGGGAGAAAAAACACACTTTCGGTGGAGCAGCACAGTCTCACGAACAAGAAGAATAGAAGAGAGAACGGTTCGGAAATAACGGGTCTGGATCCGGTTCTGGAGCAACCTGTGATGAAATAGGGGCCCTTTTCTCTCAACTCAGTGGGCTGCAGCCAAAATAAAATTTTCAAAAGCCCATCTTAATTTAACACCTCATAACAGCAAAATAGAATCAAGCCCAAGTGACTTTCAATCCGAAAATAACAAAATAAAATGTAAAAATTTGGGTAATTTGAATTGAAAACTATTGGGTAATCCTTGTGCCTACGGATGGGAATTCCGCGTCAGACTCCGCTTGTGAATCTATGCTTCATTTCTAGTATAGGCTTAAGTTGCGGGAAAACTGTAAAACAAATTTTTTACTTCTATCTTAAGCAAAGAATATACTCCTGAATTGATTTCTAAAAATTAAATTTACTTAACAATTAAATAAATTATAATAACATTTATACATTGATCCAAATTCGAATTGAATTTGCAGTCTGACATTTCTGTCATTATTTACTTAACTAATAATGACATTTCTGTCATTATTTGCAGGTATGCGCACAAATACTAGAAGGATAAATTTCCTAATTAGCTTGTTTGTTTTATGGACCTCGAGAAAACATGTTGCAATCTTTTGAAGGGTGATGATCAAGATCGAGAATTTACCGATAAAAACCGATCTTGATTACCAACATCTATATCGGCTTCGGCTGTATATTAATGACCGATCTTGCTGATAGAATCAGAATCAGCTCTTCGACCGATCCTTATTTATGGTACTACACCTGGGTCAATATCACACGAAGAACCAATCTTAATATCTGTTTTTGACCGATACTAATTCCTGGTTCTCCACTAGTGCTCCCATGAGCAGTACTCTACAAACAGAGCCAGCAGAGTAGTTTCCTGATTTTGTCCAGATCCATCTTAGTTCATCTCTTAACGGTGTGAATTGCAGTTACATTGTGATATCAGAAGTCAGGTCACTAATTATTGGAGCTGCATTGCGCAGGGATATTCTTTGGAAAGGGGGTCTTAGCTATCCATTTTTTAGCCTCCGTATTGGGGCATCATGCCACGTGTCGTACCAAAAGGAAACTGAAGCGCAGTTTCCCACCTTCCATCTTGTTCTCCAGTTGAACAGTGGGTTCAACGACGTGGTTTCTCTTGTTCACACTGGTACCAATTGATCAAAAGGCTAAGTTTTCGTACTTCTTTTGACACTGCTTGATTCTATGATGTTTCTATGTTTAGCTGAGGCTTATATTGGTTCATTGATTCTCAGGTTTGTATGACATGGATATCGTTAAAGCAAGTTTCTTTCGTCAAGAACAAAGCAAGTGGTATATAAAAAGTATCACTTTAACCAAAAGAAAAATAATCAAGTTTGAGAAAAAAAATGTAGGTGGCCATAACTTTCGATACTAGGCAGCCTGAAAGACATGATAAAATTGCGTTTAAATACGGTAATTTTTTGAATAAAATGGGAAGTCATGCCCTCATTTGTATTGATATCAAAGGTTCGGTTAAAATACGGCAATTTTTATTTCAGTACATAGTCAACATATTTATGCTTTCATGTTCAAGGAAATGAACTTATTATATAAATGAAATAAAAACTCATTTGAAGATTCATTTCTTTAGTCCAACACAAACACACCCATTTTTTTGGTTAATTGAGGAATATTGGAAGATACACAAGTGGCATTAGGTCCGGTTCATAAAATGTAGGTAACTAGCCTAAGATGTAGTTTCCAAGATCTAAAGCAACACTTACTTTCATGCATGGCAACCTCACATGAAAGTGAGAGTAAAAAAGGAAAAGGAAGCTGATGTGAAATGGAATCCCTTGGCAAAAGACAAACTTTTGGAAGCATAGACTATATTGGAGAGACTTATTTGTGTGGAAACTGTCTCCATTCAATATTTTTCATCTGTTTACCTCGATCGTTAGATGCCAATTATTTTTGCTTTTTGCGCTTTTTTGATAGATGACTCTTGAGTTTGGCAGCTTGTCTTGTGCAAAAAAGATATAGACATGCATGCATGATAAGAGTTTCTTCTGAAGAGTTCACTTTAATTAGAGAAACCTTGTCATAAACACTTATTTCTACTTTATTAATTAAGTCCCTTGAATATGTAATGGATGTTATGTATGTTTAATCTATTTGATTTGAATATGTAATGGATGTTATGTATGTTATGGACAGGGGGGGACCCAAGTGCAACCAGGGGGGCAGCTTGCCCTCCTAGATTTTGCGTTTCAGTCGAAGTTGGGACGTTTTGATCGATTCTGCCCCTTCCTGGATATTTAATTTGTAGTTCAGATTAAATTGCCGTATTGCCGTATCGGTATTATATCTAATACGATACCCATACCCATATCCATGTAACATAGATTAAGTGTGAAGTTCTTACAAAGCCTTCTCATATATGAACACATGTAATAAATAAAAAATAAGAAAATTGAGAAACACGATCATCAATGACTGCTGCCAGCCAGAAACAAATTTGCTGTGATTCTTAGAGATAGCAGGATCCTACATTTTCATATCCAACTTTTAATTTTTTTTAAATGCACAAATATCTAAAAAAAATGATTTTTATACACGAATTTAAAAAAAATTAAAAATTGGATATGGAAAAGCTGGCCTGCAATCTCTTCAAGAATCGCACCCGATTTAATTTCCTGCTAGCAGCTATCGTCAAATCACATTGTACAGCATGCTTTTATACAGAAACCTGAGTGTAGGCAAGTTGCTGAATTATTAATAGCTGCTAAATCTCTCTTCTGGACGTCTATAGTGATTGCGTTCTCAGCATTTTCAACAAATATTCACCCGCTAATAAAAGAAACATCTAGCATTGTCGGCTGCTACTTTGCATCAATATATAGTTTCCAAGAATTTGATGGCCCCCGCCACTGTTTTTGGAGAAAAAGAAAAAGAAAATGGTCATATAGTTTATATTTAGACAAAGTCAATATATTATTTTTAGAACAGTTCGAAATTAGTAGTATTGATGGGCCTCCGTTAATTGAAGTTAAGAACCTATACAAATTTGTTTGGTCCTCCCGGTCAAATAAAAAAGAGAGCGACATTATTAAGGAACAACAATCAAGTGTGAAAAGACTTTGTTTAAACTTCTATTACCTCTCCATTATATATGAGTAAAGGACATGTCCATTTGATCTTTTTCCTGAAGAATTCCTCTATTTTCACTTGAAAATTGGCATATCTTAGTGTTCGTTGGAACCTATTATGCTGATTTTCTCGTTCTGGCAAATAAGTTGTTCCTTTTCCGATCTGATTTGTCCAATTCCCACCAATCACTAATGAATGAAATAGAAGTAAATTAAATTCTGCTTTTGAAGAATAGGAAAGCAACGTGACAAAAATGTTAGAGTTATATAAGATAAAACACAAATATAAGCGCTCCCGTGAAGTTCCCTTCCCTTTCTTTGTTTTATTAATTTCAGAAAAATATTACAAAGTATTTTTTGCTACATTCAGTTCATGAGTAGCAAACCTTCATATATCCTCCTTTCTTATCAAACATAGAAAGTAATACAAGAAATAGAAAATAATATTCACCCTAATAAATCTAATTACAATCTTTATCAATTAGGCAGCAGTGGCATATAAAGTAATACCAAATTGCCTCTTCATGTTGTTTCCGATATAAACATATTTGATTGCTCAAATAATATTACTTCCTTCATCTAAAGGTTCTATATATATTCAATCGTGTCATGGTGCCTATTCTGACACTCCTCCTCACTATGACACATAGATATCCTTTATCATTAGTTTTTCTCAGTGTTCTAAATAGCTAGCTATAGCAGTTTTGGACCTCATAAGCTAAGCTACGAAGTAAAACTATACTAATCGAGCTACAGCTGCTATAGCAGTAATAGCGGTCCGCTATGCTACATGGGCTTATTTTTCTATTTTTTTTTCAATTTAAATGAGTTTTAAAGTCCAAACCGAAATTAAATGAGCTTTGTGTCTCAGTCTGACTAATCTAAAGAATGGTTGATATGAATATGTAATAAAATGATACTTAATATATGATAGTAGGATATTTTGAATAGAAAATATATCGACAGTTTATAAGTTATAGAATTAGGGATATTTTGAATGACAATTTGGACTTTGTATTTGTTCAATATGAATATTATAACTTCTTAATCAATTTGTTGTTTTGTTACTTTATGAGATTTTACATAGATAATGTTTATTATTAGTAAAAATATAGAATATAACTTTTAAAAAGAAAAAAAAATGCTATGTAGGAAAGCTTTCGCTATAGCTTTTTTTTCGTCTCCCCGCTACGTCGCTATAATCGCTATTTAGAACCTTGGTTTTTCTAGAGTCATGTGAAACTCTTTACAAACTTGGTGAGAATATCTGCAACTTGTTCATGTGACCTCACAAACAACAAAGAGATAACTTTTGAATCAAGTTTTTCTTAAATAAAATGTCGGTCCACCTCAATATGCTTGGTTCTATCGTGCTGTACCGGATTGTGAGATGTCAATTGCAGCCTTGTTGTCACAGAATAATTCTATTTAGTCTTTTGGTTCAAACTCGAGTTCAGTGACCAGCTTCTTTAACCACATAAGTAAAAGTACCATGCCTCTAAACTCTGCTTCAATGCTTGAAAGTGCCACCACATTCTATTTCTTACTCCTCCAGGCCACTAGTTACCACCCACAAATGTAAAGTATCCAGCTGTAGACAGGGGCGGATCTACACTATGCCCAGGGAGTGCTAAGACATCTCATGATTTTGAAATTTTTAATTATGTTGAAATTTAATTGATTTTTTTATTTCTTGAAAGTTTTTATATAGTTCAGTCCCCCTCATAAAATGTTAGATGTGTGCTTGTAGTTAGTGGTTAATACTCTATTTTATTCTTGGGAGGTCTTGGGTTCATCCCACTAGCTACAAATTAATAATTATGTATTTTATGTTTTAGCCCCCTAATTATTCTCTAGTTCCGCCCCTGGGTGTAGATTTTCGGTCAAAAATGTTACGTGCCCAATCAGCATCTTTGTATCCCTCAATGTTGGTATGCCCATGCTTTCCAAATGTTATCTACTAGGACTTCCTTTGAGATGCATGAACTTGCTTACTACTCTTACTGCATATGCTATGTCAAGTCGGGTATAACAACATTGTTTGCCCTTGTTCTTGTGCTTCATAACTTCATTTGTTGTTGTTATTGCACTTTGCAACATAATTTGCCCTTGATCTTGTGCTTAGGAACCTCATTTGCCCTTGTTCGTGTACTTAACAACCTCAATTGTTGTTGTTCATATGCTTCTCAACCTCTTTTGCCCTTGTTCTTGTGCTTAGCAACATCATTTGCCCTTGTTCTTGTGCTTAACAACCTCAATTGTCGTTGTTCTTGCGCTTTGCAACATAATTTGCCCTTAATTTTTGGTTATGAACCTCATTTGCATTTGTTATTGTGCCTAGGAACTCCATTTTCCCTTGTTCGTGTACTTAACAACATCAATTGTCATTGTTCGTTTTCTTCTCAACCTCTTTTGTCCTTGTTCTTGTTCTTAGCAATATCATTTGCAGTTGTTCTTGTGCTTAGGAATCTCAATTGGCCTTGTTCGTGTGCTTATCAACGTCAATTTCCGTTGTTCATATGCTTCTCAACCACTTTTGCCCATGTTCTTGTGCTTAACACATCATCTGGCTCGTACGTTTATCGACCCATTTTGCCCTTGTTCTAATGCAACCTCATTTGCACTTATTCTGGTGCTTAGCAACATTATCTGTAATTGTTCTTGTGCTTAACAACCTCATTTGTCGTTGTTCTTGTGCTTTGCAACTTAAGTTGACCTTGAAGTTGTGCTGATGAACCTCATTTGCACTTGTTCTTGTGCTTTGGAACCTCATTTGCCCTTGTTTGTGTGTTTAACAACCTCAATTGTCATTGTTCGTATGCTTCTCAACCTTTTTTGCCCTTGTTCTTGTGCTTTGCAACATCATTTTTCCTTGTTCTTATGATTGACAACCTCATTTGTCGTTGTTCTTGCGCTTTGCCACATCATTTGCCCTTGATCTTGTGCTTACCTTATTTGTATTTGTTCTAGTGCCTAGGAACCCCATTTGCCATTGTTCGTGTACTTAACAACCTCAATTGTCGTTGTTCATATGCTTGTCAACCTCTTCTGCCCTTGTTCTTGTTCTTAGCAATATCATTTGCAGTTGTTCTTGTGCTTAGGATCCTCATTTGCCCTTGTTCGTGTGTTTATCAACGTCAATTTTCGTTGTTCATATGTTTCTCAGCCTCTTTTGCCCATGTTCTTGTGCTTAGCACATTATTTGCCCTTTTTCGTACGTTTATCAACCCCTCTTGCCCTTGTTCGTACGTTAATCAAACCCTCTTGCCGTTGTTCTTATGCTTAGCAACCTCATTTACGCTATTATGGTGCTTGGCACCATCATTTGTATTTGTTGTTGTGCTTAACAACCTCATTTGTCGTCGTTGTTGTTCTTTGCAATATAATTTGTCCTTAATCTTGTGCTTATGAGGTTCATTTGCATTTGTTCTTGTGCCTAAGAACCCCATTTTCGCATGTTCGTATACTTAAAAACCTCAATTGTCATTGTTCGTATGCTTCTCAACCTCTTTTGCCCTTGTTCATCTACCATTGTTTGTACGTGCATAAACCCTTTTTGCCCTTGTTCTTATGCTTAGCAACCTCATTTACACTTATTCTTGTGGTTAGCAACATCATTTGCATTTGTTCTTGTACTTTGCAAATTAAGTTGAACTTGATCTTGTGCTTATGAACCTCATTTGCATTTGTTCTTATGCGTAGGAACCTTATTTGCCCTTATTCGTGTGCTTAACAACCTTAATTGTTGTTGTTCATATGCTTCTCAACCTCTTTTGCCCTTGTTCTTGTGCTTAACAACCTCATTTGTCGTTGATCTTACTCTATGCAACATAATTTGCACTTGATATTGTGATTATGAACATCATTTGCATTTGTTCTTGTGCTTTGGAACCTCATTTGCCCTTGTTTGTGTGTTTTACAACTCCAATTGTTTGTATGCTTCTCAACCTCTTTTGCCCTTGTTCTTGTGCTTTGCAACATCATTTTCCCTTGTTCTTCTACTTGACAACCTCATTTGTCATTGTTCTTGTGCTTTGCCACATCTGCCCTTGATCTTGTGCTTATAAACCTTATTTGCATTTGTTCTTGTGCCTAGGAGCCCCATTTGCCCTTGTTCGTGTACTTAACAACCTCAATTGTCGTTGTTTATATGCTTGTCAACCTCTTTTGCCCTTGTTCTTGTTCTTAGCAATATCATTTTCAGTTGTTCTGGTGCTGAAGATCCTCATTTGCCCTTGTTCATATGTTTTTCAACGTCAATTTTCGTTGTTCATATGCTTCTCAGCCTCTTTTGCCCATGTTCTTGTGCTTAGCACATTATTTGCCCTTGTTCGTACGTTTATCAAACCCTCTTGCCGTTGTTCTTATGCTGAGCAACCTCATTTAAGCTATTATGGTGCTTGGCAACATCATTTGTATTTGTTGTTGTGCTTAACAACCTCATTTGTCATTGTTTTTGTACTTTGCAATATAATTTGTCCTTAATCTTGTGCTTATGAGCTTCATTTGCATTTGTTATTGTGCCTAAGAACCCCATTTTCGCATGTTCATATACTTAAAAACCTCAATTGTCATTGTTCATATGCTTCGCAACCTCTTTTGCCCTTGTTCTTGTGCTTAGCATATCATCTACCACTGTTCGTATGTTTATAAACCCCTTTTGCCCTTGTTCTTATGCTTAGCAACCTCATTTGCACTTATTCTGGTGGTTAGCAACATCATTTGCATTTGTTCTTGTGCTTAACAACCTCATTTGACGTTGTTCTTGTACTTTGTAACTTAAGTTGACCTTGATCTTGTGCTTATGAACCTCATTTGCATTTGTTCTTATGCGTAGGAACCTTATTTGCCCTTATTCGTGTGCTTAACAACCTCAATTGTTGTTGTTCATATGCTTCTCAACCTATTTTGCCCTAGTTCTTGTGCTTAACAACCTCATTTGTCATTGATCTTGCTCTATGCAACATAATTTACACTTGATCTTGTGCTTAGGACCATCATTTGCATTTTTTTTGTGCTTAGGAACCTCATTTGCCCTTGTTCGCGTGCTTAACAACCTCAATTGGCGTTGTTCATATGTTTCTCAATCTCTTTTGCCTTTGTTCTTGTGCTTAGCAACATCATCTGCCCTTGTTCTTATGGTTAACAACCTCATTTGTCATTGTTCTTGCTTTTTGCAGCATAATTTGCCCTTGATCTTGTGCTTGTGAACCTCATTTGTTGTTCTTGTGCCTAGGAACCCCATTTGCGCTTCTTTGTGTACTTAACAACCTCAATTGTCGTTGTTCATATGCTTGTCAACATCTTTTGCCCTTATTCTTGTTCTTAGCAATATCATTTGCAGTTGTTCTTGTGGTTAGGAACAACATTTGCCCTTGTTCATGTGCTTAACAACCTTAATTGTCGTTGTTCATATGCTTCTCAATCTCTTTTGCGCTTGTTCTTGTGCAAAGCAATATCGTTTCCCCTTGTTCTTGTGCTTCACAACCTCATTTGTCGATATTCTTGTGCTTTGTAACATAATTTTCCATTGATCTTATGCTTATGAACCTCATTTGCATTTGTTCTTGTGCCTAGGAACCAAATTTGCCCTTGTTCGTGTCCTTAACAACGTCAATTGTTGTTGTTCATATGCTTCTCAACCTCTTTTGCCCTTGTTCTTGTGCTTAGCAACATCATTTGCCCTTGTTTTGGTGCTTAACAATCTCAATTGTCGTTGTTTTTGCGCTTTGCAACATAATTTGCCCTTAATCTTGTTGTTATGAACCTCATTTGCATTTGTTGTTGTGCCTAGGAACCCCATTTTCCCGTGTTCGTGTGCTTAGCAACAACAATTGTCATTGTTCGTATTCTTCTGAACCTCTTTTGCCCTTGTTCTTGTTCTTAGCAATATCATTTGCAGTTGTTCTTGTGGTTAGGAACCACATTTGGCCTTGTTCGTGTGCTTATCAACATCAATTTCCGTTGTTCATATGCTTCTCAACCACTTTTGCCCTTGTTCTTGTGCTTAGCCCATCATCTGCCATTGTTCGTACGTTTATCAACCCCCTTTTGCCCTTGTTCTAATGCTTAGCAACCTCATTTGCACTTATTCTGGTACTTAGCAACATTATTTGCATTTCTTCTTGTACTTAGCAACCTCATTTGTCGTTGATCTTTCTCTATGCAACATAATTTGCACTTGATCTTGTGCTTATGAATATCATTTGCATTTGTTCTTGTGCTTTGGAACCTCATTTGCCCTTGTTTATAAACCCCTTTTGCCCTTGTTCTTATGCTTAGCAACCTCTTTTGCACTAATTCTGGTGGTTACCAACATCATTTGCATTTGTTCTTGTGCTTAAAAACCTCATTTATCACTGTTCTTGTACTTTGCAACTTAAGTTGACCTTGATCTTGTGCTTATGAACCTCATTTGCATTTGTTCTTATGCGTAGGAACCTTATTTGCCCTTATTCGTGTGCTTAACAACCTCAATTGTTGTAGTTCATATGCTTCTTAACTTCTTTTGCCCTTGTTCTTGTGCTTAACAACCTCATTTGTCGTTGATCTTGCTCTATGCAACATAATTTGCACTTGATCGTGTGCTTGTGAACCTCATTTGCATTTGTTCTTGTGCCTAGGAACCCCATTTGCCCTTCTTCGTGTACTTAACAACCTCAATTGTCGTTGTTCATATACTTGTCAACATCTTTTGCCCATATTCTTGTTCTTAGTAATATCATTTGCAGTTGTTCTTGTGCTTTGGAACATCATTTGCCCTTGTTCATGTGCTTAATAACCTGAATTGTCGTTGTTCATATGCTTCTCAATCTCTTTTGCGCTTGTTCTTGTGCAAAGCAATATCGTTTCTCCTTGTTCTTGTGCTTAGCAACCTCATTTGTCGATGTTCTTGTGCTTTGTAACATAATTTGCAATTGATCTTGTGCTTATCAACCTCATTTGCATTTGTTTTTGTGCCTAGGAACCAAATTTGCCCTTGTTCGTGTCCTTAACAACCTCAATTGTTGTTGTTCATATGCTTTTCAACCTCTTTTGCCCTTGTTCTTGTGCTTAGCAACATCATTTGCCCTTGTTTTTGTGCTTAACAACCTCAATTGTCGTTGTTCTTGCGCTTTGCAACATAATTTGGCCTTAATCTTGTGGTTATGAACCTCATTTGCATTTTTTCTTGTGCCTAGGAACCCCATTTTCCCTTGTTCGTGTACTTAGCAACAACAATTGTCATTGTTCGTATTCTTCTGAACCTCTTTTGCCCTTGTTCTTGTTCTTAGCATTATCATTTGCTATTGTTCTTGTGGTTAGGAACCACATTTGGCCTTGTTCGTGTGCTTATAAACATCAATTTCCGTTGTTCATATGCTTCTCGGCCCCTTTTGCCCATGTTCTTGTGCTTAGTACATTATTTGTCCTTGTTCGTACGTTTATCATCCCCTCTTGCCCTTGTTCTTATGCTTAGCAACCTCATTTGCGCTATTCTGGTGCTTGGCAGCATAATTTGTATTTGTTGTTGTGCTTAACAACCTCATTTGTCGTTGTTCTTGTTCTTTGCAATATAATTTGCCCTTAATCATGTGCGTCTGAGCTTCATTTGCATTTGTTCTTGTGCCTAAGAATCCCATTTTCGCATGTTCGTATACTTAACAACCTCAATTGTCATTGTTCATATGATTCTCAACCTCTTTTGCCCTTGCTCTTGTGCTTAGCACATCATCTACCATAGTTCGTATGTTTATAAACCCCTTTTGCCCTTGTTCTTATGCTTAGCAACCTCATTTGCACTTATTCTGGTGGTTAGCAACATCATTTGCATTTGTTCTTGTGCTTAACAACTTCTTTTGTCGTTGATCTTGCTCAATGCAACATAATTTGCACTTGATCTTGTGCTTATGAACCTTAGTTGCATTTGTTCTTGTGCTGAGGAACCTCATTTGCCCTTGTTCGCGTGCTGAGCAACCTCAATTGTCGTTATTTATATGTTTCTCAATCTCTTTTGTCTTTGTTCCTGTGCTTAGCAACATCATCTGCCCTTGTTCTTGTGGTGAAAACCTCATTTGCCATTGTTCTTGCGCTTTGCAGCATAATTTGCCCTTGATCTCGTACTTGTAAACCTCATTTACATTTGTTCTTGTGCCCAGGAACTCCATTTGCCCTTCTTCGTGTATAACCACCTCAATTGTCGTTGTTCATATGCTTGTCAACTTCTATTGCCCTTGTTCTTGTCCTTAGCAATATCATTTGCAGTTGTTCTTGTGCTTAGGAACATCATTTGCCCTTGTTCATGTGCTTAACAACCTGAATTGTCGTTCTTCATATGCTTCTCAATCTCTTTAGCGCTTGTTCTTGTGCTTAGCAACATCATTTCACCTTGTTTTTGTGCTTAACAACCTCATTTGGCATTGATCTTGTGCTTATGAACCTCATTTGTATTTGTTCTTGTGCCTAGCAACCCAATTTGCCCTTGTCCCTGTCCTTAACAACCTCTTTTGCCCTTGTTGTTGTGGTTTGCAACATCATTTTCCCTCGTTCTTATGCTTGACAACCTCTTTTGCCCTCGATCTTGTGCTTATAAACCTTATTTGTAGTTCTTGTGCCTAGGATCCCCATTTACCCTTGTTCGTGTACTTAACAACCTCAATTGTCATTCTTCATATGCTTGTCAACCTCTTTTGTCCTTGTTCTTGTTCTTAGCAATATCATTTGCAGTTGTTCTTGTGCATAAGAACCTCATTTGCCCTTGTTCGTGTGTTTATCAACGTCAATTTTCGTTGTCCATATGCTTCTCAGCCTCCTTTGCCCATGTTCTTGTGCTTAGCACATTATTTAGCCTTGTTCGTACGTTTATCAACCCCTCTTTCCCTTGTTCTTATGCTTAGCAACCTTATTTGCGCTATTCTGGTGCTTGGCAACATCATTTGTATTTGTTGTTGTGCTTAATAATCTCATTTGTCGTTGTTGTTGGTCTTTGCAATATAATTTGCCCTTAATCTTGTGCTTATGTGCTTCATTTGCATTTGTTCCTGTGCCTAGGAACTCCATTTTTGCATGTTCATATACTAAACAACCTCAATTGTCATTGTTCATATGATTCTCAACATCTTTTGCCCTTGTTCTTGTTCTTAGCACAACATTTACCATTGTTCATACGTTTATAAACCCCTTTTGCCCTTATTCTTATGCTTAGCAACCTCATTTGCACTTCTTCTGGTGGTTAGCAACATCATTTGCATTTGTTCTTGTGCTTCACAACCTCATTTGTCGTTGTTCATGTGCTTTGCAACTGAAGTTGACCTAGATCTTATGCTTATGAACCGCATTTGCATTTGTTCTTATGCGTAGGAACCTCATTTGCCCTTATTCGTGTGCATAACAACCTCAATTGTTGTTGTCCATATACTTCTCAACCTCGTTTGCCCTTGTTCCTGTGCTGAACAACCTCATTTGTCATTGATCTTGCCCTATGCAACATAATTTGCACTTGATCTTGTGCTTATGAATCTCATTTGCATTTGTTTTTGTGATTAGAAACCTCAATTATCGTTGTTCATATGTTTCTCAATCTATTTTGCCTTTGTTCTTGTCAACATCATCTGCCCTTGTTCTTATAGTTAAAAACCTCATTTGTCGTTGTTCTTGCGCTTTGCAGCATAATTTGCCCTTGATCTTGTGCTTGTGAACCTCATTTCCATTTGTTGTTGTGTCCAAGAACCCAATTCGCCCATCTTCGTGTACTTAACATCCTCAATTGTCGTTGTTCATATGCATGTCAACCTCTTTTGCCCTTATTCTTGTTGTTAGCAATATCATTTGTTGTTGTTCTTGTACTTAGGAACATCATTTGCCCTTGTTCATGTGCTTAACAACCTCAATTGTCGTTGTTCGTATGTATCTCAATCTCTTTTGTGCTTGTTCTTGTTCTCAGCAACATTGTTTCCCCTTATTCTTTTGCTTAACAACCTCATTTGTCCTTGTTCTTGTGCTTTGCAACATAATTTGCCATTGATCTTGTGCTTATGAACCTCATTTGCATGTTCTTGTGCAACCTCTTTTGCCCTTATTCTTGTTGTTAGCAATATCATTTGATGTTGTTCTTGTACTTAGGAATATCATTTTCCCTTGTTCTTTTGCTTAACAACCTCATTTGGCATTGATCTTGTGCTTATGAACCTCATTTGTATTTGTTCTTGTGCCTGGGGACCCAATTTGCCCTTGTCCGTGTCCTTAACAACCTCAATTGTTGTTGTTCATATGCTTCTCAACCTCTTTTGCCCTTGTTATTGTGGTTTGCAACATGATTTTCCCTCGTTCTTGTGCTTGACAACCTCTTTTGCCCTCGATCTTGTGCTTATAAACCTTATTTGCAGTTCTTGTGCCTAGGATCCCCATTTACCCTTGTTCGTGTACTTAACAACCTCAATTGTCATTGTTCATATGCTTGTCAACCTCTTTTGCCCTTGTTCTTGTTCTTAGCAACATTTGCAGTTGTTCTTGTGCATAAGAACCTCATATGCCCTTGTTCGTGTGTTTATCAACGTCAGTTTTCGTTGTTCATATGCTTCTCAACCTCCTTTGCCCATATTCTTGTGCTTAGCACATTATTTTGCCTTTTTCGTACGTGTGTCAACCCCTCTTGCTCTTGTTCTTATGTTAGCAACCTTATTTGCGCTATTCTGGTGCTTGGCAACATCATTTGTATTTGTTGTTGTGCTTAGCAACCTCATTTGTCGTTCTTCTTGGTCTTTGCAATATAATTTGCCCTTAATCTTGTGCTTATGTGCTTCATTTGCATTTGTTCCTGTGCCTAGGAACCCCATTTTTGCATGTTCATATATTAAACAACCTCAATTGTCATTGTTTATATGATTCTCAACATCTTTTTCCCTTGTTCTTGTGCTTAGCACAACATTTACCATTGTTCATACGTTTATAAACCCCTTTCGCCCTTATTCTTATGCTTAGCAACCTTATTTGCACTTATTCTGGGGGTTAGCAACATCATTTGCATTTGTTCTTGTGCTTAACAACCTCATTTGTCGTTGTTCTTGTACTTTGCAACTTAAGTTGACCTTGATCTTGTGCTTATGAACCTCATTTGCATTTGTTCTTATGCGTAGGAACCTTATTTGTACTTATTCGTGTGCTTAACAACCTCAATTGTTGTTGTTCACATGCTTCTCAACCTCTTTTGCCCTTGTTCTTGTAGTTAAAAACCTCATTTGTCGTTGTTCTTGCGCTTTGTAGCATAATTTGCCCTTGATCTTGTGCTTGTGAACCTCATTTGCATTTGTTGTTGTGTCCAGGAACGCTATTCGCCCATCTTCGTGTACTTAACATCCTCAATTGTCGTTGTTCATATGCATGTCAACCTCTTTTGCGCTTGTTCTTGTGCTTAGGAACATCGTTTCCCCTTGTTCTTTTGCTTAACAACCTCATTTGTCCTTGTTCATGTGCTTTGCAACATAATTTGCCATTAATCTTGTGCTTATGAACCTCATTTGCATTTGTTCTTGTGCCTAGGAACCAAATTTGCCCTTGTTCGTGTCCTTAACAACCTCAATTGTTGTTGTTCATATGCTTCTTAACCTCTTTTGCCCTTGTTCTGGTGCTTAGCAATATCATTTGCAGTTGTTCTTGTGCTTAAGAACATCATTTGCCCTTGTTCATGTGCTTAACAACCTCAATTGTCGTTGTTCATATGCTTCTCAATCTCTTTAGCGCTTGTTTTTGTGCTTAGCAACATCGTTTCACCTTGTTCTTGTGCTTAACAACATCATTTGGCATTGATCTTGTGCTTATGAACCTCATTTGTATTTGTTCTTGTGCCAAGCAACCTAATTTGCCCTCGTCCGTGTCGTTAACAACCTCAATTGTTGTTGTTCATATGCTTCTCAACCTCTTTTGCCCTTGTTCTTGTAGTTAACAACATCATTGTCCCTCGTTTTTCTGCTTGACAACCTCTTTTGCCCTCGATCTTGTGCTTATAAACCTTATTTGCAGTTCTTGTGCCTAGGATCCCCATTTACCCTTGTTCGTGTTATTAACAACCTCAATTGTCATTATTCATATGCTTGTCAACCTCTTTTGCCCTTTTTCTTGTTCTTAGCAATATCATTTGCCGTTGTTCTTGTGCATAAGAACCTCATTTGCCCTTGTTCGTGTGTTTATGAATGTCAATTTACGTTGTTCATTTACTTCTCAGCCTCCTTTGCCCTTGTTCTTGTGCTTAGCACATTATTTAGCCTTGTTCGTATGTTTATCAACCCCTCTTGCCCTTGTTCTTATGCTTAGCAACCTTATTTGCGCTATTCTGGTGCTTGGCAACATCATTTGTATTTGTTGTTGTGCTTAACAACCTCATTTGTCGTTGTTCTTGGTCTTTGCAATATAATTTTCCCTTAATCTTGTGCTTATGTGCTTCATTTGCATTTGTTCCTGTGCCTAGGAACCCCATTTTTGCATGTTCATATATTAAACAACCTCAATTGTCATTGTTCATATGATTCTCAACATCTTTTGCTTAGCACAACATTTACCATTGTTCATACATTTATAAACCCCTTTTGCCCTTATTCTTATGCTTAGCAACCTCATTTGCACTTATTCTGGTGGTTAGCAACATCATTTGCATTTGTTCTTGACCTTAACAACCTCATTTGTCGTTGTTCATGTGCTTTGCAGCTGAAGTTGACCTTGATCTTGTGCTTATGACCCGCATTTGCATTTGTTCTTATGCATAGGAACCTCATTTGCCCTTATTCGTGTGCTTAACAACATCAATTGTTGTTGTTCATATACTTCTCAACCTCGTTTGCCCTTGTTCTTGTGCTTAACAACCTCATTTGTCATTGATCTTGCCCTATGCAACATAATTTGCACTTGATCTTGTGCTTATGAATCTCATTTGCATTTGTTTTTGTGCTTAGGAACCTCATTTGCCCTTGTTCACGTGCTGAACAACCTCAATTATCGTTGTTCATATGTTTCTCAATCTATTTTGCCTTTGTTCTTGTCAACATCATCTGCCCTTGTTCTTATAGTTAAAAACCTCATTTGTCGTTGTTCTTGTGCTTTGCAGTATAATTTGCCCTTGATCTTGTGCTTGTGAACCTCATTGGTATTTGTTGTTGTATCCAGGAACCCTATTCGCCCATCTTCGTGTACTTAACATCCTCAATTGTCGTTGTTCATATGCATGTCAACCTCTTTTGCCCTTATTCTTGTTGTTAGCAATATCATTTGCTGTTGTTGTTGTACTGAGGAACATCATTTGCCCTTGTTCATGTGCTTAACAACCTTAATTGTTGTTGTTCATATGTTTCTCAATCTCTTTTGCACTTGTTCTTGTGCTTGGCAACATCGTTTCCCCTTGTTCTTTTGCTTAACAATCTCATTTGTCCTTGTTCATGTGCTTTGCAACATAATTTGCCATTGATCTTGTGCTTATGAACCTCATTTGCATTTGTTCTTGTACCTAGGAACCCAATTTGCCTTGTTCGTGTCCTTAACAACATTAATTGTTTTTATTTATATGCTTATCAACCTCTTTTGCCCCTGTTTTTATTCTGAGGAATATCATTTGCAGTTGTTCTTGTGCTTAGGAACCTCATTTGCCCTTGTTCGTGTACTTAACAACCTCATTTGTCGTTGGTCTTGCGATTTCCAGCATAATTTGCCCTTGATCTTGTGCTTACGAATGTCATTTGCAATTGTTCTTGTGTCTAGGAACCTCATTTTCTCTTCTTCGTGTACTTAACAACCTGAATTGTCGTTGTTCATATGATTCTCAACCTCATTTGCCCTTGTTCGTGTGCTTAACAACCTCAATTATCATTGTTCATGTGCTTCTCAACCTCTTTTGCCCTTGTTCTTGTGCTTAGCAACTTCGTTTTCCCTTGTTCTTGTGCTTAACAACCTCATTTGTCATTGTTTTTGCGCTTTGCAACATAATTTGCCATTGATCTTCTGCTTATGAACCTCATTTGCATTTGTTCTTTTGCCTAGGGACCCAATTTGCCATTGTTCGTGTCCTTAACGACATCAATTGTCGTTATTCATATGCTTCTCAATCTCTTTTGCCCCTGTTTTTGTTCTTAGGAATATGATTTGCAGTTGTTCTTGTGCTTAGGAACCTCATCTGCCCTTGTTCGTGTACTTAACAACCTCATTTGTCGTTGGTCTTGCGATTTCCAACATAATTTGCCCTTGATCTTGTGCTTATGAACCTCTTTTGCATTTGTTCTTGTGTCTAGGAACGTCATTTTCCCTTCTTCGTGTACTTAACAACCTGAATTGTCGTTGTTCATACGCTTCTTAACCTCTTTTGCCCTTATTCTTGTTCTTAGTAATATCATTTGCAGTTGTTCTTGTGCTTAAGAACATCATTTGCCCTTGTTCATGTGCTTAACAATCTCAATTGTCGTTGTTGATATACTTCTCAATCTCTTTTGCGCTTGTTATGGTGCTTAGGAACATCGTTTCCCCTTGTTCTTGTGCTTAACAACCTCATTTCTCGTTGTTCTTGTGCTTTCCAACATAATCTGCCATTGATCTTGTGCTTATGAACCTCATTTGCATTTGTTCTTGTGCCTAGGAACCCAATTTGCCCTTGTTCGTGTCCTTAACGAGATCAATAGTAGTTATTCATATGCTTGTCAACCTTGTTTACCCCTGTTTTTGTTCTTAGCAATATCATTTACTGTTGTTCTTGTGCTTAGCAACCTCATTTGTCCTTGTTCGTGTGCTTAACAACCTCAATTGACGTTGTTCATATGCTTCTCAACATCTTTTGCTATTGTTCTTGTGCCTAGGAACCCCATTTGCTGTTGTTCATGTACTTAACAACTTCAAGTGTCATTGTTCATATGCTTGTAAACCTCTTTTGCCCATGTTCTTGTTCTTAGCAATATGATTTGCAGTTGTTCTTGTGCTTAGGAACCACATTTGGCCTTGTTCGTGTGCTTATCAACATCAATTTTCGTTGCTCATATGCTTCTCAACTCTTTTGCCATTATTCTTGTTCTTAGCAATATGATTTGTAGTTGATCTTGTACTTAGGACCCTCATTTTCCTTTGTTCGTATGCTTCTCAACCTCTTTTGCCCATGTTTTTGTGCTTACCACATCATCTACCATTGTTCGTATGTTTATAAACCCCTTTTGCCCTTGTTCTTATGCTTAGCAACCTCATTTGCACTTATTCTGATGGTTAGTAACATCATTTGCATTTGTTCTTGTGCTTAACAACCTCAATTGTTGTTGTTTATATGCTTCTCAACCTCTTTTGCACTTGTTCTTGTGCTTAACAACCTCATTTGTCGTTAATCTTGCTCTATGCAACATAATTTGCACTTTGTCTTGTACTTATGAACCCAATTTGCATTTGTTCTTGTGGTTAGGAACTTCATTTGAACTTGTTCGCGTGCTTAACAACCTCAATTGTCGTTGTTCATATGTTTCCCAATCTCTCTTGCCTTTGTTCTTGTGCTTAGCAACATCATCTGCCCTTGTTCTTGTGGTTAAAAACCTCATGTGTCGTTGTTCTTGCGATTTGCATCATAATTTGCCCTTAATCTTGTGCTTGTGAACCTCATTTGCATTTGTTGAACCCCATTTGCCCTTCTTCGTATACTTAACAATCTCAATTGTCGTTGTTCATATGCTTGTCAACCTCTTTTGCCCTTATGCTTGTTGTTATAAATATCATTTGTAGTTGTACTTGTGCTTAGGAATATCATTTGCCCTTGTTCATGTGCTTAACAACCTCAATTTTAGTTGTTCATATGCTTCTCAATCTCTTTTACGCTTGTTCTTGTGCTTAGCAACATCGTTTCCCCTTGTTCTTGTGCTTAACAACCTCATTTGTCGTTGTTCTTGTGCTTTGCAACATAATTTGCCATTGATCTTGTGCTTATGAAACTCATTTGCATTTTGTTCTTGTGTCTAGGAACACAATTTGCCATTGTTCGTGTCCTTAACAACATCAATTGTCGTTATCCATATGCTTATCAACCTTTTTTGCCCCTGTTTTTGTTCTTAGCAATATCATTTGCAGTTGTGGTTGTGCTTATGAACCTCATTTGTCTTTGGTCTTGCGCTTTGCAGCATAATTTGCCCTTGATCTTCTGCTTACGAACCTTATTTGCATTTGTTCTTGTGTTTAGGAGCCCCAGTTTCCCTTCTTCGTGTACTTAACAACCTGAATGGTCGTTGTTCATTTGCTTGTCAACCTCTTTAGCCCTTGTTCTTGTTCTTAGCAATATCATTTGCTGTTGTTCTTGTGCTTAGGAACATCATTTGTCATTGTTCGTGAGCTTAACAACCTCAATTGTCATTGTTCATGTGCTTCTCAATCTCTTTTGCACTTGTTCTTGTTCTTAGCAACATCGTTTCCCCTTGTTCTTGTGTTTAACAACCTCATTTGTCGTTGTTCTTGTCTTTGCAACATAATTTGCCATGGATTTTGTGCTTATGAACCTCATTTGCATTTGTTCTTGTGCCTAGGAACACAATTTGGTCTTGTTCGTGTCCTTAACAACATCAATTGTCGTTATTCATATGCTTGTCAACCTCTTTTGCCCCTGTTTTGTTCTTGACAATATCATTTATAGTTATTCTTGTGCTTAGGAACCTCATTTGCCCTTGTTCGTGTGCTTAGCAATCTCAATTGACGTTGTTCATATGCTTCTCAACCTCTTTTAGCATTGTTCTTGTGCCTAGGAACCCCATTTGCCATTGTTCGTGTACTTAACAACTTCAATTGTCATTGTTCATATGCTTCTCAACCTCTTTTGCCCTTGTTCTTGTTCCTAGCAATATGATTTGCAGTTGTTCTTGTGCTTAGGAACCTCATTTGCCATTGTTCGTGTGCTTATCAACGTTTATTATCGTTGTTCATATACTTCTCAACCTCTTTTGCCCATATTCTTGTGTTTAGCACATCATCTACCATTGTTCGTACGTTTATAAACCCATTTTGCCCTTGTTCTTATGCTTAGCAACCTCATTTGCACTTATTCTGGTGGTTAGTAACATCATTTTCATTTGTTCTTGTGCTTAACAATCTCATTTGTTATTGTTCGTGTGCTTAAGAACCTCAATTGTTGTTGTTCATATGCTTGTCAACCTCTTTTGCCCTTGTTCTTGTGGTTAAAAACCTCATTTGTCGTTGTTCTTGCGCTTTGCAGCATAATTTGCTCTTGATCTTGTGCTTGTGAACCTCATTTGCATTTGTTCTTGTGCCCAGGAACCCCATTTGCCCTTCTTCGTGCACTTAACAACCTCAATTGTCGTTGTTCATATGCTTTTCAACCTCTTTTGCCCTATTTTTGTTCTTAGCAATATCATTTGGAGTTGTTCTTGTGCTTATGAACATCATTTGCTTGTTCATGTGCTTAACAACCTCAATTGTCGTTGTTGGTATGATTCTCAATCTCTTTTGCGCTTGTTCTGGTGCTTAGCCACATCATTTCCCCTTGTTCTTGTGCTTAACAACCTCATTTGTCATTGCTCTTGTGCTTTGCAACATATTTTTCATTGATATTGTGCTTATGAACCTTATTTAAATTGGTTCTTGCCTAGGAACCCAATTTGCCCTTGTTTGTGTCCTTAACAACATCAATTGTCGTTATCCATATGCTTATCGACCTTTTTTGCCCCTGTTTTTGTTCTTAACAATATCATTTCCAGTTGTTGTTGTGCTTAAGAACCTCATTTGTCGTCGGTCTTGTGCTTTGCAGTATAATTTGCCCTTGATCTTCTGCTTACGAACCTTATTTGTATTTGTTCTTGTGTCTAGGAACCCTATTTTCCATTCTTAATGTACTTAACAACCTGAAATGTCGTTGTTCATATGCTTGTCAACCTCTGTTGGCCTTGTTCTTGTTCTTAGCAATATCATTTGCAGTTGTTCTTGTGCTTAGAAACATCATTTGCCCTGTTTTGTGTGCTTAACAATCCCAATTGACGTTGTTCGTATGCTTCTCAACCTCTTTTGCCATTGTTCTTGTGCCTAGGAACCCTATTGGCCCTTGTTCGTGTACTTAACAACTTCAATTGTCATTATTCATATGCTTCTCAACCTCTTTTGCCATTATTCTTGTTCTTAGCAATATGATTTGTAGTTGTTCTTGTACTTAGGACCCTCATTTGCCCTTGTTCGTGTGCTCATCAATGTTAATTTTCGTTGTTCATATGCTTCTCAATCTCTTTTGTCCATGTTCTTGTGCTTAGCACATCATCTATCATTGTTCGTACATTTATAAAACCCTTTTGCCCTTGTTATTATGCTTAGCAACCTCATTTGCACTTATTCTGGTGGTTAGCAACATCATTTGTATTTGTTCTTGTGCTTAACAACACATTTGTCGTTGTTCGTGTGCTTAACATCCTCAATTGTTATTGTTCAGATGCTTCTCAACCTCTTTTGCCCTTGTTATTGTGCTTAACAACCTCATTTGCTGTTGATCTTGCTCTATGCAACATAATTTGCACTTGATCTTGTGCTTATGAACTTCATTTGCATTTGTTCTTGTGCTTAGGAACCTCATTTGCCCTTGTTCGCGTGCTTAACAATCTCAATTGTCGTTGTTCATATGTTTCTCAATCTCTTTTGTTTTTGTTCTTGTACTTAGCAACATCATCTGATCCAACGGTGGCTTAACAAAACAGTAAAATTAGAAGCCACCGTTGGATCAACGATTTGCAAAGTGGTTTAATAAATAGTAAAAAAAATTCCAAAAAATGTAAAATTTGGTTTCCAAGTACATTTTAATATAGAGAACACATCTAACGTTTGGATCGACAATTTGGACTTCGAAAATTGAAAAACGACTTGGTTGTACGGGATCTCAGGAACAACTGATTTGATATTAGCTAACCTCTCTCTCTCTCTCTCTCTCTCTCTCTCTCTCTCTATATATATATATATATATATATATATATATATATATATATTTATATAAAAGAATTACTAATTTTATATTTATATGCAATGCGATAATAAAATGATGGAATCAATCCGCAAGGAGATTAAATGGAGAGAAGGGAGACGCATTTGCCATTGATATTTACTAGAGAAATTTCTTAACTAAATAACAAAAGCAAAAGTACCTTATCTTTCGCCAAAGGAGCATCTCGAGTCTCCAAAAAGCCACCCCTACTTTGTAAAGGAGAGAAAGGCAAGTGTTAACAAGAAGCACCATTATCGCTAAATTAATTAATCATCTTTTTTTGTATAAAGTACAATTGGTGCGTACCCATCAACTGTACCTTTTTTGTGTATAAAGGCGAAACTATACAATTCTTCTTGATCTAGTCTCATTTTTCAGGTCATATTCTTTGCAACTCTGACTTCTGCTGTGCTGTCATGAACTTATTTATAATTATAACTTTTATTTTTTTACCAATATAATTATAAAATATTAAATGTACATTAAAGCAGTTGGAAGCTATTTTATTTTTATTTTTTACCAATAATAAAATACTTAAAAAGGTTTTCAAGTAGTTGGCACATAAATTAACGGCCTTTGTGCCTTGGTTTGAATTCGCATCCTCTGATATATCTCATATTTTACTTGACTTTTGGAAAAATCTCAATCGTTCAAACGTTATGCACGAATCACAAAACTCAAATACTGCTCCCCTGTCACGTAAAAAATGAGATATCTCAGAGGATACGCACTTCACAATTGTCTGGTACGAAGTCATGAGAGTGAGGAGTAAATCTAATTATTATGTTTTTCTTTAGCTTTTTATTACTTTTTTTTTAGGATTAGCGGCAAAGACTGCCGCTAATAAATATATTGATAAGAAAATTATAAGTTTATGTACAAAATAGCAAAATAAATTCTCGAAATTAATCTATAAATGATGCCTACAATTGTCACTCTAACTATCACAAATAGCCACTAGTAGTGTACAATACTCAATCACATTCGATCTATGCATAATGTTTCTACAAAGATGTCAAGGGACGTATCATTGATAAAAAGATTCACCGGTTGGCTTTTATTGGAGAATATTCTTCTATTTCTCTCTCTCCAGAGGGTCCAAGTGTCTATTGCTAGAGGTATCAATGGGAACGATATGGGTCGGATAGAGGCATTTTCATACCCATACCCATTGTGATAACGAAATTTATTTTTTACCCTTATCCGTTTTTTTGAATACGGTACAGGTCAGGTAAACGGATAAAAATGTGTCATTGACATTTGATTTGTGCTTTCAATAAAATATTTTTCAAAATAAGAAAAAAAAAACAATAATGATGTATACAACTAATTTGTATTATGAAAATTTAATAAAATACAAAATTTTATTGTATCATGTATCATCTTCATATAAATATATATCTATATCTATAATTTTATTTTTTAAATTATCTTATACGAAAATGAGTAATGTAACGAAAAAAAAAAATCATTACTCTTACCCGTACCTAATAAGCTAACGGAATTTTTTTTTACTCTTATCTGTGTTTTCGAATACGATATAAATCGGATAAACAGATAAAAAAATGTCATTTACATTCCTACCTATAGCCTATACTACTCCCCAAAAGGCTTTTTATTACTCTTCTAAATTGCAACGTTTTTTTGGTTACTTAAAAATCGGCTATATGAGTCAGCTGCTATGCAAGTATATAATTGGATCTTCAGAAAAGAATTGAAGATTACGTATTCAGTTTTAACTCATGTTATTTTTTTTAAATCAAGTTTTAACTCATGTTACTTTCTATAATTAAAAAGAAAAGAAAAGAAAGAAGATATATATACTTCGTTATCATGCCGACATTTAGTCTCAAAAAGTAAAAGATGTGTTCGTTTTTCTCAAACTACAGACCTTAGTGCAAAGAGTCTTTCATGAATTATCAACCACTTCAATAATTGAACCCATCTTCTGTCAATTCTCTATAGTTGATTTATAATGACTCGCATGATATTTTTACTTAAATAAGTAATTATGATTATATTTATTAAATAATATTAATTAAGTATCCTTCTACCCTCAAATTTGCTTCGTTGGAAAGTATCATGTTTAAAATAATCTATTGTATTTTCCCCTTATTTTCATTTAAATACATGCGAAATGTTGAAATAAGCAAGCCAATGAAAGATCATCAATTTTCTTTATTTTGTTATTTCTTTAAACTTTATTTGCTTTCCTCTTTTATTATAAAACTACAATAAATAATATATTCTTGACCTCCTCCATCAAAATCTAAGACACGTATCTCTGCTTTCTCTGCCCCAAATCAGCCATCTACATCACTCGAAACCTCCACAAATCCACCCTAAATCTTTCTTTACATCTATAGATATCCACTTTCACACTAAAATTTACCTCTAAATTTTACCAAAACCACCTCAAAATCCACCATAATTCCAGACAGATCCTCCAGCTCCTTTAACCTATATATGTTGTCCATATATTATTCTTCAAATAATATCCCCCAATTTTTCAACAGAATATAGATCTATCATATATCTATATTTATACATATATTCATATCAAATCAGCCAAAAAGTTTCACCGAAAACTCAACACTCCTAACAACTAATAGATGATAAGATGATATATTATTTATCTTTAGCAGAATATAAATCTGATCATTACAATTGATATCAGAGTCTCCATCTACATATGCGTTGAGTGAAATTCTCCGAAAGTAGAAATTTGTCCAAGTACTTTTCAGCTGTCTCATAACTGGATGTAATCATTGTTGGCACAGGGGGCTGAGCTCAAAACGTTTGTTCATAGTCTCCGGAACAAATGATTTGACTTTCTAATTTTCAAAGTCCAAACAGTCGATCCAAACTGTTAGATATTCATTATATATTAAAATATTCTTGGAGACCAAATTTTATATATTTTTTTGAATTTTTTTTACTATTTATTAAGATGGTTTGAAAATCAATATTTTTCAATGGTGCAAAAGTTTAATAAAATCAGCGATTTTCAAACCATCTAAATAAATAGTAAAAAAAAATTCAAAAAATGTAATATTTGGTCTCCAAGCAGAGTTTAATATATATTGAACATCTAACGGTTTGAATCAATAATTTGGACTTTGAAAATAAAAAATAAAAACAAATTGTTTGTTCTGAAAGCTAGCAACAAATGTTTTAAGTTTAGCCACTCACCACCCCCACACACACACACACACACATGAGTAACTAGGGTGTTCTTAAGTTCACCAAGTCTCTTTGTAAACTTAACTCTAAAATCTATTGAATTGATTTCAAATGATGAATCCAAACCGTTAAAATCCTTCTACCTTAAGTGATGCGTCTACATGTGAAAATTTCAAAATTTCAAATTAATTTAGTATAAAGTCAAGTGGTCAAAACTAGAGTATTTATAAATTAATTTTAATGCATTCATTTTTTCGATGACTTTTGACCACTATACTCAATACAAAATTAATTTTAAATTTTAAAATTTTGCATGTAGATGCATCACTCGTAAGGAAGAAGAATTTCAACGGTTTGAATTCGTCATTTGAAACAAATCTGATAGATTTTAGAGTTGAGTTCACAAAGAGACTTGGTGAATTTAGGAACACCTTAGTTCTACTCCACACACACATATATACATACATACATACATACATACATACATATTTGTGTGTGTACATATATCTATACACACATATACATATATACATATATATATATTTTTCCACTTACACAATAAGAAATTATGATGGTCTATAAACTTGATAAAAGGGAGCATGAGAGAAAATAATTAAGGAAGAAGAAGATGTTGATGATTCATATTGCAATCAGATAGCGGGGTGGGGTGGAGGGGCAAAAATTAAGATGCACACTATATTAGTGAGTGGGATAGTTTCAACCATAAAATAGAGATTTAACCAATAGACAAAAACAAGCTAATATTAAATATTTGTTGAACACGGTTGAACTATATAACAAAATTATATTTATTGCGCGTCATGTTTCACTTACTGCATTAGAACACCCACGTAATAATTAATAATTTAAAATGATTGAAAACTTTATTTTGTAATGCGCTAGCTACAATTAATACTCAGCCAAATTTGGTTACATATAACAATGTATATATAATGAAGACTTTAGTAGTGGGTGACTCGTTCAGCAAAATCGATCAATTATTATTAAAACTTATCTTATTGTACATAAAACCGGCATCATGAAAACCTGAATATAACTATCCATTCAAAACAATATTAAAGAATTAACGAATGTATAGAAGATGCGAATGCTGTGCAAACCAACCATTAACATTATACCAAATAAATATTCATAAAAAATGAAGTAATTAATATATATATTATTGAGGTATTAATTAATAAAATAAGTTACAATATTAGGGGTGAAAAAAGAGTGGCTACGGAGTGGATAGTGGTAAAACCATATCTATATTATTTTTTTTATTTTTCGAATACAGATATATACGGATACATAGTGGATATCACACGGATACAGATGCGGATCCGAATAAGATCGGATATTTATTAAAATAATATTAAAAATATTAAAAAAAATATTAAAGTTCATAATATTTATCTAATTATAATGGTGAATAACATAAATTTTTCATAATATATATTAAAATATATGGTATATATCTATTATTCAAATACAGATAATTAAAACTTAAAACTATATTAGTATCATTATCCACACAGATATTCAGATATTGAATATCTACATCTAAGTTTTAATTAGTTTGAATACTAATAAGATATTATCCATACAGTTTTCACACCTAGTTACGATCCATCTTAACTGGCTGAATAAATAATGTAAGGATGTAACATAATTAGTTTGCAAATACTGAGTGGATAATTATGGGTAAAAAGTAAGATGCATGGTGTAATGCTTAAAAAACTTTATGAGAAATGTCCGTGACCGACACGACAAAAAACAAACGAATTAAATAAATACGTTACGAATCAATAAAGTTACCACATACTATGATCCATATTTATAATAAAGAATCTCATCAAGTTCAGAATACAAGATCACGATCACACGTTGATACGAAAGACTGAGATAATGTTTTCTATATACACAACATGCATATGTGTATAATAGTTACAATTATATATAGAGGAGGGTTCAAATGCCTTTATTTTTTGTCTCCACTGTGTCTTCAGTTTTTAAAACTTCAATAACTCAAAATTTAAAACTTAAAAGTCAAAATAAAACCGTTAGATGTGATCTATATTATTTTCTCTATATGAGCTCATAAAAAATTATTACATTTCAATTTTGTTTTTATGTGAATCAATAAGTTGGAAAATCAACGTCTAGAAATTATCACATTAGTACATTTTTTACAAGCTCTTGATGACAACCAAAACAAAATTGAAATGTCATAATTTTTTGCATGTGCATAGATAAAATGATGTAGATAATATTCAACGTTTTATTTTGACATTTAAGTTTTAAATTTTGAATTATTAATGTTTTTACAAATGGAGGCATGATGGAGGCACAATAAATAGAGGCATTTGAACCCTCCTCTTATATATATATACTTTCGGTTATAATTTCAGCTCTAAAATTAGATCAAATTTCTTGTAGTTTAGTATAATTTTATATCAGAAAATGCTAAGAACTAAGTTACAGTCAAAATTTCTTATATTTTAGTATAATTTTAAATTGTCACTTGTACAGACACACGACTGAAGAAATTAAATTGTTGAAAATTCAGAAGAAGTGCTCCAGCTTCCAAAGCATTGTGCGACCACATTTCCATTTTGTGCGGCCACACTCCTGGCTGCACAAACCTCTGACTAGAAGATGAAGATAAAATCGCTAGTGAACTGGAAAAAAAATATCATTTGTGCGACCATACTAGGGTGAATTATTGTCAGATTTGAGAGAGATTCGTCAGATTCACTTTCGGATCACGTTTGATTGCTTCTCAAGATACGAAAACTACTATAAATCAAGAAGAAAGCAGCAGGAGAAGGATCCTAGAATTGTTCTAAGTTTCCCACGATTCTTGCTCCATACATCTCTTACTCTTTCAATGTGATTTTTGAACATGAAATAAAGACGAAACTATGATTTCTAAGGTCGTTTACTCGAGCAAGGATATATAGAGGCTACACAAGAGGATTGGTGTATTCTATTTCTCTTGTTAGTTTAGGTACTTTTCTTGTGTTCTTACTTGGATATTTATCATGGATGTTAGCGCACCCGTGAGAGGCTAGTTTTCCTCTTTATAAGCTTTGGCTATAAAATATGAACGTGTTAAATCTACCTTACTCAGTTCATTTTCTATTGTGATTTTATGTGCTTACCTGATTGTTCTTGTCGATTGAATTTATTTGTGTGATCGCATAATTTGTGTGCTTGAGATTAGTATCCTGTTTAGGTTTAACAAAGAGTAGCTTAAGATCAAGAATTAACAGTACCAAATTATGTGCATGAATACCTTAGGAACTTAGATTACTCCAAATTTGTGGTCGAGATTGGTGCGTAGTGTTTCATCAATTAATTTTCATAAATGAAGAAGAAATATAAAATTTGAGAGATCCATACCATTTTTCGCATTTTGGGAGGAAGGCTCAAATGATATAGCGTCTGGAAAAAAAAAAAAGGAGAAAGAATATTGGTCCCTTCCCTCTCAGTTTTTTATTTCTTTCTGTCTTAATTGAATTAAAGGTTGTTGCTCTTCCTATTTATTAGGAGCGGAGTCGGACTTTCAAATTATGATAGTCAAGTGTGAATGGAGTCAATCATATAAATATTTTACATTGAAAATGGAGGTCAGTTTTATAGTATCCATACATTTTACTCTAATACACACACACAATCATGTATAAATAATAATTTTGAAAATTAATGAGAGTCAATTGATCCACATTCAATCAAGAAAGATCCACCGTTGCTATTTATCAACTCAGCTAGAAATTCTAGTAAATCATTACATGTGTTAAATATAGAATGCTCAATCTAACATTAGAAGGAAATCAACTACTATGTATACATAAAAGAATATATGTGCCGCGCATATCCATCTTCATATCTTCTTTCCTTCTTTGAATAGATATGGATCTTAGCATATCTTGTTTGATTTCCAAATCTTTAGCTGCCAAGTGTGTTCTCAACATTTATAAACATCAGTACACTAGCTAGTTGATTTATCATATATAGGCTGAGATCACTGTTAATTAGAAAATCAGAAATTGTAACATTTGTCTTCTATTTCATACTTCTCTCAACTATTTCTTTTGAGTGAGTCTGTTACTATGCATATTATCATTTAGTTCGTAATACATATCAATATTTTCGTTTTTAAAATTCTAACAATCGATCCAAACCATTCAAAATTGTTTTAGTTCGTAATACGTACAGATCAATACTTGCAGACCAAATTTTAGATTTTTTAGAATTATTTTAGATTTTTTAAGATAGGTAGAAAATCACTGTTTTTGGATGGTCTAGAATTTTCTGATCAAGTGATTTTCTACCTATCTTAAAAAATATTAAAAAATTCTAAAAAATATAAAATTCGGTCTGCAAGTAGATATTCATATAGAGATCATGTTGAATGGTTCGATCAACTATTAATATTTTTAAAACGGAAATATTGATCCGTATTACGGATTAACCCGTAATATGCATAGTAACATAGACTCAATCTCTTTTTTTTATTAAAACTTCTCTCAACTATTGTGCGCATCGTAAATTACGATTCGTAATGCAGTAAGACCTGTGATTTGTGACGGATTATTTAGGTTCATTTTTCACCTGCAATACCAATATGCTATAGCTTTTGTCCATAAATTCAATTATAAATAAAATTATTAGGAACCTTTCTTATTTATTTTTTTTCGTTTTTATGTAAACTTATATAACATTAATTTAACTTATTGAACAGTAAAAGAAAAAAAAATGTTTCAACATTAAATGCCTGATTGTTTGAGAATAAATTTTTGTCTTGATATAATATTCAACGAATAATTTTAAATTCGATTCGTCCGATTTTTACGGAGTTGGCCAATTCATATTCGATGAACAGTCAAAATCATGTGGGCAACTTTGTTCCTCACACATACGACAACAAATAAAATATATGTACATATATATTCTGTATGTTTCGGGAACAAAAGAATAACTGACTAGCTAACTTCAACGTTAATTGGATGGTAATAAATTCTTTGTTTTGGGAAGAAAAAAAAAATTAAAGTGCAAAAGTATATAATTACTTGAAAGTGTGCAGTTGCATGTGGAAAAGCGCATATAATTTCTTGGTAATGTAACTATGAAGATTACACCTCGATCAGATTTAATCAATCAAACCATGCGTCCGAAAAGGATGAATGCACATGTTTTCTTCTTGATGAAATAAAAAAGAAAGAAACCTTTGCATAAAGAAGAGGGCGTAATACATATCATTAGATTTTGTTTATCCCCAAATATAGATTTTCGCTAGGTATGTTCAACAAAGTATCATTGGGTGAAGATTTATTGCGACTAATTAAGGTGTAGATTATTATATTATCAAATAGTGATCATATGAGTGTGAGAGATTATATTAATGTTTTCTTTTTTTGAAAAATTAGTGATTTACGTCTTGTAGATTTTCATGGAATTTGCAAGTCATGACTCATGCACATTAGTTATTATTTCAATTAAGAGTAGGGATTACTTGACCAGAGTCGGAGTCAGACTTCTGAACTATGAAGGTCAAACACATAATAGAGGTCAATTATATAAAAGTTTCATACTAAGAATGGAGTCAATTTACACTATAGATGATGACATTTTACTCTAATTTATACAGAAAATTAAATATAAATATAAAAAAAAAATGTGGGTCAATTAACTCTATTCATACAAGTTACATCCACCTCTGCACTTGACAACGATTATTCTGACAATCTTAACAATGAATTTAAAAGACAATAAAAAATTAATCCTCATTCATACAAGTTACATTTGTCTCTGCACTTGGCAATGGTTATTCTGACAATCTTGACAATGAATTTAAAAGACAATCAAATAATGAAAAATCTAAATATATATATATATATATATATATATATATATTTTAATGTACATATAGATAGTCTAACAATCAAGTTTATAGGTATGTTCGTCATGAATACAAGCATTGTTTGATAATGCATCAAGAAATATTAATATTAATTAGATTGTTGAAGAATTGAGATATAAGTTTTAGTTTTAAAGATTCCCATGAAAAGAATTATCAAGTGATTCCTCCTTTATTAATATTTTAGGTCTATAAAAAAATGAGTCGGTGTCTATGTACTTTTATGTATATTTTTTGTTTGTCTTTTCTTGTGAATAGTTTTTGTTCTAGTAAAAGTTAAAAGTCAAGTCATCTAACTATTTAATACATTTATTATTATATCAAATAATTTTTTTCATTTGAATTTCGAACTCATTATCTCTCAGATAGAAACCATGTTCCTTGTGCATAGTTTTAATGGCATCATAACAACAAATCCTGCAATATGATTTTACGTATCGGATGAAATACTTGTAATATGATGTGGTTTTTTCTCTTTTAGGAGAGTTTTTGAGATCCGTTTGAGATATGAAACAAACGATTCAGATTACGGGTTATAGAACAACATGATTGCAATTCGGAAATAAATATGCTGCCATTAAAGGGAAAACTTTGAATTTCATTGAGATTCGTTTGTGGAAAACTTTAAATAGATGGAATAGGAATAACAGGTCCTGTAATCCGGTCCTTTGGAACGACAGCAGATTTATTTCCTTGCAATTATAACGGGGACAATTGAAATAATTAACCCAACTCCTAATTAGGAAATGAAAAAAAATGTCGAAAGATTGATGAATATATATTTTAGTAATAAAATAAGGGTTAGATAACCAGAGATTCATATTTTGAGGAAATATTTTTTTAGTTCTCTCTTTATGTGTGCGCGTATGAGAAGAGAGATGAAATCTTAATTATGTAATATAAAAGAAGGTTAATTAATAAAGAGAAAGGTTGTGTTATTTGTAGGGGGGTGAAAACGTAAAACTATATTCATATTTTTTTTTTCGGATGCGGATACGGAGTTGATATCAGACATATCAGACGGATACAAATACAGATCCGGATCAGTTTGGATATTTATTAAAATAATATAAAAAATTGTTCATAATATTTATCTAATTATAATGGTGAATAACATAAATTTTTCATAATATATTAAAATATAGGGAGCGACTAATAGTCCCCCCATTCTATCTCATAAATGTCCTCTTAACTAACTTATCCATAAACTTAATTAACTTATCCATAAAGTACGATGGAGACCACTAACTAACTTGGGGAAACAATAACTACTTGGGGGACCACTTAAATTTAAAAAAATTTACAACTAACTCGCATGTATGAACACTTATGCATGCAGGTATTATTATATAATATATCAAGTATTCATACCTAAAACATCAAGTATTTAAATAAAAAACTGGATATCAACTTTCTTTTATTTCTAGTCACACACCCATCTTTTACACATTTTTAGAAGTGCATTTTTTTTCTCCGTTTAATCTAGTCAATGTTTCGAACAATCTACGAGGAATTTTGCAAATATAAAACCACAAACATTTTCTACATAATTTTCTCTTTCAAATGAGATCCATGATGAAGTACTTTCGAATTCTTTGTTGTTCAAGTACTCATACCTCAGCGTACAAGTATTCATACTAAATTTAGAAAGTATTCATACTAAAACATATAAAGTAGTTATTCTATAACTTTGAAAGTATCATTATTAGTAAATATACAAACTACAAAGTATTCATACTAAAACATATAAATATTCATATTAGAACATTACATATATACATATACATAACAGCAAATATTCAACATATAACATATTCAAACTACAAAGTATCTTTACTAGAAAATATTCAAACTACAAAGTATTCATACTAAAACATATAATATTCATACTAGAACATTAAAATATTCATACTTACGCATTGAAATGTGAATTGTTATGTTGTAAAGGATTGAAGTGTGAATTGTTATGTTGTAAAGTAACTTCAATTAGTTAATTTGTTTGAACGTATTGATATATATTGAGAGAAGTATTCATACTTCTATTATGCACAAGTACGAATGCCTATGCACGCAAGTATTAATATATACTATGTCAAGTATTCATACTTAAGATATCAAGTATTTCTAATAAAAAATATTAATATCAAGTATTCATACCTACACATTGAAGTGTGAATAGATATCACAGAAAATATTCATTTGTCAATTTATCTGATAGTTTAAATTAATTTTATAATTTTATTTCCAAAGAATAGTATGCTGGAGTGGAAGAAATTTTATCGTGTGCCAATTGTTGTTTGAGATTCTCCCGTAATAAATATTTGTTTGACAAAGGCATCTTCAATGTTCATTCTTTTTTGTATCCTTGGTTCACCGTGGACCAAACACCTTTACAATTTCTATACTTAGTTGTTTAATACACCAAGTTTATTTAAAAATATGTAACTATATTTCCCTTTCTTCTCCACCAAGATGTTCGTTTTCATTTGTGTCACAAATCAAACATTTTTATCTTCCCAAATTAACCACGATAAACTCAAATTGACGCCAAAAAAAAGTAGAATCGGCCAAAAATTGCTTAAAATCGTAAGAATTGAACTAATTCGGAGAAAAAACTCGGTTGAATCGGCCGATTCAACCCGATTCATCCGATTTTTGGTGAGAAAAATGCTCGGGCGAGAAACTCGGGTAAATCTCGGCTTGGACCCGACCGATACTCGGACTCGGCTGATTTTCCAAACCATGTCTTGAGTTGGTTGTTGCTGCTGTAATGGGCTTAGTTGTGACATCTGAGACCAGGCATGAGGAGATTTTGACGGCGTGGGCATGGGCTTGGGGTTTAAAGAACATAGTTTTGTTATTCTTAGATGGTATTGAGAGAGAAGAGTGAATGGTGTTAAGAGATTGGAGGCGAGCCATGAAATCGATGTGTCATGTCTCGTCACCAGCAGAGATGGAGTCGGTGAAACTTCAACAAAGACTCTATATCCTATGCACTGCGTTAAGTAAAATATGCTCTGTCAATATGCAGAATTGGCATCACTTTGACCAGATAAGGGAACGAACGTGATTTTTTTAATAACCAAAATATTTCCTATACAGCTCTGACCGTTAGCATCGGGGGGACGATTAGAGGACCAATTCGCGGGAGACAAAATATTTACTCTAAAATATATGGTATATATCTACTATTCGGATATGGATAATTGAAATGTAAAATCATATCAGTATTCTTATCCACAGAAATATTTGGATATCGGATATCTACATCTAAGTTTTTGAATACGGATAAAATACTGATCGGATATTATCTATACCGTTTTCACCTCGAGTTATTTGGATTGGAAAAAGAAAGGTAAAAAAATAAGGTTAAAGAGTGGTATTTGTTTGTGTAAATATTTTGTATTTTTTTTATGTAAATCTTTTTGTATAATGAAAAGAATGGATGGACATGTGTATGATGACCATTATTGCTGCCCCCCTTCCCACCCGGGGTCCGTAAACCAAGGAAAACATCAAAATCCTAATAAAATCTTTTCTTTTTACCCGAAAGTAGCACACGACAAATTCTATACTTAACCTTGGGTGCGTTACTTAAGTGATGGTAACAGAGTACAGAGAGAGAAAGGGATGAAATTTATCTTTCTAGGATTCTAAAGCATTGAGACCCCAACGAGCTTAGATGCTTATCTCTTTAATTTTTCTGTATTAAGCTTTTCACAACCCACTACGCACGTACATTAATTGGAATTGTTGGAGTTTTGAGATCTAAAACTTGGAAAGGGAATTATTTTTTTATTATTAATGGCATCACATTTGCATTGAAAATTGGGAGCTTTTCATCTCTTGAGGAAGATTGATTCCACTCTTGCTTCTAAAGTGACTCCTTTACACTAACCCTAATTTTTGAATTATGCAACTGTATGTCTTTGTCTCAGTTTCTCAATGTATTGCTTAATTATTTCGTTTACCTTTTTGGTAACATGTAATTGAGACACCATGCAGGACCTCATGACATATATACAGATATACTGGTTATTAAACATGCTACACGCAGAGACACAAACGCACCCGCACACACCATTACCAATTAATTAATACAGAAATATCACCAGATTAAACGGATCAGATCCTAATTATCTTTTTCTGAAAAAATATTACCAGAGACTGTGTATGCATCCTATGAAGATGCTAATTAAGTATCAACGTTAACTTGTCGAAAAAATTCAAATGCTATGTTGTTCAGAGTTCGTTCGATGTATAAAATCTATATGCGTGTTTCCGCATTACCCGTATGTGTTGGGTTCGCGTAGCAGATTTCGCACGCTGTAGAGGCCCGACAGTTCTTTGATGAACTTTTGACAATAAGTTTCATCGAAATGTTTAAAGCAAATAATAATGTACATAATTTAAAATTTCAATGTCAATAATTTTCCATCAAAAGTTGGCTGGAGCACTTGAATTTTTCATAGTGTGTATTAGTAAAGATAAAAGTAATGTTGGCTAATTAACCTAATTCATAGTAATAGTGATAATACCAATAAAATTTACATAATATTCCAAGATATGTTATATCTCAATTTTAATGGGAGTTGTTTAATTTTAGCTAGTTATTGTGCAAACAGTTTGTACTATTGGAGATTCCGAGCACAAAAGGGTAGTTGTAATTTGTTTATAATATATATATATTATATATTATATATATATATATATATATATATATATATATATATATATATATATATATATATATATATATGAACTGATCTGAGAAAGTGGAGATCACTCATCACTCACAACAAGAGACTGAGTGTTGCCTTTACATAAGCCTACACTAACAATATATATATATTCCCCTCAGACCCATATGGCTCAAATTAGGGTCTAGTGAAAATTCTGGCACCTAATAGTGGGAGCATAATAAATGTACTACTACGCAGTCAGTATGCTCCCGTATATGATGACAAAACACTAATGGGGCTCAAGATGAATCTATGATTAGGAATATTTATCATTTTAGTTATGTGAATGGGGAGACCATGAAGTAGTGTGCTTTCATGATCCCTCTCACAATGAAAATTAATGCCAAAATTATAATTATTAATTAATTAGTCAGGTGATGCTGATGTTGATATCATCTCACATTGCATAAATAATGAGCAGTAGTACTAGCTAGATAATTCATGACCAATGTGTAAATTAAGTAAAGGATAACTTCTTAATTTAATTGTTATTGGAAATTCTTTAGTTTTTACTTCCAAATTAAGGGTGGGGTTTTTGTCCAAAGTCCTTTGGACAAAGGCATATCCAAAGCTATCCCAAACCGTCTGATTTTTCTTAAAATTCAAGAAGACGGTTTGGATTCAAGGAGTCCTTTCAATTTATTAAGTTTAAACTTATTTGTACGAATCTTAATGCATAATGGACGGTTAAAGTTCAGCTTTGGATGAGCTTTTGTCCAAAGCCCTTTGGACAAAAGCCAATTCCCCAAATTAAATTACACTGCAATAGCGACATGAAGTGATATTGATTTTTCATTGGTCGGTGGAAGTGATATATATAGAGCTAATATATTTGTCAAGTTTTACAGTGTGGCAGTGGCTGGTAGCACTTTATCTTAGCAAAAAGAAATTTGTAGTGCTTGAGTTAATTTAAGAATAAAACATATATATATATAGTCAAAGGTTTTTTAGTATTTAAATCAAGGTTCTAAATAGCGATTATAGCGGTGTAGCGGAGAGACGAAAAAAAAGCTATAGCAAATAGCGCAGCTATAGTGAAAGTTTTCCTACATAGCGTTTTTTATTTTTAAAATTTATATTTTATATTTCTAGTAATAATAAATATTATCTATATAAAATTTCATAGAGTAACAAAAATACCAAATTGATTAAGAAGTTCTAATATTCATATTGAATCAATACAAAGTCCAAATTGTCATTCAAAATATTCCTAATTCTATAACTCATAAACTATCGATACATTTTCTATTCAAAATATCCAACTATCATATATTAAGTATCATTTTACAACATATTCAAATAAAAAAAAAAATTAGATTAGTCAGACCGAGACACAAAGCCCATTTAATTTCAGTTTGGACTTTAAAACCCATTTAAATTGGAAAAAAAATATAAAAATAAGCTCATGTAGCATAGCGGACCGCTATTCCGCTACACGCTACGCGCTATAGCGGACCGCTATTACCGTTATAGCGGCCGTAGCTCGATCGATTAGCGCAGTTTTACTCCGTAGCTTAGCTTATGAGGTCCAAAACCGCTATAGCGACTATAGCTAGCTATTTAGAACACTAATTTAAATGATTATTATATGCATCAAAAGTGTTTAGTTGATGCATAAAATGTACGTAGCATTCACTAACAGTATAAATAACAACAATTAAATAATTAAATATTGTGAAAATTTATGAAAAGTTATTTCATTTATTCACCGCTGCTCTAACAGGTAAGGGAGCGTTGTATGACATCCTCTAAAGCACTATGATCAGGATTCCAACCATTTCGTTACAGATACAGTTAAACTAACCAATTAATAATACACGTGCTGAGTTACTAATACACGTGCTGAGTTATCAGTGACCGGTGCAAACGGTCGCTGATAATGTTGTCGCTGGTCGCTGAAAACATGGGCGCTAATACTTCTCGGATGACGTCACCGGTCGCTGAATGACGTCACGCCGGTCGCTAATACATCATCAGAGACCACATGCATCACATTGGTCGCTGAAAGTGTATGGTGACGTCATGTTTAGTTAACAGTGACAAAACCTGTTAGTCGTTGATAACCACAAAAGGATCAGATACGTATCAAATAATGGTCAAATTATATTTGTATTCGTTTTTATTTTTCGAATATGGATCAGATCGGAGAGAATAGACGAATACAGATACGGATCGGATATTAAACGGATACATATACATCTACTTTTTATAATAGTGAATAACATAATATTTTTATAATATATATTAAGCTATATATTATATATTTACTATTTGGATACAGATAATTAAAATTTAATCATATATGTATCCGTCCGGATCCATATCTAATTTTCTGATACGGATTCGAATGCAGTCGGATAATATTCGATCCGTTTGCACCCCTAGCTAGCTTGTAGATGAGGGTTCAAATACATCATCTTTTTTATGATCCAATATGCTCCACATCCTTTATCTCTGTTTTCAAAGTCCGAACAGTCAATCTGAACCGCTCAACATGATCTTCATAATAAAATTTACTTGGAGGCCAAATGTTAATATTTTTTAGAATTTTTTTACTATTTTTTTAGATAGGTAGAAAATCACTGTTTTAAGGAGATTCTGGACCACCTGATTAAGTGATATTGTACCTCTGATGAAAATTAGTAAAAAAAATTAAAAAAATATAAAATTTGGTCTCCAAGCATATTTTATCATGAAGATCATATTGAGCGGTTCGGATCGACTGTTCGGACTTTGAAAATAGAGATAAAGAATGTGGAGCATATTTGAGCACAAAATGATTGTGCATTTGAACCCTCATCTCTATATACATATTATCAATCCATATGAACCAGAATTGCTGGTAATTCAAAGATCTTGCTATTGTATAAGACTAATTCGAAACATTTTCACATGCAATTCCTGTATGCCTATCTAATATATATAGATGATGTGCAACGTTTGTTAGATACTTCCAATATTGCTGAAACATTTTACGCAGAAGGTTATGAAAAATGAAATTTTTGATAAAATTAAGAATGAAGAAGAATGTAAATAATTAAGCACTAATTGTGACCAATCTAATTACTGCTCTTAAAGGTTCTTTTTTTTTATTATTGGGATATTGATTGAATAATGTCATGTCAATATTTCTATATGTGAGTCTCCACCCTCCAAGTTTTTTTCTTTTTTATATTGGGCTTGCTTGATCAACTTATAGAGCCCCACAAAACTAATTATCTTCCTCGTTTTGTTTTTTTTTTTCCGCCTGATAAAAGTAACAAAATGTAAAACAGTGCAAAAAGCCAATAAGTACCACTAATATGAACATACTAATTAACTTCATAAAACAGAACATCACAAACCCTCTTGTAATTTGAAGCAAAAGACCTGATCGACATTCTCTAAAGGCCCCACATCATCAAAGCAGCACTCCTCGGTATTATCATCCACACTTAAATTCAAATCCAAACAAAAACCAGAATCCACCTCTCTTTGATCACTAGCTAGCTCCTTTTGTTCGTGATAAACATTATGTTTAGTTTGAGGAGAGCATGCACATGACCTCGAGTTGAATACATCACAACTCAATACTACAATTGAGTCATGAAAACTAACTTCTTCACCAACATCATTCCTTATTACACCACCCCAAATTGCTCTTTTAATGGACATTTTACAATTGTAGTCCAATCGGTCAACATCCTTCATGAAGATAACACGGTGAGGGTTCTCACGTAAAGCATGAAATAATTTCTCGAGATAGCCTTGGTCACTATCAAGCCTTGATCTTTTGTTTGTTATATTATCACGGGAAAATGTACCAAGTGTAAACAAGACAAAGTGGTTTTGTGAACCAAAAATAAGGCTCGCAAGCTCTCTAGCTATGTTCTCTTTCCCTTCATTATCTCTTCCTTGGAACAAAAACCATGTATCCTCTCTAACACCAGATGAAACCCTGCACCTTTCCTTCCTTCGCATCATGCCAGACCGACACTGTAGTATCGAACTAGCTATCTCTGGTACGATCCCCTTCTGCCATGGAACCTTTTTCTCCAAGGCAGTGCATAGAGTTTTCAGGTTCTCAGCATTTAATTCCTTGAACTTGGGAAGGTATTTTGCATTACTCGTTTCATCTGAAGTACTTGAGTTAGTGTTACAGCTAGGGTTTGAAGTGTGCAAGAACATTGTGCATTTTCCTTGCACACCATTGGCCTCAGAGAGCCAATAATGGTGACCACTCCATGAATTTTTGTTCTCAAAGGACAAAGGCAAAGGTTGATTGGAAAGATGGTGCAAGGTTGCGCTTGTAGACAGTGAAGGAGGAAATGTAGTTGAGAAGCTTAAAGTTAACTCTGACGAATGGACGCTCGGGCTCTCGAGAGATGAGTTGCTTACACTAGTGTTCAATTTCATACAATGATCTTTCAGTTTAAGTGGCTCCTATAAAAAGAGAGCACCGGGTGATATCCATGAGTTAGAGAAAGAGAAGGAACTAAAAAGATAGTAAAGTAATGTAATTGATTGAAAAACTTTGTTCCCCGTGTACAGTGTACTTATTTCTGTATTTAAGTATTTGTGAACTTTAGTGCTAGATTCTGCTTGTACTTCCTTTCTATGTTTCTATACTGGTTTCAAATTTATCTAGGTACAGCCTCTTAAATTTAAAAATTTATAGAATAAAATACCTCAATATTGTTGCATGCTCTTTTCGCTTTTACATTGTGCTGAAGCCACGAGGGAATGTTGCTTTGATCATTTGTGCAACATTCAGCAGATTTACCAGTGTGGCTTCCTTGTAATCCCCCTTCTGACAACGACCAACTTGACCCGTTTCCAGTATATCCTTTTGATTTTGTTTGGTTTTGTGTGGCACTGAAAGAAAATAATACGCTAAGAGTTCGTTAATCAAAGTTAAGAATAATATATATTTTGAGCTAATAGAAAAATGAAAGGACTATAATTAAATGTGTGCTAAATAAACGGATGATATATGTGCTTCGTCCCCCCGAACATATTTGATGATTTTCCAATTTCTAAGTGCAAGTAATTATGAGTTTTGACCTATACATCATAATGCATCGCGATTGCCAATGCAAAATTAAAATTACAGGGTACGTACGTAGAAATGGAAACAATACAGAATTGCTCTCACCATTTCACCAATCATCATGAACTGACTCATGGAAGAAACGGAAACAATACAGAATTCAATGGTACAAAAACAACAAGAAAAAGGATATTCAAACTATTATTTTCTTCTATTTTTCTACCTCTGCACAAGAAGCCAGCAACAATCAATTTTTACCAAAATATTTCTCGATTAAACCTCATAGCACTCAGACTATGACCAATATATAGTTATATATAGTTATATAGCAATTTGCATAAATGGCACTAACCTTTCACAAAGACTTAAACCCAAACCTCCAATATCAGAAATGGCGAGAGAATGCAAGCACCAAAGAGTCTCTAAAGAAGGTTCTCCGAGAGTACAACTCATGTAGCTGCTATTTGTACAAAATCCCAATAACCAAACCCTCTCGTTACCACTATTATTAATCAAACTACTAACTGCCATGATCATATGTTCAATAGGCGAATAACTGTAGTTAGTATAACCCCTTTGCTTTTCCAGATGAATGGTTTCCCATGCCTCACAAGCCCATTTAAAATCTTCTAAAATAAATAAGGCACCTCTTCTCCCCAAACAACAACTCCTTACAAGGCTTCTTAGCTCCACGACCTTATTATCCACCTCTTCTCTTGTCATAATCCTAAAAGAAGACAGAGGCAATGGTATGAGTTGTGTATTTCTAAAATCTTCTGGCACTTCTCCTTTGGCTATCTTATCCATTACAACCTTAATTACACCCTCAGGGAGTGACACGCACTCTCCCACAATAATAACACTTCTCTTGTTTACACTAGACAAGCAATCCAAAACCCTAACCACATCCTCACTCCTAACATGGCCCATGACCTTGTTTCCATGAACTACAGTTGCCGCCTTTGATTTGTTTTCACTTTTGTTAGTACTTTCATCTGGTGTACTAGAGGCTTCCCCCATAACCGCCTTCTCTACATGGATCTTAACTTGCGTACTCGAGAAACCGGCCTCTCTCATAACCCGACTTACACTCGGATCATCCAAAATAGAAATGATAAGTTGCCCAAGTTCGATTTTGACGGCAAGCAACGCCTGTTGTTGACTTTCAGTGCCTCCTCGTCTCTGGTGCGCTTGAGCTCGTTTAAAGGCAGCTATCAATGCATTTGACAAAGTCGGGAAATGGTGATTGTGAGATGTGTGAGTGGTCAAGATTGTGGAGGAGGTTGGGAGGCGATTTAGTGCCACGTTGAAGCAGAGCTCAAGAGCCTTGCACTGAAGAGGATGTGAGTGAGATTGAAGGCAAGCTGCACGCAGGAGACTGGCCGAGGAGAGCATCATGTTAGCGACATGGAGCGGAGTCACCTGCGCATGCCCCCGACGCCTGGCAAGGTTTACCGACTGTTTGACAACTGTTGCTGCATCAGCAGTCAGGGCTTGTTGCACTGTGCACCCACCGGCCCTCATCTTTAATTAGATTCTATGAATTGAATAGATTTTGATTTAAGGGTTATATTATTTCTTTGTCTTGATGTTATATAGATGGAATTAATGGAGGTAGTTAGTGAGGGTTTTTCTTGGTTAACTTCATTGGTAGGAGTAGGGTAGTAAAAGAAAGGGAGAGATTTTGTTGAGGTTGTCAATATCCAAGTGAGGCTGTGATAGTTTGAGGTTGTAATAAGAGAGTGTATAAGAGGCCATATGGGAGAAAAAGATGGTGTATATGAGTGTATATTCCTGTAGTCCCTTGCTTTACTTAAAAAAATTTCTTTCTTTTGGGGGTAGAGATGCTTTTTGTGGGGTTAGGAGGTGGATGGATGGATCGAGATAGGGATGAGAGAATTAGATCGGTGTGCTTTTCTTGTTGAGGAGGGAAAAAATTTCGGTCCAAAGTGGAATGCATGTGCTGGCGAAATGACAATTGATTACTATTATCTTTAAAATCAATTAATTACTTTATTACATACAATCATACAAAGCTTTTTCATTTTTTACAAAGAAAAGTAAAAAATGTGCAGAGTACAATTAAAATATCCTCTCCTACCTGGCCCACCAGCCACGTGTCGAGCAGTATTGAAGGTTCCCGTGGAAATTATTATCTGAAAAAGGGGGCTTACGTACGTCCGTTTGTTTGATGAGTGTTAAGTGTTAACACCCACTGGCCACTTCCATTAGAGTGTGCTTCAAACTGGAGGAAGAGAAAGGTCTTTTTTATTGTGCGGAGAACCGGAGGTGACGCTAGTTATATTCGGACCGATCAGGTGAGTTCATTCGCTCCGAGAGCAATCGGAGAGGGAACGGAGAGAAGGAAAAGAGGTAGAACACTATTTGGAAGTAACGCTCATGTAGAACTTCGGTGAAACTATTCACTTTCAAATCAAATTGTAAATTTTACTGTACGGAGAGGAACCGGACTTCGCCTCCTTTTCATTTTCTTCCCTTTTTTTCTACGCATTGTTTTTGTGGAGCGCAGCCTTAGTATACTTAGTTTATGTTGATATTTATTTATGTGTGCGTGAGAAAGACAGGCATGAGATTTTTTAATATACACCAACTGATTTATTGTTTATTTATATTTTTTTTTATATAATTGCATTAAATACATGTTTTACAAAAACTAGTGGCTATTGATGTCTTTGCCGGTTAAAATTTTGCTAACTTTTTTTTGAGAAAAAAAAAGAGAAAATTAATTGGACTTTTACTTCATGCGTGCACGAAATTAATATATATATATATATATACAGGGATGGGTTATGGTGAGTTGCGAAGTAAGAGGTTACTTTTACTTCACGTCCACATTTTCATTTTGAAAATCCAAACCACTCAACATGTTCTCCATATTGAAATGTGCTTGGAGACCAAATTTTACATTTTTTTGAATTTTTTTACTATTTATTAAGCCATTTTGAAAATCGTTGATCCAATGATCCAGAAAATTTTACTGTTTTTTACTGTTCATCCAAATCTGCCATTTTCAAAGTGATTTAATAAATAGTAAAAAAATTCCAAAAAATGTAAAATTTGGTCTCCAAGCACATTTCAATATAGAGAAAATGTTGAGCGGTTCGGATCGGTTGTTTAAATTTTCAAATTGAAATACAAACGTGAAGTAAAGTGTTGTTTTACTTCACAACTCACCATAGCTCATCCTTATATATATATATTTTTTCATTTCCGCAGAAATACAAAGCCAACTTCTGCGTCAATAAATTTTACCACTAGTAGACTTATTATATATGTTTTATGTTGTTCTTCTTTCTCCAACAAATTAATGAAGTCTTCCCCAAAAATCTCCAGCACTGCAAAGCCAAGTTTAGGAACATATATAGTTTATTTTGGAACTTTTCGAGGTCACTATAAGTATACTTTCCTTTTGAATAAAGGAAGATGCAATTATTTGTTGTTGATGCATGTTTCCACCAGACATGAGCAATGAAATCAGAGATCTATACTGATGCAACTCATTAATCAAACAACTGTATCAGTATAAATGGGTCCTACGTACTGACCTGGTTCGCTTTTATACAGAGTCACCACACACACAACTAGACACAACTAGGGCCGCACAAAAAATTCATAGTTCGTGATTCGATTTGAGTTTGATTCGAAAAAGTTTATAAAAAATTTGATTCGAAATAGTTCGAAATTAATTAAAACTAAACTCAAACTGAACCTGATTCGTTCGCAATAGGTTCGCAAATTATTCTAGTTCGAATCTCCAAGTACCGTGAACTGTTAGTGCTGATGACTTAAAAGTTAAAACATAAGGTCGTCCAACCATAAGCCATAACTCGTAAGTTTTAACCCTCGTTCTCAGTTCTAAAACTCTAGATGACTTTCACATCTCGCTCTCGGCAACTACGATCACTCTTCCTTGTCGTAAAAAAGTTCGTAAAAGATTCAAAATTGAGTTCGAAACAAATTCGATTCGAAATTAATTCAATCCAAACTTAGTTCGAAATTAATTCAAATCAAACTCAAACTAGAATAAGTTCAATTTGTTTGCAGCCCTACACACACAACCATTTCATTTCGTGCATTATAAATTTATAATTGATCAGTAAGAGATGTTAGTGTATATATATATATCTCAAGATGTAGATTGTAGATGGGATATCTTCTTAGATGTCTGATGTCTCAGAAATCGCAGTGAGCAATAATTCGAACAATATATGTATAATTGACGAAGTTTCTTTTTTTTAAGAAATAATTGACAAAGTTAACTTTATTTAATTAATGTTGTAAACCTAACTCTAAAAAGATTACTTAATTTGAAACTTTAACAGAACAAACACTATTAATTTCACCATTGATTCCTTATAATCAAATTTATTCTCTCTCTGTTTTTTTATATAAACTAAATTAATGGTGCTTGTTATGTTAAAATTAATAATTAAAATTGATTCTATTTAAAACAAAAATCCTTAATTTGTGTTCATATCTTTTACTACCTCTGCCTGAAAAGCGATTACAAGGTACAAAGCCCAAGCCCAAAACATATTCCTTCTCTTTGGAAAAGTAACATATGCCTTTTAGGCTTTAGCAACGCAATCGTATTAGCAAGTTAAAAAGATAAGATCGGTGCAAATGGTTGATAAATAAGAATATAAGATGTAATTACGACTCGCCCAGCTTTACCTTAATTTTTTTTTTTTTAGAAGGAACTTTACGTAAATTTTAAATCGGTATATAAAATGCATAAGGCATAGTAGAATGGAAAGTGTCATTTGATAAACATGATAAAAGAACATGGCGCTAATATTTATATTGTATTGTGCTTCTTTGGGTATATATTATATATTTCCAATTTAAGTAATCTGTGTAAACATAAAAGTTAAAAAGCACGTAAGTAGAATCTTTCTGTAATATAATAAGTGTTAACCCTTAACTAGTTAAGATTCTTATCGTTAAATTAATTTTGACCGGTTATCATCATAAGGGTTAATTCTGTTGACCCAGTCAACATTATATAAAAACAAATATATATAATATAATTAAAGACTTTAACTAAGGTGTTCCTAAGTTCACCAAGTCTCTTTGTGAACTTAATTCTAAAATCTATCTGCTTCTACTTTATGAGTGATGTGTCTATATCCGAAAATTTAAAAAATTTAAATTAATTTTATATAGAGTCAAGTGGCAAAATGTATTCAAAAAATGATTGCATTAAAATTAATTTATAGACTTTCTAATTTTGACCACTTGATCTTATACAAAATTAATTTAAAACTTTAAAATTTTCGCATGTAAACATATTACTCATAAGATAAAAATATTTCAACAGTTTAGATTCGTCGTTTGAAACTATTTCGATAGCTTTTAGAGTTGAGATTACAAAAAGACCTGGTGAACTTAAGAATACCTAGTTCTACTCTAATATAAAGAAATTAAATAATTAATGATAAAGTTTTAAAATATAATAATGTTATTAACATGCGTACATATCCGAAGGACGTAAATGCAGATTTGCACTTCAATGAACTTCTATAGTTAACCATATATGGTAAAGTTTCACCATGGTATATAAACCAAAAGTAACATATATGTACTTTAAATTAATGTGTAAATGTCAAATGGAGGTACACGACCTCATGTCGCCTTCACACATGTGCCTCAGCATATAAAACCATGCACCATTAAGCTAGGGAGTTATGTCAAGAAACAAAGCTGTTTGAAAATTAAAGGTCCCGATGAAAGTAAAAATATTTCTTTGACTGATGCTTGAAAATAAAATCCTAACACAGAAAGTGCTACTCTCGTGAGGATGTACCGTGCAAGAGGGCTGCCATCTATGTACCTCGATAGCATGGAAACAAGAGACCATATTATGTGTGGGCGTATCTATGCAGTCAGACTCAGGAGATATTAATTATGACACAATTCAACTTTGTTATGACGGTTGGGATTAACATCTTGGAAGCCTGGTCTATGGAAAACCAAGCTTATCACAACAAGGGCACTGTGGAGAGTGGTCTTGTAAATACAACTATTTTATTTCTTTATCAGTATATTTGTTAGCCGTCGAAATCGTGGCTAACCATATAAAAAAATTAATGTGAAGTGTAGAAAGAAAAAAGAATCGATCTAATTGGAGAAAACTAATATGGATATATGCGTTGTAAGTAATTAGCAATATGTACCAGGGATGAAATTAACCATCAAATGCAGATTTTTGTGTCGAAAAACTAGGATTATTTTGCAATGGGTAAATAGTTATGAGGGAGTTTTAACTAGAGGTGAAAATGGAGCGATTACAGAGCGGATAGTGGTAAAATTATATTCATATTTTTTTTATTTTCTAGATACAGATATGGAAAGGATATCAAATGGATACAGAAATGGATCATCCTGATCAGATAGGATAGTTATTAAAATGATATTGAAAAATATTGAAAAATATTAAAGTTCATAATATTAATCTAATTATAATGGTAACTAAATAAATTTTTCATTATATATATAAAAATATATGGCATATATCTACTATTCGGATACAGATAATTGAAACGTAAAATTATATCAGTATTCTTATCCACACAGATATATTCAAATATCAAATATATAAGTTTTTCGAATATGGATTGGATATTATCCATGTCGTTTTCACCCTAAATTTAACACTATGAAGTTTAGAACTTATGGCTCGTGGTAAAATCTTAAGGTACAATTTTAAAAGTCGATGGCAAATTTTATAGGTGCAGTGTGTAGATATTTCTTGTAATTTCTCCCTTTATCCTACCGCAAATTCTGCTCTCTTTTCCTGATCATGACAGACCTAATATTAGGCATGTCGTTAAAAGCGAAGTGTAGTATTAAAAGCACTTGTATGGCATTATCTGATAAAAGAGCTTCCCTTGCATCTCTTGCGGTTTGCAAAAGACTAAAAGAGTGCGTTGTTCAAATCTTCTTCTCGTTAACTGTTTGAAGCAATCATGTTTAGGGCTGTAAATGAGCTGGCTCGAATCGAGCTGGGCAAAAGCTCAGCTCGTTAATTCTGGACCGAGCTGTTAGCGAGCCAGCTCGTTAACAGCTCGCGAGCTAAAATCTTAGCTCAAACTCGTGACGAGCCAGCTCGCGAGCAAGCTCGCGAGCCACGAGCTAGCTCGCTGCTTTTGATTGGATCTTGTTTTAAGAAGAAAATAAATTTTACAAGAATTTTTGTACCGAGCTGGATCGAGCTGAACCAAGCTGGACCGAACTTGACAGTATAAAATATACACAAATTCACAAATTGATGCCTAGCCGAGCTAGCTCGCGAGCTGGCGAGCCGAGCTGGGCAAAAGCTCAGCTCGTTAATTTTGGCCCGAGCTGTTAGCGAGCCAGCTCGGTCCACTATCGAACAAGCCGTTACCGATCGAACCAGATGTGAGTCGCGAGCGAGCCACGAGCTACGAGCTTTTTGGACATCCCTAGTCGTGTGACTGTTTAGTCGCAGGTGATTCTTGTTAGGGATAATTTCCGGGACATGCAAAATGGCAAAAGAATCTCTCATTTTCCATTTATAAATACAAGGGGCAGAGTAAATGAGAAGAAGGGCGCTTGTTCATGGTTTGGGATATAAAAAATCACGCCATGATCAAACAAATTATGGCACGGTATGTTTGATCATGCCACGGTTCTGTCACAACACGTGTATCGGTGACATGTTGTAATTCGCATACCGCATATCGTGACCACCTTTTTGAAAAATGATACGGCCCATGAACCAATCTGATCATTGTACATTACACGATATGGTATGGCACATGATGAAACTTGAGTTCACACAACGAAAAGGTCATAAAAATTATTTCATTATTTATCCTAAACAACTATTCAAATTTGTACAACAAATTCTTTTTTTCACACAAATTTTTATTGATATTATTTCTTTATTTTACTATTTTTTTTTCTTATTTATAACATTTTGTAAACTTTTTTCTTCCTTAAACTAACTACAGATTTGAAAAAAAAAATAATTAAACATGTCTACTTGTGGCAAGACGTGACCTGTCACAGAGTGACTTGGTCACGACATAACTGTTGGGTTCTGACAGTTCAAACTCATTGATTAAGTCTGTTGGGGTTTTGACTGTACAAACCCATTTGTTTGCTTAAGATGCGGAAAGAACGTAAAACAAAAATTTTACTTCTAACTTAAGCTAAGAATTAAACGAGGTATGTCAGGAAACTTTCCAAGGCGGTCCACCTTCAGTATTCCTTTGGCATCAAGTCTTTTTTCAAATCTACTCCATGATTGATTTCTAAAACTTTAATCTATTTACAAATTAAATAGATTAATATAACATATTTATACCTTGTTTCCAAATTCTAATTGGAATGCGACAGACCGAGAAGATTGAATCTGACGAACGTCTTACTTCAGAGTATCAGACGTCTGATACCTCTATCAGTTATCCACCAGCACTAATCAGAGAGCGGTTTATTTCTTTTGTCAGAAATACCGTAAACCGCGGAATTTATGCAGAAACACGAAAAACAAGAAAATGACAAAATAAGTATATTTACGACCCGCAGTTATTCAAATAGAAATACCGCAACTTTCGCAAATATAATATTTTCGAAACTCGTATATAAGCGTAACCGAGAAAGAGACAAAATAGACTTATCGTTTCGATCAGTCAAATCAGATACGATACAAGTGAATTGGCAAATTTCTTCTTTACCCTTGCCCCGACAAATAACGAGGCTTGGCCGATTACCAAAATGCCCCTGTATTTTGGCATATTTACATGGTATGCCATTTTATGGCGGTTCAAAATATTAAAACCATCAAATTACAATGGTTTAAAATATTAAAACCATCAAAAACTATCAAAAACCATCAACATTTACGTCGGTTAAAAAATATCAAAATCAAACAACCATTTGATATTTTTATTGTTAGCCGCCATTCTATTTGATGGTATTTTCTTTTCTTTTCTTTTTTTGAATTTTTAATTTTAAAACTATTAAAATTAAAACCTTAGAAAAAAAATCCAAATCAAATATATATAATTGTTCTAAACAATTATATTTTTTTACGGTTCAGTTTCGGTTCAGTTTCGGTATGGCTTTATACAACGCATCGAGTACGCTTATAAATTAACCGTTATTTCTGCTTGTCATCTCATATGACATATATAATTATACCACGTATAATTAATTATAACCATCTTAATATTAATTATAACCAATTTATAATTAATCAGTAAGATTCTCTGACTAGCTCCTATATGGTGTGACCCGATAGGATCTGTGTTATGTTGGTAAATAGAATTAAAACTGTTTTAACTTCTATAATCATAGAAGGCATCTGACATCTGCACTATGACCATCCAATTACACAAATGATGCTGTACTGTACAATATCACGATCTAGTAAACTTTTTACTCGTGTTAATTCTTATATCTCACAGTATCAGATCAGTTTCGAGGTAGGTGTGTGTCATCATTTGCAAACTTAATCTCTTCTTGATCTTGAGCAAATTATCAAATATAATTACTCTTATAATTATACCGCTAGCAGATAATCTTACTCTATCAAGGAGCCCAGTGATACTGTAACTCGCATAGAGATACGAGGGACAATAGTACTTTTGGTAAACCATCACTACCTCAGCTAAGCTATGTATACCGAAAAGCTACCGTTATAACTGTGTTTTATCGACAGCGTTAGATAACAATCACACATATACATTTCTTAGTAGGAAAGATGAATACCTCATAATTTAGAACTTAACACTGAATGAAAATACTAATGACACGTACACAATTCCATTTAATATTTGATTCGGGGTCTGTCAAATACCATGTTCCTAGAACATGTATCTATGTGATTAAAATGACATCTTTTGTCAGTGGTCTGTAAAACTTGACCATCTTTTAATTCACATACTAACCTTGTAACGGTAAATTAGTGTTCATGCTAATTACCTTGGTTAGAGACTTTTAAGAGTATATATCATCTATATTATGAAGTTTCACAATTCCCGTTATTGACTCTAGTCAGATAAAGGAATGATCCATAAATTCAATAATACTCAAGGTAACAAAATGATAATTAATCACTCAATTCATGAACAAAATTTTATGATAATTTATTGTACTATTGACTTCTAGATTATTACAAACTAACAATAACTAATATGTCATCACTATTCGTGTGCCGTGACTATTTTCTATAATTTTAATCACGGAACAACATGATACATGAAAACTTAATTTGGTCACGATGACGCAGCATGTAATTCAATTCATGACGTGACTAATCACTACATTGTACGAATTTATCCCTACATCTTTAAAGAGAACGAAATTGAAAAACTAAATCAAAACAGTTTATGAAATTCTAATATTAAACTAATATAGAAATTTTATTATTTCAAAATTTTGAGTCAATTAAGTAATAGAAAATTTACACATATTTTTTTGTCCTCATTCATAAATATAATTGTCAGCACTTCAGTTTATGTCTTTAGGGTATGTTTGATTAGATTGAGGATATGGTATTCTTGAAAACAAGTTATTCGGTGTTTAATTGGGTTAGAATAGCTAGAATAGGGAACCAAACTTGTATGTCTTATTAAAACAAATTATTATTATAAAAAGTTAAAATAAACTATTCTAGTAAAACAAATGCCAATTTTACTATTAGAACTATTCTAAGATTGCACAAATGTTTTTATTGTAGTTATCAACTTTTGTTGCTCTTTATTTCTTCTTTCTTCTATTACTTATATTATGCTTTACTTTTCGGATCAATCATTTAATTTAAAACTTATTGTTTGGAGACAAGTGGTTCTGATGTCTTTTTGGAAGTGAATTTTGTGATGACATTGTGTCAAAAAATTCGTTTCTATCGTATTTTTAAGTAGTAAAGATAAAAGATCAAAAGAAATAAAAGAGAACAGAAAAGAAAGATACTTTGAGAAAAAGCAGATCTATTGTGGGTCCATGAAATAGGCATCTCATATATTCTTCATACCAAAAATGATCAGACAATGGGGACCCACTTGTACGAAATGTGACTAACATCACACCTTTATCTTAAGAGGAATATTGGCAGGCTTTTTAGCATATCTGAATGCACTTTGTAGTCTTGTTACCTGTTGACTATTGCATCAAATTGGATCTGCACTGATACAGGGATTTGATATCTAGAAATAATGGACCATGGTATGCCTAACCGGTCTCAAAATGTTAACACTGTTTGGGCCTGGACGTTGAATTCATTTGTAGAGCTACTCACGAACCGAGTTGAGTCCGAGTTAGATTCAACTCGTAAATTCATGAGTTGAGTTGAGTCCAAGTTGTTAATCCAGTTTTAAGTTAAAAACTTCAACTTGGAATCAACTCGCGAATAACACGAGTCGACTCGTGACTTGTAAATAGTACAAAGTTTATCAAATTAAAAATTATTTAAACAAAGTCTAACAAAATAAATAGTAGATAGTTTATCAAAATAATGCATAATTTAAAATTTTACATAATGAAACAGTGATAAATACATAATTAAATAGTGCAAAGTTTACTAAATTACTAAATAGTACAAAGTCTAACAAAACATTACATGATTATCAAGTACAAAGTCTAACAAAACATTACATAGTTATCAAGTTAATGAGTCAACCGAGTTGATTCCAAAATGAGTTGGAGGCAATTTGATTCAACTCGTGAGACAACCGAGTCAATAAATTCGAGCTAATTTTGACTCAAGTTAATTTTAAACTCGAGTTGTTGGTGAATTGAATCCAAATAAATTCTGAACGAATTATGAGTTATGAGCTTTTTTTGTGCACCTCTAGTTATAACTTGTCTTTTTATATTTGCTGCTACTACTAGACTTCGTCAGAATAAAGTTTAATAATAACGTATTCGAGTTAAACAGAACAAATATACTTGAAACTTGATATGTGCAAGAGATGAATTTTGTACGACAACCAACACATGTTTGTCAGACATACTTGCTCAGCTTACACTCCAACCCTCAACGAGGCTTTTTTATAAACCATAGTTAAAAAAAAAAATTCGGATTTCAGCTTGATTAGCTGAGTTTTTACAAAAACTATAAAAAACAGTTTGGCAGCCCGTTTTTCAGTTTTAACCTCAAAAACGGGCTGCCAAACCGTTCTCTACAGTTTTTTTTTTTTTAGAGTTTGTTTATAAAATAAATCAGATATTTTGTTTGATTTTGTATATTAACAATAAGATTAATGGAACAATTTAAATATATTTTTTTTTGTATTTTGACCATTTTATCATTTTATCATTTTATCAAATCAATGGATTGATTTTCTATATAAAAAATCAATAAATATCTCCGTGAAGAAAATTAAAAGAAAATGTAAAAGTGAATTACAATAACAATACTAAAAATTTATATCTCTGGATTAGAGGTGCTACTTTTACCCGATTATCCGGAACCGATCTGAAACCGAACCAGACCCGAACCTGAACCGACCCGGATCTGGTTCATTTGGATAGGGTATGGTTTAAAAAATATAACCGGTTAAATTATGGGTACGGTTACAAATTTAATAATTTAATATCCGATCCGGATCCAAACCGGAACCAATGTTGTAATGGGTAGGATATGGGTTTGATTTTATTATCCGACCCATAACCGAACCCGACCCGATACCCGTATAATACCCGATAAAACATATATTAGTTTTGCATATTAATTTAATATCTGATCAACAAATGTCACACCACTCCAATAATCTCATTTGCATATTAATTTTTTCTATAACATTTATTGCGTTGGAAATTTATTGCATATATCATTTGCCTTATATCCTCCCCATAATTATGGAAATTTATTGCTTGATATGTCATTTGTAATAAATCTCATTAAAATAAAAAATCTGCTATATATCCTTCTTGATCTTTTGTCAACCAATATTTTACTTTCTAAAAATTATATCTCTTCTTCAATATTTTAATTTCAAGAACAATAATATAATTTTTATATTATTTATGAACAAGAACAATAGTATAATTTTTATTTTACAACAACCTTTTAATTTATATTATAATGATTTATTATGTGAGATACTGAGATGTCTAAAAAATTAGAATTATATTTAAATGTAAATGATTTCTCAAATACTTATGAGTTGTGACATATACCCGCTCCGGATCCGGAACCGCTCTAGATCCGGACCGGACCCGATAATTTACAAACAAGTTATGGGTATCTATCTACCCGGAACCGAAAGACTGGACCCGAAATATCTACGAGTAGATAGGTATTCGCATCCGGATCCAACCCGATTTGAAACAAATAAGTGTATGGATTGAAATTTGGACCCGAACACTTTTAGGGTACGGGTCCAAATATAATAGTATCCGAACCCGACCCGACCCGATAGCACCTCTACTCTGGATACTTTTTTTCTAGGAAATAATGTCTCTGAATGATTAATGGACATATTTTCCATAATCTAACAGCTTTTATGGCAAAAATCAACTCTATTTTAATTATTTTTTTTCAAAACTTATGGTTACAGAAACTTCTAAATCCTCCATGTAGTAGACCAATGTATCATTATTTTAACAAATCGACCAATTAGAATACTAACATATTTTTTTCATAAATAAAACACTTATTTTTTATTTTTACAAAAAAAATAAGTATTTTTTAAATTAAAATGAGTTTTAATAAAAATAATACGTACATTTGAAAACCAATCCATTGATTTTTATATATTTATTGATTTTTTTATATAGAAAATCAATCCATTGATTTGATAAAAATGATAAAATGATAAAATGGTCAAAATACACAAAAAAAATATATTCAAATTGTTCTATTAATCTTATTGTTAATATACAAAATCAAACAAAATATCTAATTTATTTTATAAACAAACTCTAAAAAAAAAATTACTGTAGAGAACGGTTTGGTACCCCGTTTTTGAGGTTAAAACTGAAAAACGGGCTGCCAAACCATTTTTTATGGTTTTTGTAAAAACTCGGCTAATCATGCTGAAATCCGAACTTTTTTTTTAATTATGGTTTATAACCTCACCCTCAACTGCATAATGTTTTGATTTACTGATTGACGTTTTGAAGTTACATCACCAGCAACAGTAACAACAATTAAGTTTTTAGTCTCAAACAAGTTGAAATAGACTAAAAATGAAACCCAACCGGAATCACAAAACCAAGCTAGATATCTAGCATGACATGGTTTGAATTAATTCTTATGTGATCAAGGGCAGACCCAGCCTAGGTCAAAGAGGTCAATTGCCCTCTGTGGATTTTAAAATTTTATAGAAATTTATAGGTTTGGATTAACTTCGCCTCCTTTGAAATTTTATTTGCCTCCCTTGGACTTTTGGTTTGTAATTAATGTTAAATTTAGGATTAAAATAGTGATAAATTTTTTGAATTCTAATTGGCATTAAGATTAGAAGTTAAAGTATTGGAAATTAAAAGTTAAAGCATTGGAAATTAGAAATTAAAGCATTATTTTTATCTAGTATCCAATTAGCTAATGAATTTGTATCCGGTTAACTATTTAAATCCGATTCGCTATTTTTTTGCCCGTCTCTGATAAAAATCCTGAATCCGTCCATGTATGTGATGTTGACAGTAAAAGCAGAAAAATATTAAGATAGCTATGCTGCTAAAGTAATCATACTTGTATTAAATGACAGCAATAAGACAATATGGCACAGTTCTGGTGTGGTAAATTCCTTCTGAGATGATGCAAGGCTTGCTAATTTCAATACTTAATGATGTGCAAGATAAAGAATAAAATGGTAATAATTTTTAGGGGAAATATGACACGCCTTGCTGTGTGGTCGTGTGGATATGCATTTGTTCTCTGAATCAGGAAATGATATCAAAGCTTGACAAATCAAGTTAGAGCTCGCCTCTTCATTATTATTAGAAAAATGTAGCTACAATTCCACTGATAGAAAAACAGAAGAAAAAACTCCATCTCACTAAGACAAAAATCACACAAAATGCAAGAGAAGATCCAAGAATACTAATAATAACAAAATCTAAAAATTATTATGAGAAACTTATAAAAATTGTAGGAGATGGGCCTACTGTTTTACTTTCCGCTTATATTTTTTATTTTCAAAGTTCAAATAGTTGATTTGAATTTTTCAATACGATATTTATATTACAATATATATGGAGACCGAATTTTAATTTTTTTTATTTTTTTAACTAATATTGAATATTAATAAAAATTTTGGCAATTAATGACTTATTAATTGGGGTGCCAATTTCCCACGTCTTCTCTCCATCTATTCCCCAGCATTCCATAACCACCTGAAGAGATTTCTTCTTACACCCGGCTTATATAGTCCAAAAACCCTATTATCTCTCTTTCCTGCGGGACCCATATAACTAATGAATCAGCTCACAACTTTCTGATATGCTCCTGGAGCACCCTGCTTCCAGCTTCTCTCTCCCTAGCCACTTCTTAGTAAAACACTAGAACCCTCCCACTCCCCCAGGAATTCTGTCAATAAACCCCACACTCTCTATTCAATGGCTGATGATCCACCACAGCACGATCGGCCGGAGGGGGTTACAGTATCGGTACGGCGGAGTTCACCATTTTTTACAGCACCTTCGGGCGAGTATCACCAGTTCCCGGAGACAATCGCCGGACACTCCCCTGTCGTTATTAGTGCAACCCCTGTGAGTTCCAAACCTTATGGTGGTTTGTTTCTTTCTCGTATGGGTGTGATTACGCTTTTGGATTTGGTTGTAGTAAATGTTCTTTGGTTAAAGATTGTTTTGATTTTATGTTTTGTTATACTAGAAAAACCCAAGTAAATTTCGCTAGGCGATAGACAATTTGTTAGTTGATATTTCTTTTGTTCCCCTATTTGGTTTTATCGCCAGATTAAATTGATGTTTTGTTTTTTAGTACTTCCATTCTGTACCATGATAATTTTTTAACGCAAAAAATTGTTCGTATGTGTTCTGAAAATTAGTTAGCACTATCAACTTAATCTATTTTTAATTCAGTTACATTGAAGCAAAATGGTTCACCTGTTCAATTTGTGTGAAATACCGATGAAAAGTACATTCAACTGTTATTTCAAACATGCCCAATTATTCATTTTACTGGCTGTTGGCTGATTTGTATAAACCACTTCAGTATCATAGACATGGAGCTTTTTAGTGCAAATGTCATAATATCGAAGCCTGATGAGGCAGAAACTTTAGGAGGATTGTATACAATACATGGTTACTTATCATTGCAGATGAAGCGAAAGATGGAAATGAAGGATAGACGTACATCTGGAACAGGAAATAAAGGTCTGAGAGAACAGTCACTGTCCAAAAAAAGACCAGCGTTATCATACCTTATGCAAGGCCCTAACGTTTGATCTCATCCGAGCCTTAAAAAGGAAAAATCAAATTGGGTTGTTGCCTTACTGTTATATATATACTGCTACCTGAACGGTACCGATACTCAGACATGATATGCCTGATAGCAAGTATTATCTGCCAAATAAACAGTACTAGAAACAATTCTCAAACTGCTAATGCTTGGTTATTTGCAATTACCCAACCACCAATTAAGTATCATAATAATTCCCTTAACTACAGTATCTGTCACCCGTGCTCTAATGTGGTTTACTACATTGGTATCAACCTGCTATTGCAGGACCTCTTAATCGGATCCCCCTTTTTCTAACTTCTTCATTTTCTATTTTATTTCTGTAGAATCTCCTTGCAATTCTGCCCGTACTCCCAATACATGCCGCTTTGACAGCTCCTTAGGTGATTAAAATATTTTTTTAAGGGGTAGTTTCATGTTTACCTTTAAAACAAAAAATGTAACGTATTACTGACCCTGAGAAATTAGAAATATAACAGTAGCTGAAGTATCTGGAATATTTTTGCTTCCAGTTTTTGTGGCTCCCAAAACAGTTGGTTCTTTTCAAGTTAGAAAATACAGGCTTTAAATGATAGAGATAGGATATCTATAATCAGTGTAGATACAACATGACAGCTGGTGCCAAAAATAATTGCGGAAGAAAACTGATATTCTGTGTTGTGTGCTATTAACTTGTCATTGTAGCATAAAGTCATTTGTCCTATATATAAGATTATGTCAATATCCAACTGTTTAAACTTATTGGCTTTCAATGGATGGCATATGATTTTCAAATTGTGGAAACTTGTATACCTGATCTTTCTTCAATTTTGTTGAGTTTTGAATATAATTTTTGCCGTTGTTAAAAAAGTTGTGGGTCAATATGAACTATCTCTGCAGCTACATCCTCTGTTTTACAAGGTTATCTGCAGTTTATTGTTGAAATTGGGTCAATTTTGAATTATTTTAATTTAGTAATAATGTTTTCCTTAGTGAGGGTGACTAAGAAGTTCTTGGAGTTATTTGACAAAGCACCTGACAGCTCTCTTGATCTCAACAAAGCTGCTGAGACACTAGAGGTTAGTTTTTATATTAATTGAACTGCACTGGTACATTAGCTGTATTTGCAGATTTTTGGAGTTATTTGACCATGGCTACAATTTTAAGAATCATGAAAGCTTCAGGAAAGACCAAAATTTAAGCAAATCCCGTTATTGTTATTCATGGTAGATACCGGCAAGGAGGCAACTGACTTTGTGAGAACCATATCAAGATTTTCTATTATTTTTGGGCAGTTGAATGTTTCAAAAGCGAGAGAAGGCCTGAGCATGCCATATTTCATTGCGTAGTCCCAGATAGAAAACTGTTAGAAGGCACAAAACCTATAAAGAGATATCATTCTGAAATTCATTTTTCTGACTGTCTCTCTCTCTAGGTGCCTAAGAGGCGGTTGTATGACATAACTGGTGTCCTTGAAGGGATTGGTTTAATAGAGAAGAAACATAAGAATGCTATATGCTGGAAGTACTCTCTCTCTTTCTCTGTAGATTATGTACTTATTTGATAATACTTTGTCCTAGCAGTACCATTTCATGCAATCAGAATACAAAAGCCTCATCTTTGCTGGAAGGATATATTAGTATGGTACCGAGGTGCAACAGTTATTAATAATAGCAACATTTTTAAGTTTATTTAATTATCTTGTTTTTGTCCTTATAGGGCCAGTCATATGTATGGAATATCTGCTAGCCTTGTGGCAATCCTCACTGGTGTAATTATTAATTCTTTTTTTTTTCCTTCTATCTTTATGAATTTCCAATTTAAACAAAAACAGGATCCAAGAAGAACCCAATTCAGAATTGAATGCTTCAGTTGCTAGGCTGAAGGTACAGTGCCTTTTATGTTTTTACCTCTCCTATCCCAATTCTCCTTCTTTTTAAGAATATCGAGTTATTTTTTTTTGCTTGAATTTTTAATCAAGTTTTATCGTTTTATCATAATTGCTATCTGATCTGCTAGATCGAAGTACTGGTAGAGTAAGGCACAGTATACATTTTCTGTATTTTGTAAGAGCTTCAAGTCACATTGAAGGCTCAATTAAGAATAGTTCTGATAGTTATTTGAAATTAGTGAGCCTTAAATGACACTAAAATCTTGTTTATGACACTTCATTTTACAATACCTGCATATTCCTTCTCAAAATTGCACTTCTTCAGGCTAGCATTGAAGATTTTATTTCGAAGGAGCACGAACTAGATGAACAGATAAGGTTTGGACATGATCTGATTTTATTATGTGGTTGTTAATAGCTGACTTGCTGTGAAAAGATACTGGTACAATACCTGGTCCATACCAAGTTTGTGTAATTATTATACTTTTTAGGTTCTTTATGGCTTATTTACTGGTTGAGATCTTGTGTAAACTCTGTAATTTTATTCATCCTGACTTCTACTCATTGCTATGATATAATGCACAGTACTGGTTTCCTTAACACTGCTTCAACTCTTTTATTTTTTAATTTTTTAATTTCCAGTGAAATGCAAGCAAGGATAAAGAAGTTTATCGAAGATGAGAAAGCACAAAAGTAAGATGAGAATACTGTAATGTTATTACTTTTGTCACAATTTTGTAGTATTCGCTTCTGTTAATTTCAAGTTTGTCCTGTAAAAGAAATATTTTATTTAAACTAAAATTCTGACATGTTCACAGATTGCTTTTCCTAACAGAGAGTGACTTGAAGGGACTACCTGGCTTCAAGGTGCTCTTGGATTTGTTTTCATTAGATCTGCTTGTAAATTGCACCAACCATTTTTGCCATTTTGCAAGTTAGGCCCATTATTTATCTAATTTGCAACCTGGTCTTAGTTTCGTTTATTCTGGTGTTATTCAAAGTAAATATTTGTTTTTGGATTAAAAGTCAGGTTAAACCCAACTAGTATTGTTCCTTTTTCTCAGAACCAAACTCTAATTGCGGTTAGGGCTCCCCAAGGAACAACTCTTGAAGTCCCTGACCCTGACCAGGTTAGATTTGTCTTTTCTTCAAAATAAAATTAGTAAATTTGTATTTTCAAATCCTTGTTAATATTCTAAAAGTTTCTCTTAAATTTAGCGTGGTGATGGTACACAGAGGAGATACAGATTTATTGTTAGAAGCAATGCAGGTCCAATACATGTGCACCTTGTCAGGTTAGCATTTGTCTTTTGAAAGAAAGATATTCAATTTCTCATGCTTAGTTTGAGCATATTCCATAATGCAATGACATCATTCATCTTGATGTATTTTGAATTTAGTAAATTAGAAGAAGATTTCGGTGGTACAGCTGAAAATTCAATGGAATGTCTTGGTTCAAACGGGCAAAGTGAAACTATTCCTTCAGATGATACAAATCCAGTAATTCTTATGAGCAACTTTTTTCTCTGGGATTTCTGCAATTTAAATAAAAGTTTCACCCTATTTGTAAATAATAACAAATATATCTCGTTTGCCAGAGGAATACAAGGTTGCTTTGGATATATTAAATAAACACCTCAGACAATAAGCAACCAAAAAGACTGAAACAACCCTACCAATCTGCTAAAATTTGGTAACTACAAATCCAGATGTGGTTGACTTTAGCTCCATTTGGGGCTTAGAGAGAGAAAATCAGCCCATTCATAAAAAATTCGATTCATTAGGAGTTTTGGCAAAATTATGAGAACTTAACAGAATGTACCAATTCGGTACAGATAGTGATACAGATGTGGTTTTAAATTTTAATTATCTGTATCCGAATAGTAGATATATACCAAATAATTTAATATATATTATAAAAAAATTTATGTTATTCATCATTATAATTAAATAAATACTATGAACTTTCGTATTTTTTTAATAATATTTATATGTTTTTAATAAATAATAGTATTGAAAAACGGATATCCGATCCGTAAAGAACAGATACGGATTTGGTTTTACTTTTACCACTATCCAATCTGTTTTCACCCCTAGTAACTAATCCCCCCCCCCCCCCCCAACCAAATAAATAAATAAAAGGAAAAAGGTGCACAACATGGTTATTGTTGGCCTAATATGTCGTATGTTATCACTAAAACAAGAAATCAGTATTATTTGGAAATATGGTGTGGTGCCAGTATGAAAATCGGTGGGATCCAACCAATGGCAATTCTTATTCTGTTGTGATGTTGATTATGTTTATTCTGAAACATCTAATATTCTCCTAAAAGAATGAATGTTTTTGTTGACAGGATGATACAGTTTACTGGCTTTCATCAGACCCAGGATTTAGCATCTCTGACCTGTGGGACCTATCCCGTATCCTTTCTTTGCTATACCAGTTAAATTTCCATTTCTAAGTTAGTCCACAAATTGGTCTACTTGACCCAATTAGGTATATGATTAGTAGGGTGGGGACCAGTTGGCCATATTACTAATTTACTATTACATTTCACATATTTTTTATAGCTGTTGTGCATCCAAGTAAAAGAATGAAAAATCCTTTGTTGTTTGAAGGGCTTCTCAAATTACACCCCACACTTGACTCTATTTTCAGATAACACCCAAGGTATTTTAGTATTTCAATCCTGATAAGTATGTTCTTCAGTTCTTGTGGCTATTTATAGAATTCATGCAATTGTTAAATTTTGGGTCAATTCAATTAGTAAATTACGAAATAGCCCATGATAATTCTGTGAAACAACTTACAAAAAAAAAATACGTCTTGTTAGCTTATAGTTTGAAAAAAAAAAAATTATGTTTTTAAGGAGAAGGAGAGGTCAAGCCAGTAAAATTTTAGATTTACTTTTTTTATTTTAAAGCAATATACAAGAAATGTTTGTCTCACCTGGAGTGCATCAAAATGTTGAGTGTACATTTATCAGAAAAACCCCTCTATTTATGGTTGAACTTAACAGACAAAACAGCTGAGGTTAAATGGGACCATTTTCTAGCAAGTGAAGTGCCAACAGTACGACCTGGCAGAGATAAACTATGCAGCACAGATCTCGATGCACCCGCTAGAGTCTAATTGAAAGGAAAGCATGTTTACAGAAGCTAACATTTTAACATTTAGAGGAAAATGATTTTTTTGTGCTTCAAGCTATAGAATAGTCCTAACATAGTTTGAATGACCAACTTGGGTTGTCATCTTTTGTATACACGTTAGTATATATTTATATTAAGTATGGATGGATTATTCAATCTCAAATGTTATTATTTCCTAGTTACAGTATGAAATGAGGTTTTTATAATGATTGATTGGTTGCTTTTGATGAGAAGCATGTTATTTGGAACTTGATTGGTTGCTTTTAATAGAAAGCTTAGTAAGAAGAAACAGGAGTCAATTGATACCATTTTTTTTTAATTCTTGTACTTATACAGGAGTTTCTATATAGATTAAAGTAAAATACTACTTGTACTGTAAAATTGATCTTCATCAACAAAAAATTTTACTTGATTGATTCAATTTACATTTGACTCTCATAGTTAGAAAGTTTGACTTCATCCCCATTTAATTGGCGTGTCATTTTATAGATTTTTTAATTTATTTTGTAAACTATACCGAGTAGTTTTTTTAAACTATATTGTTTTAATCTCACGTTTGCAAGTTTTGGAGATAAGCTCATTTTGTACAAGTAGAGCATGCTAGCCTAGAACATATCTTCCTAAATATCTAAGATAGGTTTTTAAACATCTCATTTTATTGCTAGCAAATTGATTTTGGTCATATTTGGATAATTCATTCACTGTTTGCCTTGATCAAGAAAAGGCATTAATGAAAGCGTCAAACCCCAGTATGAGAAAAAAACAAAAATAAAAGATATGGTTGTTGGTTAGCCCAACTACCATTCTGTTCAACGAATCTAGAAAATAGTCGAATATAACATTTTTACGCTTTATGGCCCGTAAACAGTAGTGATTAAGCTAACGAATTATTGTCATGCATGCAATTATAGGTAGCTTGTCATGTGCCTATTGGAATTTATGTTTTAATTGATGCATCCCCCATTCCACCTACTTGCTACATGTGTTCCTAACTTCCTATGGAACTACATGCCATCAGAAAATGCTACACGGACAAATGGGAGTCTGACTCCGCTGCAGGACTCTGTTATTTCAACTTTAACGGTTAAATATTTTCATGCACGAATTTCAACACAAATGAACGACTGAAATTGGAATAGCATAATTCTGCTCTCCTATTTAGAGAGCAACGGAGTCGGTTCCGACAAAAGCAAACCATTGGCAACTCGGTGCAGGGGAACAGTTCTGATAGATGGAAAATTTTGATGTGGGAGAACCATGAAAGTAAAATCTAAAATATAGGAATAGTTAATCTGAATTTCCAATATATATTATTTTTTAAAATATAAAGATGGAGATTTACCTTTTCAGATTATATTTTAATATTCATAAAGAATCTCATCCGGATTTTAAATTTACAGCGTACTATATATATAAAGAGTGTTGTCTTTTATCAAATTTTCAAATAATTTCAATAGAGAGCTGTGTAACGAGTCCAAATATTTTGGGCCCCTATAAGAGCATCTACATCTCTAAATCTAATTCAATTTTAGAGATATGGGAGAATTTTTTATTTAGCAACTATGTAGGAAATACTAGTCAAATAATTGGCTCAAATTATTTCTTTTTTTTTTAATTTATTGCTGACGTGACTTAATAATTAACAATATAGAAACTTCAGAGACTGTAATTTCTGAAAAATATTAATAATTATTTAGAAACTCATTTGAGTTTTTGGATCTAAATACTATAATAATTTAGTTCATATTAATTAAAAGAAAAATAAAATGAATGGACCGTCTATCAAGGACTTGGGTCCCACAGAAGCGCCGACCACAATCTCATTTTAACTCTTGTGGCACCTTCCATTCCACATTTTTTTGACTTTCTACCAAACCCACATTTTATATTTCAAATGAAAGCAAAAGAACAAGTAACAAACACATCAAATGTGCCTCCTTTGTTTGCCATTGAGGTTTTCATGCGAAATGTTTTTAATTAACAAATGAAATGATCAAATGAACAATCATTTCATGTTTTGTTGGTGAGCACGCATACAGCTCCAAGTGGCTTCTCTTGCTATCATTCTCTGTAATAGAATCGGTAGCTAACAAGCTGCCATTATTTAAATCGAATCTTCTAATAATTTTTAAATAGCTCAATAAAATATTCATCAATTGCCGGCATGTGATTATTGTCACATTATATCATTACTTTTTTTTTTTTATGTTTTTTTATGTTTTTTTATGTTTTTTTTGTGTGTGTGTGTATATGTCAAATTTAGATGGAATGGAGCTAATTATCTTGCTAATTATATATCATGTAAATAAAGTATCAACATACTAAAATTGAATCTTAAAATGACAATGAGTTCAATTTTACGATCAATAAAATTTCGACAAATAAAATTTACGATCAGTAAAATTTTGAAAAATTTCGATCAATAAATTGGTTTATTTTTCAGAATCCCTCTCTCCAGAAAGAAAAAATCTAGAAAAAATTATTTTGATATTGTACTTTATTATTAAAATATTTATTCATTTTCCCGTAACATTGGAAATTTTTTATCTACTGAGCTATTTGATTAAAAGTGTCCTATTCCAATTGGGAGGAGGTCTGATGCCCATCAGACCTACTTTGATTTGATGGGTTCAATCACCGTTCAATCTACTTTAAAATTTGCATGCAATGCTTTTAAATTCCGTATGTATCTGTTTTGATTTTCGTGTGCACACATCTTAAGATGAATCAGAGATCATAGAGCTCGTTGAATCTAAAAGTAAGTCCAATAGGCATTAGACCTACACCGTTCTCGTCTTATTCATGCTATCTAAATTTATTTTTACAAAATACCCTCCATTGTAGAGCTTTTTATTTTCCGTGCCTCCTAACCAAATTATTTATGTCGCAAGTATAAATCAGGATTAATCTTTTTTTTGTCCGTTCTAAATTATGCAAGGACAAAGATGCACCAGCATTGTTTATTAATTTATTGTATTCTTCTCTGTTTTTAATGATCCGTAAAATCTAAATTAAAAATGTGGAAACAATAAACTCGATAAAAAAAAGTGAAAAAAAAATATAGTGAGAGCGAAGTTCTTTTTTTAAATTATTTTGATGATCCAGAAGAAGAAATTTAGGAATTATTTCTCACTTTCTGTTATCACTGTGCTTCAGTTAACACTATATATTATGTTTGGATGACACAAAAATAGATATTATTCTAGAATAGAAGCTATTCAGAATAGCAATGTGTATTCAAACAACAGTTTTGTTATTCGGAATAGCTACAATAGCTGCTATTCTCTATTTCGTAAATGTTAGAATAGCTACTATTAAGAAGTGTGAAGAGAGAAAAAAAAAAACGATTATTTTTCATATTTCAGCCAATACAGTTCTAAAATGACAAATCTGACACCACTTCCACTATTTTTATGTCGTGACAATTCGTTTGAAATTCCACTTGCTTATCTTTCTTCTTAATTAACACATTGTTAGCATTATTTTTTATGATTACAGGTATTCACTATTGCACATGTGCAGTCCAAACAATATTCTTCCTTAATTCAAATAACATCATTTTCACACTAATATAAAAATCACTATTCTAATAATTTTAGCTCTCATTCAAACGTTACAGGTGTAATGTGTTGATTAGACAACTAAGAAACAACATATGTGGGCCTCACGATACAGATCGCAGAAAGATGTCACTGCCTCACTGGGCATGTGGGACCCCAGCAGTTTGGATGTGTTGCTTGGAAACGGAATGGACACCTCCGTTTCAGCTTCATTGCGACATTTGATCGAACACATACATCCGACGGTCCAAATATTAGCAACACGGATGGAAGCGCGGTCCATGCAACATAGAATTTATAACACACTTTTTTTGGTCCTATCACGTGTCAGCAGACAATAGGTGCAGCCGTGCAGGGGTGCTTGGATGGGCCCACCACGGGGGACCCCACTGGAGAAGATCGTTATCTTTCTAGAAATGAAGCTGATATCAGTATCCACGCTATAGTATCGGCACTGTATCCGTACCATAACTTTCATAACTATCATAACAACTTGGGGGATCGCAAAAACTCTAGGACTAATTTTTTTTCTAAAGTATTAATATTTATACACGGAAGTATTTATACCTATGCATGGAAGTATTTATATCTATGAGATGAATAATTTTTACGTAAATAATTATTTCTTCATCTAAATTTCTCAAAAGTACCCACACCATAAATGCATGGTGAAGATTACTCAAACTAGATGGAGGGCCATACACGTTTTTAGAGGTGAGTTTTTTTCTCCGTTTATTTTCGTCCATATTTCTGACGATTTATGAGGAATTTTGCAAATCTAAAACCACCAATATTTTCTACGCAATTTTCTCTTTCAAATGAGATCCATGATGACGTACTTTCAAGCTCGTCGTCACACAAGTATTTATACCTACACTTGCAGTATTTTTTACATATGATACTGGATAATATCTGAAAGTATTAATATCAAGTATTGTAAGTATTTATACCTGTGTATTGTATTATTTATACCTATGTGGTCAACTATTTTTGTTAGAGAAATATTGCAAGTGATTTTTACATATGAATATATTACACTAGATAACATCTGAAAGTATTAATATCAAGTAATACAAGAATTTATATCTATGCATTGAAGTATTTACATCTATGGGGTCAACTATGTTTGTTAGAAGAAGGTTGACACGGGACGATTTGGGGAAGGTTGATACAGGCATGCGGGGTCCCCACTACTTCATTTGAGGAAGGTTAATGCGGGGACCATTAGAGACTGAAAAAGAAAGTGATCATATCAAGTGACGCACATAAGTATTAATATCTTATTTATAAGTATCAATTTCTTATCTTGCAAGCATTTATATTTATAAAGACTGACGCTGGACGGGTGTGGAGACTGAAAAGAGGGAGGCTAAGTAATTAGTGGAGACCATAACACATCATGTCTTTAATGTACAGTACGGGTACAGTGTGGATTCCATAGCGCGGGAATGAAAATAATTATTCTTCTAGGAAATTGAATTTCGATCAGATGCTGTGGCTTATTTTGAAATTTTTTCATAAACCATAATTAAAAGTAAAAAAATTATGAAACTAATGTGATTATTATTTTTTTAAAAATTATAAGAACCGAAATGTCATTTCGGTCCACTATTTTTTTTTAAGGACCGAAATATCATTTCGGTCTGATGTGGTTTTATAGTTTTTCAGACGAACATGTGTAGCTTTCAGTATAAAATCACATCGGACTATTTTAGTCCCGAAAAAGAAAATTGATGGCCCGAAATGACATTTCGGTTCTTATGATTTTTTTATAAAAAAAAATAATCATGTTGGTTAAAAAAATATTCCTTATTTTGGCTCTAATCGGAATATAAAATTCAAGAGGTTTTATTTCATTCAAAAGATATAATTTTCAAATGAAATTTTTTGATCGGAAAAACTATTAGAAACATGAAAATTTATTCTTTAAATTATACATAATTTTAGATAAATTTAAAAAGTGTGCCATTATATTTTCGCTATTTATAATTCTTGGGTGAAAAGATGGAGAAGAAAGGTCAAACGAGTAATTTTAAAATATCAGATATCAAATCTGATCCATTCTCACGGTGTGAAAATGAGAAAGCATTTCTCATTTTGCTTTTGATTTCGATCACAAAATTTTATAAAACGAGAATTTTAACCATTCTTTAAACGCAAAATGTTGATGTTGTTATTCTAAAGAAGATGGATATATCAACAATAATTGTTTAAATAATTAAAAAAATGATCTTATATAAAATTGAAAACTGAAAAGTAAATTTGATATATTTATTGAACATAAAGATAGTTTAAAAATCAAATTACATTCAATTTAATTATTACTTGATACTGCATAAAAAACTGTTAATTTTTAATTGTCAAAATTTTAATTCATTAGTTGTATGATGAACATAGGTCGAATTTCATCATTTTATATAAACATGATGTGTGGATAATATATATCATGTTTATAATATTGAATTTCAATTTTCAATTTTTTAAAGAAAATTACTAAAACAAAACTTTATTAAGTGATCTCCTCCATTTTAAATATTCGGATAGATATCAAAAAGTTACTTTAATTAGTGAATGGCCGTCCGTACTAAATAAATAATTATTTATCTATTTAATTGTAATTTGACGCGTTAAAATTAATAAAAGTTTATTATAGTTTATGTGCAACTGGTGAGGATCGATATATATCTCTGATTATATTACTTGGTTTTTTATATTGAAAGTCACAATTTTATAGATAACAAACCAGAAACTCATGATCAATAGTAACGGGATCAGCTGCTCTTCAAATCTCTATTATTCTCTGCTTTTTTTTCTCTGTCTTCTCTTCTCTTTCTTTTTCTCTCTTCTTTCTCTTTCTTTTTCTCTCTTCTCTGTAGTAAGAGATAGAGAGAAAAAGAAAAGCAGGATTCTGCTTTTCTCTTGAGAAAAACAGCGGATGTTGATCCTGATCAAAATTATACCATATTGTCAACATTATACCATATTGAAAAAAAACTGGAAAAAGAAGCAGAGGGGAAATTGCACATCTTATTCCCTTTTTTTTTTTAATCTGCATCTCAATCGTATTTATACTTCATGATATACCATAGATGTATTTATACCTCTCGTTATTATAATTAAAAAAATTTAAAAACTTTATTTTGCTTATTCAACGAAGTTTTTAACATAATTTTTTTCTTATAATCATTCAAGAAAAGAAAAAAAAACCGATAATTATTTTGGATACTAGAAATAAACTTTGTTAGATATCGATATAAAATAACTCCTATTATAAATATAAATACTTTCGGAATGAAAATATGGAGTACAAGAATAATTATTTTTATGATCGAACAAATGCAGCAGTTAATAATGTGGACATGAAGTGTGGATAACAGGAGCGGGCCCACATGGTACCATGGGAGTAGTTGTTTCTCTTGAATTTTGAGTTTTAGTGAAGATTTATCGGTCATGACCAACTTTGTCACTTCCTGAAAAACTACCCACCCCCCCCCCCTCCCCCGCGGATGTATGATTTTTAATTGGGGTTAAATTTAGGATAAAAATTGAAACAAATTTGTTGAATTTTGATTGGTAATAAGAATTATAAATTATAGCATCAGAAATTACAAGTCAATGTATTAGAAAGTATAAGTTAAATTATTATTTTTTATTGTGTACACAATTAGTTAATGGATTTAAATCCGATTCGATATTTTTTTTTGTCTCCCTGACGAAAATTCTGCTCCTGGTGGATAATAAGTAAGAAGTATTAAAACAATATAGAGTATAGATTAGTTGAGTATATATAGTTGCATTGTATACACCAACATAATGTTTAGTCTGAGATTATTTCATTTGTAAATGATGATATACACAAAAATTAGTTAAACAATGTTTAATTTAAGTTCCAATTACAATCTTGTAAATATATTGAAAGAAAATATTTGTCAAATCAAAATCAATCAGCACGTGTAGAATAAATGTGGTTCGTAAATTGGTGAATAAGAACCAAAAAAAAAGAGGCTTGACAAGAAGAAACAGACCCGCAAACGAATCAACGATTTTATAATTAAAATAAAAAAAATCCAACAGACAGGGATTGAATATGATTTATGGGAATTTATTAGGGATTGAAATAATAAATTAAGGATCTTTTACATTTCAAAAGAAACGTGAGAGATACGACCGACATGATAGCCACATGAGAAGGATTTGTTCTTCTTTTTCATTTATACGATAACACCATGTTGGCAATACCATAATGAGGCCTAGATGGCGATAAATTCCGACATGGTCATCCATATAAAGTAGAATTTTTTTTTATAGAAGTTAATAAAAAGAAAGAGAGAGAAATAGAAATAGGAATAAGACTAGCGTGGCTATCTGTAGCATAGTGACATGTCGTGCTATTTCTTCAAAAACCTATTGAGTAGACTTTAAACGACAAATCTAAATCGTTGAAACCGATCTACTTCACGAGTGATGTATTTACATATAAAATTTACAAATTTGTACATTCATTTAGTATAAAGTCAAGCAGTAAAAATAATAATAAAAAAAGGAATGTATTAAAATTAACTTATAATTCTTATTTTTTTGACCATTTGACTTTATATCAAATGAATTCAAAACATTCTAATTTTATATGTAAATACATCACTCGTGAAGTAGATCGGTTTCAACGGTTTAGATTTGTCGTTTGAAGTCTACTCAATAGGTTTTTGAAGAGGTAGCACAACATGTCACTATGCTACAGGTAGCATGACAGCCTTATTCTAGAAATAGTATATTAGGTTTTTAATTGGTAGAATGATAGTAGGAATTTTACTGATTCTAATAATTTAAAAGTTTGGATCAGTAGAATTTCTGCCGATCTAAACCAGTTTTTTTATTTTAATTTTTCTAGTAAAATATAAAAAGATTTAAATAAAATAGAATATGAAATAGAAAATTTTCATCTATTTTCTTAAAAATTGTTTATATTTTAATAGAGATGTAATAGAAGAATTTCATCCATCTATGCGTCAGTTTTAAAAGAATAAACTGGATTAGTATCAGTAGTAATTTTACCGATTCAAACTTTTATATTATTAGAACCAGTAGAATTCTTACGAATATTTCAACTAATAAAAAATCTAATGTACTCCTTTTATTTCTCTCTTCCTTTTTTTATTAATTTCTATAGAAAAAAATCTCCATACAGAGCTGGAATTGAGTTCTGTGTAGAAGACATTGCACAAATTTTATTCAAAATTATTTTGAAACTGTGTTATTTGTATCAAGATTTGTATAAAAAAATTTAAAACTTAATAAAATTAAACGGTCCGTAATTATAGGGTTGCAAACGGCCGGGTATTATCCGACCGTATCTGCATTTGTATCCGAAAATTAGATACAAATATCCGTGCAGATATTAATACGGATATGGTTTTGAATTTTAATTATATGTATCCGAATAGTAGATAAATACCATATAGTTGACTATATATTATGAAAATATTTATTCATATATCTACAGATATCCAAATTCAATATCCGATCCGTTTCCGTTGGTATTTATCTATATCTCATTCGTATGTATCCGAAAATTAAAAGCGGATATGGATATAATTTCATTTCTCACCATAAATCTACACTGTTTGTGTGAATGTAATTCAAATCAGACTATTTAAATCCGAATTTGAGTAATTTTTTTTTTCTAAATATCTTTTAACAAAAAACTTACGTTATGCTCTTTTGTTAGGATAAGGTGTGACAGGGTTGTGCTAAATATTTGCACGGCCAGAAATGAAACTCCCCAAAATTATCCAAGTATGTCACTATGTCATTATTAACTATTGTCAAATAAAGATATTACTCAAGAAAGCAATATAAGATCATTAAATACACTACTCTGTACTCTGTACGCCTTTATCTTCTTCTTCTTTTTTTTTCTTTTTTTTTTCTGTAAAATGATTCCTCGGTAATCTTGCATAAATTCTATCTTACTTTTATTAATACTTTATTATGAGTATTAAATCTCTAGATTTTTAATCATGACATATCATCTATATTTACCAATTTAATTCAGTTTCTCTTTATTTATTTATTATTTTCATCGTATGGTTTTTATATCACATTTATCTATCTTAATTAAGATGAGGAGGGTTCTAGTGCCTCATCTCTTCATACCTCATCCATGTCTCATATCATATATATTCGTTTTTAAAATTCAAATAGTCGATCCGAACAGCTGAACATGATCTCCATGTTAAAATATTCTTGGAGACCAAATTTTACATTTTTTGAAAAAAATTTATTATTTTTTTAGATTTATTGAAAATCGCTGTTTTTTTATGGTCCAGATTTGTTTGAAAAACAACGATTTTCAATAAATCTAAAAAAATAGTAATTTTTTTTCAAAAAAATGTAAAATTTGGTCTCCAAGTATATTTTAACATGGAGATCATGTTGAGCGGTTCGGATTGACTGTTTGGACTTTAAAAACGAAGATATAGGATATGAGGCTTGGATGAGGTATGAGTAGATGAGGTATTGGAACCCTCCTCATATAAGATATAATGTAACACATTAATCAATATTGAAAAAATATATTTAGTTTTTGTCGATTTGTTTTAGAAATTGTTTAATTTTAAAATTAAATTTTTCTTTAATAAATATATTCTCGGAACAAAGTTCAGAACAAAAATATAATTATGAAAGAAATAGTACATTATATCACATAACTACACATTTTTATTTTGGTCTCTGAATCTCATTGTTTTGAGATATGGATCCAAGTATAATTTAGTAGATAAAAGATTATTACTCTTAGGCATGTAGAATACATATTTTATTAAAAAAGAGTAAAAATTATAAAATTATATAAAACTTGGTTTCCAAACATAATTTGTTATGGATGTTATAGGGTTGAAACCAAAAATTTACTATAGTAGAGCTGGATTTGGTAAAAATAAAACAAGATATATTTAGAGAGAATTATATTTGTTTGTTTTAATTATAAAATATTTTGTTTATAGCAGAGCAAATTATAGATTCTTATTATTAATAGCAAAAATTATTAGCCCCCACTTGCCCCCTTAAATCCACCACTCATTACATAATACGGTTCAAATTTATTATTTTACTTATAAACATAAAATTTAGAGTTGAAGTATAGAAGTCATAGTGCGGTGTAAGGCGCCATAATCAACCTTCATAAAATGAGGAAGGTTCAAATACTTTATTTTTTAGTACATTGAGGACTCAAAAATTAGAATTAAAATATTAAAATAAAATAATTTAACATGATCACATCGTTTTCTCTATACATATAATAAAAATATAACAATGATACTTTTTCGATGTTAATTTTTATCAAAATAAAGTTGCAACATCATAATTTCTTACGTATCTATAAAATAATATATAACATTTCTAACAATTTCATGAGTTACTTGAATTTTAGAATATTATTATTATAAAGAGGAGGGATTCACTTACAACATTTGTAAGTTATAACATCTATAACAATTTGGTTTTGTGATTTTAAAAGTCTAAACAGTCGATCCAAACCGTTCAACATGATATCTATATTAAAATGTGCTTGGAGATAAAATTTTATATCTTTTTAAGTTTTTTTACTAATTATCAAGTATTTTACAAAACTGTTGTTTTTCAATTGTCTAAAATTGTCTAAAAACAACAATTTTGTATAATACTTGATAAATAATAAATAATTTCAAAAAAAAATATAAAATTCTATCTCCAAGCACATTTTCATATAGATATCATGTTGAAATATTTGAATTGACTGTTTGAAGTTTGAACTTTTAAAATCACAAAACTAAATTATTGTAAGATATTGTAACTTACGAAAATATTGTATTTGAATCTCTCCCCCATTAATTTAAAAAGTGCAGATATAATAAATACATAAAAATAAAAGGTGAAATTATTTGAATTATCTTTCAACATAATTACAAAAAAAAAAATCAAATATATTTATTTATTACGAAGAACAAATCACTTTAAAATCAAAAGTTGTCCTTTTCAAATCAATAGATATATTATATTGTGCTTATCCTCGATATACGTGAACATTAAACGATAACGCGGGTCAATTGGTTCCTTTTTCCATTTCGGCTTATGGACCACATTGTCAGAGATAGAGATAAGAAGAAGAACTGAAGAAGGCTCGGCCAGATTATGTGGCAAGGAGAGTGCAGATCAAGCCACGAAGGCACGAACTCGTCCATATCCCCGTCTCCCTCTCTTTCTCTCTCTCTCTCTCTCTCTCAGAATTCAGAAACGATGCGTTTCCGAAATGGATTCAGAGTACATCCAATGCCAATCGGACGTACTTTAGCTCGATGCGAGTAATCACCATTCAATTTGCATTAAGATTCGTGCGAACAGATTTTAATGCTAATCATACGGTCTTAGAGCTGAATGGACCTAAAAGTAGGCCCGACGCCCATCGGACCTACTATCTCCGAAATCAACATAGGCAGTAGAGGATATCTTCACTTTACGGTTTGAGATTCGGGTTAACGCAGGGGCAGTATTATTGAGCTTTGAGATTCGTGCCAAGTTAAAAATAACGGTTCGGATTCACTGATTGTAAAGGATTCTAATTTCAGGTACCTGGGAGGATGTGAATTCCGTAGTAGTTGGCCATGTGTTGTGACCTGGAGCCAATAATTGATCCCTGGCCCACTTTTCATCGAATGGCCTTGATTTAATATATCGCACCACATAAAACAACACGAAAAATACCCTGAACGAAGTCTATCTCTCTCTCTCTCTCTCTTTTTCTCGTCGTTTTACATTTCCCGAAAAAACAAACATCCTCAAATTCCCTCTCATCCCACTAATTATCTCCGATTATTGGTTCAACCAAGAAACACAATCATCTCACTCATGCCCCACTCCCTCTCTCTCCTCCTCCTCCTCCATGTCTAAACGCAGCCCAAAACCATTGACCAATGGCCACTTCGAGCTGCGCCACTGGCGATCGACCAAGAGAAAAACGCGTCCGCCTGCGATCAGAATTCCAAACGGCGACAGAACCTCGTCGGAATTGTGTGAGATCAATTCCGATGATGAAGGTTATATTAGTCTCAGAGATATTTTGACTTCACCAGAGTTTGCTGATGTATCATCACCTTCTGTTAGGGGTGGGAGTTGGCCGGAGATAAATATCAGAAACCCCTTGGTGAAGCACGCTGCATATGCATACTTGCAACCAAACCAGTCGGCTAGGGAGGTGGAGAGACGACGGCTTGATGTGAAGCGGGTTATCTCGGAAATCTTCTCACCTTGTCTTGAATTTTTGGGAGTGATCTTTAATTTTAGGAGATGAAAAAAAAGTTGAGTTCTTGTTTTGGTTTTTCTCTTTTGTAAATTGTCATTTTGTTTTTGTTGGTTTTGTCTTGAATTTTTGATCTCCTGTAAATATTAGGAGGGAAGTGATAAAAAAGGATTGATACTGATGAAGGAATTATTGCATTAAATTGTTGGAATAAAAAGGGTAGATCCATATATACGGAATAAGGGCTTAAGCATTTTATTCCAAATTTTTGGTCTTTGTTTGATACTTATTTGTTTCAATTTTTTTATCAGCTGGCAACAGCAAGAGAATGTAAAAATATAGGTGAACAATTGTTAGTGGAGGAATTTTTCTTTGCTTCAGTAGATGTCAAAAAGTTAGATTGAAAAAGAAAATAAATAAAGTCAATGCATTTGCTGCATTATTATGGATTTTTATTCTTTTGGTAGCTTTCCGATTGATTTAGATCTTTTTTTTTTATTTTTGGTAAAATTGCTAATAGGCTTGATTTAGAGCTTTGGTTAACAATAGGAGTAAACTGTAAAAGACAGTATTAATTGCAAGGACAGATGAATCTATCTTTACTGGTTGCTAAAGAAAGTTACTGTTGCAAAAAAAAAATTAAACTTAGTGAGAAATAATAAAAGAAAATCCAAGAAAATGTGAAGACTATGCCTATGCAATTTATTACTGTACTTTCTGTTGATGTGTATTTACAGTGAGCCTAGCTAGTAGCAGTGCTGGTATTTACAAAAGAATGCTAACGCCTAGTGCTGGTAAGGTAATGGGGCCGCTTGGGTTTGGCTCGTGCAGTCGCAGCTGCATTGCGAAGCGGTTTCACAATTGCCGCATCAATGTCAGAGTAGTCGGGAGTTTTTGGTTCATTGTACATCGAGCGTTTGATCGGGAACGGGCTCCATCCTGGCTGTTTCTTGTCCTGCATTGTGTATAAAACTAGTAGTTAGATAGCGAGATTTTGTACATATTGCACCTGAGGCAACATACTGTTTTTTCCAATACATGTGTTTTTTTTGTTCTTTTTTCATCTGTTGGCAACATGTAAATTGGTTGTTTGGAATATGCAGGGAAAGAAGTCGTTATCAAAATAATAGCCGGGCAAATGCTCATGTTTATATATATTTTTTAAAATTTTGTTTGATATAATTCATTTCACTATCTCCTTGATCTTCCTCAAGTTAAAGAAGACAATTTTTTATTTATAGAAATTATTTAAAAATAATATAGAGTACAAGATGGAGCTCATTCATATTCCGATCCCAGAGAAGGAACATTTTTTTTTTTGGGTTCTTCAGAAATCCTAAAAAAATGGAAATAAAAAAATATTGTTCCTTTTAGGAATTATTTGTGGCATCTACATAGTAGGCCGTATGGTTCCTAAAGGAACCGAGAAAAAAAAAATCTGGTTCCTTCTATTGGATCAATGTATGGATGAAATCCATCTAAAACTCTATATTATTTTTCTATAATTTCTAAAAATAAAAATTTCTGTAAAGAAGAGTCCTATTTGCTGAAATATAGACAGTGACCAGCACAACAATGACTAATAAAAACATGATAATTAAACAAAGTATAAATTAATACAGAGAAAAAACACCATTGAATGCTAATTCTTTCATACATTCTTAATTCAAACATATAAAGCTAGCATGCATGTTGAGAATTATTAATAATAAAAAAAAACAATGACCACCATTACACATATATATATATGTATGTAAAAACAGAAATTGAACTTGGATAAAATGGAACTTGCATCCTCTGAGATATCTCATATTTTGCATTCTACACGAATCTCAAAGCTCAAATAATACTGGCCGCTATCCCCGAATAGGCACCGGACCCATTGGTCACGCAAAATATGCGATATCGCAGAGGATACACACTCGCTAAAATGACTGCACAACTCGAGTGATTGAGAGAAGTATGTACATCAGAATCGGATGGTCCAGAAAAGATTTAAGAAACTCTCCAACCCTAAATATTCAAGGCATGGTCTAGACATTTGATTTTGATTGGATGGTTCAGATAGAATAGTAATAACTTGCTATCATCACACCCTAATAATGTCTAGATCCACTTGGAATTTTGAAACACGTTTTTGGTGGGTCCATGAAAACTAGGCTGGTCGCCATCCTTGTTAAAGGTCACTCTCAATTGCCATTATCCAACTAATAAGCCAGAATTAATGGCAAACATATCCCAGCTCTAATAGAAATTTCCTGCATCCCCACAACTCAAGTGGCTTGCTATCTTGCATTTTTTTCATTTCTGTTAATAAATTAATTATTATTATTTTTATTTTTATTTTTTTTATTGGAGGGGAGGGGGGGTGTTCAGGGGTGGAGAATCACACTTGCGTCTTATTAGCTTTATGGTTTGAGAGGGCCTCCAATTTCAACAAACAAGTAGAACTAAGAAACTATACACATTATTATTTTAGGCAACCAATGTGGTACTCTTAAAATCAATTTTTGGTTACAACTTCTAGTAGAATTATGGTATAATGGAAGTACTTGTTATTATCTTATTATTCAGTTTAGCATACAACCTACCTAACAATCAAAAATTTCCATTGTTGTAATAAAGCTGACAAGTGGAAAGGTGCTAACTGCTAACTATATCGTCCCGGAAATTTGCCTATCTCAACAACTATGGTAACTGGATTCTCATGGTAATTCACTAATTCTCCTAACATGTAACACGGAGGATCCTCCCCTTTTTACTTCAACAAGAGAATTATTAATGATACTCTGATATAATTTGAGACTAGTATATTTTGAGTACCTGAATAAGCAACCTTTCTAATATGATGTGTTTTATTATTATTTTTTAGTAATGATGTGCAGATTAGCACTAATAATTAAAAAGTAATGGTTTATTATTTTTATCTTCTGTTATCGGTCAAGCAGACTGGTTCTTTTACTTATTTATTGAGGCGATTGTGATTGTTAGCAAAATATTAACTTTATAATTAATATATGTTTACTCACCATATGTTCTGTAAACTGAATTGATAGTTACGGAGGGTAAGGTGCTACTTCTTATTGGTTGAACTTAATCAGCATTATTTTCCATACAGTTTAAAAATAATTATTGCACTTGAAATCATAATTTTATAGGTAGTGGGAGAGCCAACCAAAATAAACACAACATCCATGCAAAATAATTCAGTTGTCTTTTCAAGTGCTTCAACCGTTAATGAACGCAAAGGCAAAATATATGATTCCTTGTATACAAGTACATAATACTTAGTAGCAAATATTCTAACAGTTTGGATGAATTATTTGGTTTACCCAACTGCTATAAGCAAATGGTATACAGTACCATGGAGAGATAATGGCACCAGATCTCCCTTGTGATGATTAGAAACGGAGAAAAGAAATACAAAAATCATATCTGGTTTATTTATTGGTTTGAATTAATAACCAAATCTCCGATAATTAGAAACTAAGCATAAAAAGAAATACAAAAGTCATATCTGGTTTATTTAATGGTACAGATTAGTAGCCAAATGTCTCTTTCGATCCTTGTCAGCTCTTTAGTGACCAATTAATTATTAATCTCACTAATATAACAAAAGATTCCTAATATCTTTAACGATATACCACTTGTGAATTATTTGTTCTTTTTTCTTTTTTAAAATTGTCATTGTTGCTTATCTCAAAAGCAAAAGGCAGTTTTTTGACTGCAGCAGTGTTCACTTGGGAGATTGAGCAATATCACAACAATATGAGAACTTAAGGTCAAATAGGTCATTTTCCAAGGAACACAGAAACATAGTTCAAATACTTTTTTGGCTTTTTGCAATGGTTATAATTAAATGAATAACTAAACTGCTCAATTGATCTGTTAAGAAAATTCCACACCTACTGGTCCTATAATGCACAATATTCAACTAAGAAAGTCTGACATGTCATTGTCTTTTGGGTCCTTTTGTTTTTAACTTCAATTTTTCACTGCAAATTTGGTCATTTGTATAAATGGGGTTGGGTGACATTTCACCAAATTGAGGGCCTAGAAACTATTTATTCATTTGAAATTAAAAGGAAATATTTCCATCGAAATCAAAAGAAAAGAAAAACAATCAAAAGTTAAGCACAGAAAGCCACAAGAAGTATCAATTAATATTGCCAGATACTCAATAAGTGGGATGGCGGTATCTGGCATGGTAATTCCTACTATCTATAAGGTCAAGTTTGAGAAAAGATTTGCAAAAATAAGCTTTACCTCATGTCTTATGTATTCCCTGTTAGGCGATGGAGATACCACTTGGTGCACCACTTCAAGGAAAAATGTCATCCCTTTATCAGTGAAGTTCTTGATATAGAACACCAAAATCTGCCCTGATTTGGCACGTAGGTTTCCTAGCCTCTGCTCTATGTTTGGCTCATACTGCATCACAAATGGCCGCAGGAAGGTGTCATACACCAAATCGCTTCCCTTTAAAAGAAAATTACAATTACATGTAGGAGTTAGAAGGGCAGCATGGTGGGCACCCTAAAGGTCTTGAGAAATGATGGAGATGAGGAGACTAATGAAGATCTAGATGGGCACCATTTAGAGGGGACAAGGATTTTGATTTTGAAGAAAAAGATGTAGTGCAATATGCATTACTATTTGGAGTTGGTTTAATTAGAAATAATGATAGTTGGGATTTATTCTGTTTCTTTTCCTCTTTTTTTTTGCTTTATATCTTTTTTACTTTTTCTTTTTCTTTTTCTTTTTCTTTTCTTTTGTATTTTTTTTTTTTTTTGGCAGGAGGGGGAATTTATCAATGGCAAAGGTACAGCTACCAGATATCTTTACCAAGGAACTCTGAGAACCTCCTCAGATGTGGACTCTGCAATATAAACTAGGAATTTTTTGTAGTCTGTGTGGACTCTGCAATATAAACAGGGAATTTTTGGTAGATATACTACAGATAAGAACTTTAAGGGAGCGTAGACAGTATTAATATAAGTCTTATTTTGTTAATTAGAATGAAGATTTTTTTGTGTTATTTTGTCATCTCACCTATATTAAAGTAGGGCCTTAGGGTCGTGGGTCAGGTCAAGAGACTCCAACTATAGAATGGGTGTGTGAAAAAATATAAAATTTATTTCTTTCATTTCTGGTACAGAGTAGGAGACTGATCAATGGCACTCCATGAAAGCACATGAAAGAGTTAGTATTGTGCCAACTTATTTCCATTAAAAAGAAGAAAAAGGAGTTAGAAGTTGAACTATCACCGATATTTGTACAAAATGGAAGCTTAATACTACTGATTGTGTACCAGTTGCACATGGAATCTCTAATGTGTACCATTGTTATTGTTTTTTAATTGATTGTTTTCTGTTAGCTTATTTGTCACAATTTATTAGGTTGTCTTCCTTTAAAAGGCAGTAGATGGTGGGAGGTAATTTATAAAACAATTATAACCATGTTTCTCCCACGGTCACACCCAGGGGGAGGTGAGTACCAGTCATTTTACACATGTTACCAGACACGGTCAGTATTGAACTATAACAATGCCTATCATTTGCAGTGGCAACAATATGGTTTCAAACCAGAAAACATACTTGATACAGCATCTGTTTAGCACTGAAATTATCAGTATAGGATTTAGAAACACAAAATCAGTTACCTTAGTTTTAGGATACCAGAGATAAACGAAGAAGGCTAGCTTTACTTCTCCATACATAGGCAACCTATGTTCAATGATAGATAGGCTTGTTAATGAAAAATAAATAATTAACTGGAAAAGTGAAACTGATTTGATGATTGGAAGTATAGCATTACAATGAGAGGGGACTTTCAAATACCAGCACCATTGCAACAATAATCCTAGAAAAAGAAAACTGAATTATGATTAGCATGAATTATAATTTACTCATACCAAAACCAAACTGATAGAAACAAGGATCTGGTCAAATAAGGTATAAATATTTTGTGTGTTCCAGTGATCCGGACCCGATTAATTTCAGATTATAGTCATTTAAAATTTCAGACTTTTTTGTAAATTCATTTTTATGTTTGGGTAGACAAGTTCATTTGGAGCTGCGATTCAATTGCTTGAGAACTCTTCTTGTTATATCAGGTCAGGTTCAGATTTCCAGTCAAAGTGGAGTCTCTAGTGTTGGATCATTATGGTTTAAAAATATTCCTCAGATGTAATTGTTTATTGATGATACCAAATGAATGTCTGGTTACAAATTATCAATTTAATTAAAGTTGAATTGTATTGGTGGGTGGTGAGCTGTTAACCCAAATATTATTTTGATTTCCTTTTGGTTCCAACTTTTGCCTTCTTTTCCTTCAAAGAGCTATCATTTGAACATTTTGCCAGATCAAATCATTCTTACTAAAAGAATGAAGTCTCAGCTTATGGATTTTTACTAAAAGAAAATTAGCTTTCAATGAAACATAAATTCGTGGCTCAGCACTTAGCTTTTGTAATTCAGAGATCCTCCCTCTTCCAGTATCAACAATGAAGAAATAAATCCAATTCTCAATCACAATGATTCAGCATAAAATAATTTCACAAAGTGAAGAAAGAACAAATTTGAGAAAACCACAAATTTCAACCCTCGGTGCTTTCAGCTTATTAAGGTAAAAAAATTTAATTTAGTAATGTTGATCTAATCAAACCAGTACTGACACCAGATTTGAAACTGGTCAGACCTATTTTTCTTCCTATTCAAATAAAAATTGAAAAAAAAAAAAAAAAAAAAAAAAAGAGAGAATACACTCACCAGTACTGACACCAGAATGGAAACTGGTAAGACCTATTTTTGTTCCTATTCCAATAAAAACTGAAAAAAGAGAAAAGAAAAATACACTCACCAGTACTGACACCAGAATCGGAGCTGCTCAACATGACCAGGCCGCTTCTCTACCATCTTAAAACACTCAAATGCGGGGTAAGCGTACCCAAAGAGCAACCTACATTGTCACTTAAATTAAAGCTCCTCCTATAAATGTCAAATCTACCAATGCTAAACAAAATCACAAATTGACAACTTACGTAAGAGTAGCAGTGAGAAATTCTCCCAACATAACCGAATCTATTGAAATATCTCTTTAAATTTTGGATATTTCAGATTCGGCAGTTGAGAAATCAGAAATGTGACTTCTTTTGAGCAATTATACTGATGATTGAGAGAAGTGGGGAGTATAATTAAGGGTTAGTTAGTGGAGATTGCGTGAAAAGGAAGAGAGAGCAGGTTACTTAAGGTGTCGGTGAGAGGACTAACAAAATTAGTTATAGAAAAGAAGTGTGTAAAATAAATAAATTGCAGGGATCACCTGATTACTCATTACTGTTCAACTCTTTTTTCTTTATAAAAGTTCAAAGTTCATTAAAGACCTTACGTCGCATTTACTTCTGACTTGTGACTTCTCCCGATAGTTTGTTCTTTTTTTTTCTTTTTATAATAAATTACAGTTGGGCTCTGTGTTTGAATTCGCATCCTCTAAGATATCTCAAACTTTGCGTGATTTTTTGGAATATATCAATCGTTCAAATACGTTCTGCACGAATCTCAAAGCTCAAATAAAACAGGCCCCCTACACTGCCCCGAATAGGCACCGGACACGTTGGTCACGCAAAAATTGAGATATCTCAGAGGATACAGACTCTCTGTGTTTAGGGATGCAAACAGATTGGATAATATCTGAACGTATCCGAAAATTAGATACAGATATCCGATATCCGATATCCGAATATCTATATGGATACGGATACGGATATGGTTTTGAATTTTGATTATCTATATCTGAATAGTAGATATATACCATATAATTTAATATATATTATGAAAATATTTATGTATATATTTACAAATATCTGATATCCGATCCGTATCCGTATTTGAAAAATACAAACAGATACAGATATAATTTTACCATTATTCGATCTGTATCCGATCCGTTTGCACCCCTATCTGTGTTTTCCGAAGTAATATCTATGTATTGTTTTCCGAAATAATATCTATGTTTTATTTTAAGTTCATATTTTAGTTTTTAAAATTCATATAATTGATCTCAACTATTTGATAGATATTGGTATTATAATGTATTCAGAGATAAATTCTATAATTTAAAATCTTTTTATTATTTTTCAGGATAGATAAATAATTCATTAATTTAAAAATTCGAGAACTATTAAAAAAAACAGTGGTTTTTATTTTTAATGCAAAATTTGATAGTCAAGCACATTTTAATTTGAACCGGAGTGAACTAAGGATAATTAGCAAGGTGAGACAAAATATTAGAACGAAGACATCATTATATAATTAATTTTAGTATTAAATATATATTTATAATTAGATAATAGAAAAATTTAGAAATAGAAACATATTTAGAAATATACAAAATTTTATAAACTTTATAGTCTTAAGTATTTTTTTTATAATTTTTCTCACAAAGGTTGAAAAAGAGAAGAATCTTTTTGAATATTTTTTTTTAGTCAGGAGTAGACAAATGTCTATTTCTGATTTCATATGAATATAGTCTTCAATCATGCTGAATGGCTCATATTGATTGTTCGAACAATGAAAACGAAGACATAAATGAAGCAAAACATGACTTTTTTATTTCATAAAACACGATAGTCCAACTCCATATATTATATTTGTGAAAATTTGATTATATTTATTATTACACGAAATTTTTTTTTTTATAAAAGTTAGAGGTCAAGTCACTCAACTGTTTGAATTATTTATTCAGATTTCAAACATGCAAACTTCTACACAGAACATTATATTTGCTATTAAATCAAATATTAGTTCTCTATTATCACCACAGGTATGTCATTCTGCTATATTAAATTCGAATCTAATATAGTCTTGGTAGTCCCTACCAAGTTTTCAAAAAAAAAAAAAAAATTCGAATCGACCATCATAAATTAACTCGATTTTAAAATTATTCGTTCATTATCAATTTTATTTGTGAATTTTAATTAGACGTGATAGATTCACAGAATTATTATTGCTTGAAGAAATAATTTTAGTCTGCGAACTGTTACATAATTGAAAGCTTATCTCTTTATTTGGGTACGTACTCCTTTGATATTAACAACTATTGCATTTATTACAGAAATACTTGATTCATTGTTTTTAACATATACATATTTTGAAAAAAAAAAAGCTTTCTAATTTAGTACAAAATATAATGTTATAACACGGAGTTTACTAATAAACAATTTGAGTTGTGAGAACAAAATAAAACAGTACATAATAGCACTAATTCAAAAATAGCGCTAATTCAAGGATAAAACTAATTTGGAGTGCTATTTTACGTGTCGACAAGCCACATGAAACACTATTTCTTAAATTAGTGATAATTTTACTAACTCAGCAAAATATTAAATTAGCGATTCAAAAATTAATTCGGATTAATAAAAACAAAAAGGAATTTGAGAACAAGTATTCTTTCCGGTATTGGACAGTGAAACCTACAATGTTTGGTAGTTGACCTTGGACCCATTTCCTATGAGATAAGAGATATCAAAGAAGTTAGTTGAGTATCGCTCTTTTTCCGAATTCAGATTAAGTGAAGTAACCCAATCCTGGGGTTTAAAATCGGGACAGTCTGATTTGAATCCAAAACAATTTATTCGGATCTGGAGTGCACATATTTTGATAACAAATTTGAATTTCGAGACAATTAAAAGTGACAGATTAGAATCGGACGGTCTCAATCCAAAATTAAAAAAATGGATTACTTTAGAGGATCCGGACCCTTTTTCCAAATTTCCTGACTCACGGCGAGGGACTAGGAGTAGGTCCGATGGGTATCGGACCTACTTTTAGGTTCAATTAGCTCTAGCACCATACTATTAGCACTAAGATTAGTGTACACGGAAATTGAAACATACTTGCACGAGTTTTAATATACTTAGTACGGATCTTGATGCAATCAAATGATTCTTTCACCTATCGAACCAAAGTAGATCCGATGGGCATCGGACCTACTCTGATTTCCATGGCGAGATGGAACTCCTGAGACTGACACGTGGAAGCGACACGTGGCATACTGGCCTTAAGACGAGCATACGCATGAATATTATATTAATATATTCAAAGGGGGTCAAACGGTAACAGAGAATCGTCATTTATATTGAATTAATAATTGCTTCTCATCTGATCTGCACTCTGGGGAGGACAACTGGATAATATCGGAACATGTACAAAAAAATATGCAAGGCTACACTATTTCGCAAGAGTAATATCAATTTATTAGTTTTTTTTTTCTCTATTTATATTTCGAATTCACGACCTCTTATATAGAAACAATGGAGATCAATCGACTCTCATTTTATATCAAAAACTATTAATGAAGTATAATTTTTTTATATAAATTATAGTAAACATGCTACGGGTATTCAAATTGACCCCCATATTTTTATAAAATAATTATATGAATGACTCCTTGGTCAATTGATTGGGAGACTTTTAGTATTTTTAAAATATTTTTTAAGCAAAAGAATTATTCACATGTGACTGTCTCTCCCAAATTCCTTTGATTAAATTTGGACAAAATTCCATACAGCAAACGTCAACATATATATACAAGTATGTTTTGACATTTATGGACTTTGTATAAATTTAAATTTGTATATTGTAGACAGATCTGTAAAAGTATTCCAGTAAAACATATTTTTTTTTTATAATTGTCCCTTCTACCACCTTTGATCTTATCATTTCACAATACTGACCATGGTAATTCAGAGAACTTAAAATCTAAGAAATAAAGATGGGCCTTTATAAGTTGGAACTTAATCAATTTATTTGGAAAAAAAGCTCGAGTTTGTTGACGGATCGTGATCGTTAAGCATATATGTTGTTTTCAATTGGTAGGTGATTACATTTATATAAACTAAATATATGGTTGTTAAATTTATAATTGATTAGTCATGAGTTAAGAATAATATCGCTCTCAACTATTGTGATAAGATTGAAAACTTGAAGATAATTCAAGCAACTAACATGCATCGTACGGTCGCAAAAAGGAAAACATATTAGGTACGTAAAGATATTGGAGTTATTTTTGCTTCTTCATACATCAGTCATATATATACTTTGAGCAAGGCTTGGGTGCTATGGATAGCACAGAGGGTGCTATGCAACTCAATTTGTGGCTGTCCGATTTACTTTAATTTGCATGCTAGTGATTAGACGCTGGAAAAATTTAACGGAAACAACAATTTTTTAAATCACGTCTCTCTCTCTCTGTTAAATTATATCGAGTCCAAACCCTTCAGGTTCCCTTTCTCCCGACCCAAACCCTCGTCAAGGGTTTTCCCGCTACTCTCCCTGCCCTTTCTTCTTCTTTGCCATAGAGCCAGCGATGCTTGGGTTTTTTCTGCCCTCATCCCTTCGGCGAATTCCTTTGTCCTCCCACCACTCTCTCTCCTATGCATATTTTCTCCTCTACTCTCCTATGTATTTTTTTCTCCTCTACTCTCCTCTCTCTTTCTCTGATGGGTTTACTATCTACTTGTAAATGACCCTGACTTGTTAAATGAAGAAGACAATTCAAAAGAAGAAGAAAAACAGATGTTTTTGTTTATGAAATACATGAAATTGCTGCTAGTGATCATGGCAAAATAATTTTACTAAGAGGTCCTTGTATTTATCTTTATTTACATATTGGAATTGGTGCTAAAAGATGCTAAATTTACACTAGTTTTCATGCGAGCAAAGAAAGAAAAGGCCAAAATAGTAAAAAAAAAATGAGCTTTTGTATATAAAACTTGCTTTAACAAGTTGGTTCTTATATTATCTATTTTTTCCTTTTCCATTATTTTACATCAAAACAAAAATTTTGTAAAAAATTACATAATTCCATCCAAAAAAATTTAGTATAAGTCTAGCATAAATCTCCAGGTGCTTCTTCAAGTTTTCGACATATTCTGCTGAATTGCATCTATTGCAAACAAGGTGCTTTTAAGAAAGCTTAAAGTTTTGCATCTCCTTCCTAAAATAAGCAGAGAAATGGTGGATATCTGATGTCTCCTTATTTTGCCTAGTTTGCGATCCTGATTTGTACCAGAACCTGTGCTTTAAAGCCTACAAATATGGACCTTTTTACTTAATTATCATTAGAATGTGGTACTGCTGTGTTTTGTTTGTCGTTTTGCAGGAAACAGGCGAAATTCTGGGTCTGACACCTCTCCATACGGCCCGAATAGGTGTCCATACGGCCCGTACAAGATCAGCCCAAAACCACAGGAGGTTCCATATTAGAGGCAACAATTCTCCAAGGCAAAGCACAAGTATACGGTCCGTATAGGATTTTCATACGGACCGTACAAGCTATTTCGGAAGTCCAGGCTGGAATTGAAAACAGAGACAGCTGGGGGGACTGAAAAGGAAGGCTTTCAATACGCGATTTGGAGCATTAAGGCATCATTCCAGATCAGAAAGGATCTTTGGACTCATTCTTGGTGCTTGGGAGACAAGGAAGAACAAGGAGAAGAAGAAGAAGAAGTTCTACGACGGATTCTTCGATTTCTTCTATAGTTTTGCCATGAACTCTTTTATTACAACTGTTTTGTGTTCTTTTGAGATTATGAGTAGCTAAATTTACTGTTTCTAGGGTTAAGATGTAGTTGACGCTTGGTTTTACTTGTTTGCTACGGATTATGTGTTGAATGCTTAGTTTTTATCTTGTTGTGTAGTATTCTAATTGCTTGGTTTTTGCTTGCTTGAGTTTGATTAGTCATCCCGTTAGATGAATGCGCACGTCTAATAGTTAGGAACCAAGTCTATGATACTTAATCCAACTGAACCAAGTATATGAGGTAGATCTACGGATCAAGGAGTACTGAAAGGGAAACTTTCCTCGAGGCGAAAGTCCTTGGATACCTTTAGTAAACCAACAAGTGACTTAGATAACTTAGTCCAAAATTACGAAAGTTGAGGGTTAACGCATCTAAGAGGGGAGTAGTTGAGTCCCAGTAAATCGGGTTCTAAGCCAAAATTGCGAACGCCGAGGTGAGGAACTTAGACACGGGTCGATGGAAACCCTAGGCAAAAGCACCAACACGAAAACAAAGGGCTGCAAAGATTTACTCGGGGGCCTATACGGACCGTATAGATTCTATACGGGCCGTATACCCCTGGGGCCGAGCGAGATACGAAATCGACACCACGGAAACCCTTTTTATAATTTGAAAAACAACTTTTAATCTTGTTTTAATTGTTTTTAATCATCATTTCAATCAGTAGAACTGTTACAAACCAACAACCCAACTTCTCTTCACTTCTAGAATTTTAGTAGATTTGAGTAGAGTCCGGTCGTTTTTATTCCGTCCCTGTGGATACGATACCCGACTATACCAACGGTAGGGCTGTGCACTTGCAGTCTTAACCGAGAGGTAGAACTCGAGTTTTAAAAGGTACGGCTCATTGCATCGAAACTTGGGAATGCATTTACGGTGCGAACAAGTTTTTGGCGCCGTTGCCGGGGACGGCAACTAAAAATTACTAGACTTTTTCTTATTTTCACTTAATTCTAGATTTTAATTTTAATTTTTCCTTTTTCCATCTTCTCAGGAACATACTGGAAGGTTCACGGCCCAAGAACCACTACAATCTCAGAAGCAAAGGGCAGACTTCCACCACAGTTGTTCCAGCACCACCCCATCTGTCGCCTCTGCGTACGGCTCGTACAAGATTTATACGGACCGTACAACCCGACAACAGAGAGGCAGACCCAGAAACAGGCACCATGGCCCAAAACGGAGACGAGCATGGACCACAAGTCCAGGAGCAACTCTCAGATGATGAAGGGGGAGACTTTGTGCCAAGGACATTGCGAGAATTCAATGTCCCAAGAGCTGGAGATGTCAGAGGGGCAATCCGACTGCCAAGGGTTGTCGGCAACCAACCCAACTTTAATCCGGGCGTTGTCAACATTGTCCAGCAGAACACGTTCCATGGCATGGATCATGAGGATCCACATGCCCATGTTCAGATTTTTCTCGAGTGTTGTGCAACCATTAAAATTAATGGCACAACGAATGATTACATTAGACTTGCTTTGTTTCCTTTCACTCTTAGGGATAAGGCAAAGAAATGGTTGGGGTCATTACCAAGGGATTCAATTACCACTTGGAGGGAACTGTCCAAACTGTTTTTGACCAGATTTTTCCCTCATAAAAGAACTGCCAAGGTTAGGACCCAACTGACCAGTTTCAAACAAAGGTCTGATGAAATGTTAAATGAGGCATGAGAACGATTTAGGGAATTGCAATACTCTTGTCCACATCATGGTATTCCCGATTGGTTACTTATTCAGTCTTTTTATGCTTTGGTTTGACTGATAGTTCTCGTACTTCTGTTGATGCAGTTGCAGGTGGAGCTCTCCTGGACCGAGAGACAACCGATGCAATCAACTTGATTGACAGCATAGCAACCAACTAACAGTGGTCAGGCCGAGAAAGCACTCGTGCAACTGGAAGCGGCCGCCTTGAGATCGATCAGATCACAGCTCTTACTGCCAAGTTGGATGCCATGCAGAAGGCTTTTGACAAGATGACTTTCAAGGCACTTGGTGATCAACAACCGAAGTCTTGTGTCATGTGTGGGGATGAGGGGCACTTATACGAGTACTGTCCACATGCGCAAAAGGATGAGGAACCTGACCAAGTCAACTCTCTCAACAATGAGCCATCCTACTTTCCGAAACCTCCCTTCAACCGGTCATATTCCAAGGACCATAATGATCAACAGGCTTGGAGGTGGAAGAACGGGAACCCTACACCCTACAACAACAATGCCGCATTCAACAACTCGAACAACCACGAGCCACAACATGCCCCACCCAAGCCGTATATTGCTCCCGTTGTGAGCGATTTCATGCATGAGCAAGGGATGATGAACCAGATGATGTTCGAGCAGATGCAAGCGATTAGTGCTCAGTTGGCCGGTTTAGCTGCTCAAAACAAGATGATGGAGCAAATGAGTAACTTAGCCACCTCTAGCCAACCACAACCTGGAAGGCTGCCCAGCCAACCAGAAATCAATCCCAGAGGAGAGGTCAAATCAATAACATTGCGGAGCGGGACTCATTACCAAGGACCAGCAATGCCTGTCGAACCAGAAATCGAGCATACGGTCCGTACAAACTCCGTACGGCCCGTACAGATCCCACCACTAGTTAATTCTGAGCAACCTGAGCCTGTACAACCTGAGATTGTAACTGAGAGGGTTGACCATACGGACCGTACAAATTCCGTACGGCCCGTACAAAAGGAGGCTGAGAAACAGAAAAGAAAGGTGACCGAGAAACCACCGCCCTACCGACCACCTGTGCCATTTCCCCAGAGGCTAGTTGAACACAGAGTCAATGAGCAATTTGCCAAGTTCACTCAAGTCCTCAAGCAGCTGCACATCACCATTCCATTCACCGAAGCCTTGACCCAAATGCCAACCTATGCCAAGTTTCTCAAAGACATCCTCTCAAATAAGCGAAGCTTGGAGGGAAAGGGGACAGTAAGGCTCACTGAGCAGTGCAGTGCCATATTGAAGAATGAGCTCCCACCAAAGTTGGATGATCTAGGCAAGTTCTCCATACCTTGCACAATCGGAAAAGCTAGCATCAAGAAAGCCTTATGTGATTTGGGCGCTAGCGTGAGTCTCATGCCACGTACAGTCTATGACCGCATCGGTATTGGCGAGCTTAAACCCACACGCATGACCTTGCAACTTGCAGATTCCTCTGTTCGTTTGCCGCTCGGAGTGATTGAAGATGTGCCAATTCAAGTCGGTAAATTCTTTATTCCCGTAGACTTTGTGGTGATGGAAATGAAAGAGGACAAGGAAGTACCAATCATACTGGGACGGCCATTACTCAGAACGGCAGGGGCACTGATGGATGTGAAGGAGGGGACTCTGACCCTGCGGATTGGAGATGAGAAAGTTCAGTTTAATCTCAACAAAGCTATGAAGTACCCATCTGAACCAGAAACATGTTGCGCGGTCGATGTGGTTGATCAATTGGCTAAAGGACAACTCCGTGAGCAATGCGGTAGGTCATTTAAAAATCCTCCTGATTATTTGTTTGAATTGCAGCAGAAGAAAGATGCTCAAGAGAAGGTGTGTGTAGCAGAAGTGTTGGCAAACAGCCAAGTGGAACCAGTACATGGCCCGGATTCAAAACATACGGCCCGTACAACCAGGTGTGCGGCCCGTACACCCATGCACACAGCCGGTATGCAAGCCCAGCTAGAGCAGGCCAAACACAAACTCAAATCTCTCATAGCCAACTTCGACCCAAATCGCACCGCTAGATTTTTCGAGAATTTGAAAACACAGCAAAATGTGATTGATGACCTGATCAAGAAGCTGACTGGCACGGACCCAGCCACATTCATTCACATGACCTTACCAGCAGATAATCACAAGTACACGGCCCGTGCAAACCAGCATACGGGCCGTACGCAAGCAGCCCGGTCTGTACATTTTGTCCCTTGGTACGATGAAGAGAAAAGATGGTCGTACCCATTTGAGAAAAAAGTGGTGTATCCCTTTGGCACATTTGACATTGGCAACAAAGAAAGTGGGATCTTCAAGACGTAAACAAAAGGTGGTCGAGCTCAAGACCTAAAACGAGCACTTCTTGGGAGGCAACCCAAGCACTTTTTAATTTTTCTTTCAATTTTAAAACATTATTTGTTTTGCATATTTAGGTTTTATTTTAGTTAATCTAAGTTTTCAATTTTCATTCTGCATTTTAGTTCTGATCAAATAGGAGGAATACAGGTTTCTCGAGGTCGTACGGTCCGCACACATTTGCATACGGGTCGCATCTTAACTCATTCTCTATCCAGAGAACATTTCCAAAAATTTTCATTCTACCGACTACTGATCAGGTTTGTTTCCACTACCCCAGCTTTTATCTTACTTTTACGTCTTGAAGCATTGGGGACAATGCTCAGACTAAGCTTGGGGGGGTGATAGTTGTTTGCATTTAATTTGTTTGCATATTTATTTTTATTTCTTGTGTTTTGTAGATAAATTTGTGTGATTGCGAGAATGAGGGACCAATTTGAAAATTTTTGGTCATGTTTTGGATGAATTTGTTAAATTAGAAATAACCCCATGTTTGATTGAAAGAACCACATAGGATAAGATTGTTTTTGGACAATGTGGAATTGAAAAAAATTGAATGGTACCAAGAAAAGCATTTGGAACCCTATACGGACCGTATGGACTTCTGTACGGGCCGTTTGGGACTGAACTGTGCCCTTTTAATTTGGGAAACGGGATTTGAAACAAAAAGAAAGATTGGGATATTCACTGGTATGAATGAATACCTTTGAATGTGTGTAATCATGGTATCATAGCAAAAACAGTTGAAAAATGAGTAAAATTGAAAATTGTGAAAAAATACAGGACTCCGCTTGCCTATGTTACGGCGTTATGACGTACTTATGGCAATGAGTCTTTGACACTCTGCTCCTCTAGTTCACTTGATAAAGTGGCCGAGTTTACATCAAAAGTGTGAGCTCGTGTCATGGAAAGGTCGAACCAAGAGCACACAAATGCGCTTTTGAATTAAATCGGTTGGATATGGTTCACCACTTATAGCTAGCCGAACTTGTACTAAGGATAAAGAATCAAAGTGTCAAATAGGCAACAATCAAAAAAACAAACTTTGCATGATACCAACACACGAGGTCTACAGCTTTCTGACCTAAGCTTGTTCCAAGCTTGGGGGGGACTCAAAAGAAAACAAATCACCACAAATGAGGGCACATGTTTAGTAGAAAAATGAGCTATTAGTACGTTTGGTTGATTAGTTCTTGCAGATAACAAGGCTTTCTTGAATATGAGGTTTAATTGATTGAATTGTGGGGTGAATCAAAATTGACCAAAGGAAAACCAATTCACTATCCAAAATGATTCTTATAGGTTTCTAACAAACGCAAGATCATGCAAATTTTTCTCTTAGTAGTTTAACTTGCATTTAGGTAAGTCCAAGAACTAGAACCACACCTAAGTTAGAATTTTTGTTTGAGGACAAGCAAAGTTTAAGCTTGGGGGAATTTGATACCTCCTTATTTTGCCTAAATTACGACCCTGATTTGTACCAAAACTTGTGCTTTAAAGCCTACAAATATGGACCTTTTTACTTAGTTATCATTAGAATGTGGTACTGCTGTGTTTTGTTTGTCGTTTTGCAGGAAACAGGCAAAATTCTGGGTCTGACACCTCTCCATACGGCCCGTACAGGTGTCCATACGGCCCGTACAAGATCAGCCCAAAACCACAGAAGGTTCCATGTTAGAGGCAACAATTCTCCAAGGCAAAACACAAGTATACGGTCCGTATAGGATTTTCATACGGACCGTACAAGCTATTTCGAAAACCCAGGCTGGAATTGGAAACAGAGACAGCTGGGGGGACTGAAAAGGAAGGCTTTCAATACGCGATTTGGAGCATTAAGGCATCATTCCAGATCAGAAAGGATCTTTGGACTCATTCTTGGTGCTTGGGAGACAAGGAAGAACAAGGAGAAGAAGAAGAAGAAGTTCTACGACGGATTCTTCGATTTCTTCTATAGTTTTGCCATGAACTCTTTTATTACAACTGTTTTGTGTTCTTTTGAGATTATGAGTAGCTAAATTTACTGTTTCTAGGGTTAAGATGTAGTTGACGCTTGGTTTTACTTGTTTGCTACTGAATTATGTGTTGAATGCTTAGTTTTTATCTTGTTGTGTAGTATTCTAATTGCTTGGTTTTTGCTTGCTTGAGTTTGATTAGTCATCCCGTTAGATGAATGCGCACGTCTAATAGTTAGGAACCAAGTCTATGATACTTAATCCAACTGAACCAAGTATATGAGGTAGATCTACGGATCAAGGAGTACTGAAAGGGAAACTTTCCTCGAGGCGAAAGTCCTTGGATACCTTTAGTAAACCAACAAGTGACTTAGATAACTTAGTCCAAAATTACGAAAGTTGAGGGTTAACGCATCTAAGAGGGGAGTAGTTGAGTCCCAGTAAATCGGGTTCTAAGCCAAAATTGCGAACGCCGAGGGTGAGGACTTAGACCCGGTCGATGGAAACCCTAGGCAAAAGCACCAACACGTAAACAAAGGGTCGCAAGATTTACTCGGGGGCCTATACGGACCGTATAGGATTCTATGCGGGCCGTATACCCTGGGGCCAGGCAGATACGAAATCGACACCCCTGGAAACCCTTTTTATAATCTGAAAAACAACTTTTAATCTTGTTTTAATTGTTTTAATATTGTTATTGATCAGTAGTCTAATATAAACAACCACCAATTCAACCTTTCTTCACTTCTAGAAATTTAGTAAATTAAGTAAAGTCCGGTCGTTTTATTCCGTCCCTGTGGATACGATACCCGACTATACCAACGGTGGGGCTGTGCACTTGCAGGCTTAACCAGAGGTAGAACTCGAGTTTTTAAAAGGTACAGCTCGCTGTACTGAAACTTGGGAGTGCATTTCTGGTGCGAACAATATCCAGCAATCTGCCACACACCAGCGAGGTCAATAATGACATCAGCGGAAAGAGCTCAACGCGAGAGAGGTGAATCTGCACTACCTATCGGAGAAGAAGAGAGGGCAGGGAGAGGAAAGCAGCAAGATAACCCTTGGCGAGGGTTTGGGGCGGGAGAAAGGGGCAGACTTTGGATACGATATAATTTAACAGAGAGAGAGACGTGAATTAAAAAAATTATCTCCGTTAAATTTTTCCAGCGCTTCATCACTAGCACAAAAATTAAAGCAAATCGGATAGCCACAAATTGAGTTGCATAGCACCCTCTGTGCTATCCATAGCACCCAAGTCTTACTCATATACTTTTTATCAGTCATGAAATTAAAATAGCTATATCAATATCTTTACTCCAACAACAGAATAGTACTGAGAGACAGATGTGGCCTTTCAAATGAATACGTATCATCTGCATTTACTCAAAAGATAATCTTTTGAGTTAATGCATTTGAACTATCCAATCCGCTTTAAGATCCGTGCATACTAGATCTACACTAATATTGAAAGGGTCATGTGTTAAAATTAGACGTTCGAATTGACTCCATTTAAAATCAGATGACCAAGATGCATTAACACAAAATATTCCCTGTTAATGCAGAGGATACTTGTTCCTTTCAAATTAGGTGCCTTGTACTTGTCATAACAAATGGCAACATGATACCCAAACAATCTTACCTCATTCTTTTTTAGGAATCATTACCTTCTAATTTATTTACAAAATCCCCCCATTTCCTTCTAAAATGAACATTATTATGGCACTTAAAAAATCATCAAAAGATGAAAGGTACGGTTCAAACTGTGAAGAGATGAAGAGAAATTTGTTAAAATATAAAAATAAGGCACCAAACTAATATCTTGGGTCATGTAAAATAGGCTAAAATAAATAACCAAATTGACAAATTGCAGCCAGTAGTGCCAAAGCATTTTTGTTGGGTTTGTTGGGTTGTGCGAGAGAGAAAAAACAATAGATGGGTTCTCATAAATTCATAGGCTCATTAGGTCAAATATTAAGCTTTATAGGCCTCAAACTTAACTAAAAAGGCCTTAATGGGCTTCGTCAATATTCTGATTTTCTTCAATAGGCTTCGGCCTTTAAATCAGGTTCTACGAATTAACGAATCGTACCATTACAAGTTATTCGTATAATCGCAAACTTTTTAGGGAAAAAAATAAAAAAATCAAAATCATTGATCCAAGAAGACCCCAATTAAAATTGAATTCAAATCACGTCAATTTTTGAGTTTTAGATCGGGACTGTCTGATTCAAATCCGCAACAATTCATTCGAAAGAGGAGTTTACTCTAGAGTGACAAATTCGAATCCCGAGGCGATCATAAGCAACAAATTCGAATAGGACAGTCCTGATTCAAAACTCAAAAATTGAGTTACTTTAGAGGATCCGTACCCATTAATGTTAACACCCGGATTGCAAACGAATCAAACTGAATTTGAACTTAACTCAGTTCGAATTTGATTTGAATCGATTCTAACTAGTTTTGAACCAATCTAGATTGATTCAAATCTAGATTTCAAACTGAAAATAAGAGTTTGAGCTTGATTCAAATCAATTCGAACCATTTTCAAACCAAACTAGTTCAAAATTAATGCAAGGTTTATAACTAAAAAGAAGAGTTTTGAATCCAACTTTATTCAGTTCAAGTTCAAATTCGAACCAATTTCAAACTGAGTTAATTACTAATTTTTTTTTAAATCATGAAAATCACGAGCTACGAAATGCCCTAATTAACACCACCTGTCGATCATTCAGCAGTTCAGCACTATCTTTTTTCTTCTCTTTCTTCTCATTTTCCACCTGTTCATTTACAAAATAAATTGCCAAGTGGCGTAATTAAATATTGCATTGTGGTGTCTGAGAGATCTATGATCTATCATAGGCGGTCAAGCTAGCATTAGCTGGCTACGTCCTTATTTTTCTTGTAGACAATCAATACTGTCTTAAAATCATGAATATACTGTCAGAATGAAGCAATGAATCAATGGCCAAGCAGTTTCAACGCGTTGAATATAACGTTTATCGTTTTCTTTTCTGTCCCGAACTCCCACAGGTAGCATCACATTTCCCATTAGCATGATAAGAAATTAAGACAGGATCAGTTAATTATTCGATTTTGACGCAGGAGGAAACAAATTAAATCTCAATGCTACGTTTCTCCCTGATAATGATATCTTTTCATGACATGACGATAGTGATATTTGGCGCGGGGAGGGGGGCTCAAGAGTGCCATGCGGATGGATTTGATGTTCAATTTAAATGTGTGTTACTACGATTATTTTCTTTATTTTAGTGAAAAAAACGTCCCTTGACCCTTGGGCTTGCACTAAAAAATAAAATAAAAATAGAATACCATTACGGGTGTCAATGTCACTCTTTTATCCGTTTATCCGATCCGTATTGTATCCGAAAATACGGATACGGGTAAGATATATTTTTTTTGTTAGCTTATCGGGTATAGAAAAGGGTAATGATTTTTTTCGTTATTTTATCTGTTATTGTATAAGATAATTTTTATAAATAAAATTATATATATATATGTATATATATATATATGTATGTATGTATATGTATATGTATGTATATGTATATATATGTATATGTATGTATATATGTATATGTATGTATATATGTATATGTATGTATATATGTATATGTATATATATATATATGTATGTATGTATGTATGTATTATATAAAGATGATACATAATACAATAACGTTTTGTATTTTATTAAATTTTTAAAATACAAATTAGTTGTTTTCATTATCTTGTTTTGAAAAATATTTTATCAAGAGCACAAATCAAGATGTCAATAACACTTTTTTATCTGTTTATCTGATCCGTGTCGTATTCGAAAAAATGAATAAAAATAAAAAAGTTTTCCGTTATCATTACAAATACGGATATGAAAATGCTTCCATCCAATCTTTCCATCCAATCTGTAACGCAACATACCGTTGACACCCCTCAATACGGTACTTATTTTTTTGTTGTTGTAGAAATTGACGAATCGCCTGCACATGACCGTTGCGAGTATTCCATCTGGATTTGTGTCCTTTTGCTGTAAATTCGAATACTGCATTGTAATTCCAATCAGTTTTCTCGTTAAAAAATAAAAACTCTTGGCGAATATGCCTCCACATACACTACATTATTTATATTTCGCTATTTGCTGTATTTCAGAATTTAATTACTTAGAATTTTGATATTCTAGTTACATCTCAGAATTCAATCTAGCTACATTTATTTACAAGTGGAAAATATAAAATTTTAGACTGTATTTGCATAATTTAATCTGTTTTTTTTTTTTTAGAATTTAACTTGCATTTCTAAATACATCAAAATTTAGTTATTTCGATTACTAACAATTGATAAGCTAATACTTTTATAATACATTCCTGTGATTTGACAACTGTAGTGCCATACATAATAGTCGTGCTCTTTGCCACCAAGTTATGTTTAGAACTATAACTTATCTGTTAAGCTATTCCGTATACATCATGTATTATTTATGATTGAACCATTGCGCTCAGTTCGACAAAAGAGTTTCCACAAAAAATCAAAACCGATGATATTGTGTGTTCATACATTCTACTGTATGCAATGTTTTAAAATACAGTTTTCATGTTGTGTGCGGAATGTCACCTGTTGAGTATTTTGGGTATAGGATTTTGGCTATAACTTTGTACTCTTTTTCTTTTAAATTTATAAACCTTGATACTCAATGAAAATGTTGATCGCAAGCACACAATCCTATCAAAGTAGTACTTGGAGTATCGAACCACAGAGAGTAAGTTAAAACTTAGTTTAAACTTTTGCAAATAATTTCAGAAAAATGAAATAAAATAAGGTACAATAAAGTAAATGGGGGGTTTGTTCTAACAATTTCTAAGTTTGAGTTCAATATCCGAAAGAGATGAGTTTTAAACAATTAAAGTAAATAAAGGAGAGAAAAAAATAGTTTGCTTTCAAGTTAAGGAAATCTAGGGGCATTCGGTCTACAATCCCTTAGTAATTATATCTAATCTGTATTTGTTTAAATTCATGTATGATTTGATGAGATTTCTAACCTAATATGTCATTAAGGGTCACTTTCGTGAATTAATAACGTGCCTAGATAATTCGGGTTTCACGATTAAGTCCATCACCCTAGCTATCTAGATTATGAAGCTCTTGTTAGTCTCTCCTCTCCTCAAATATTGGTACTTCACGATTAAGTCCATCATACCAATATCCGATTTGATTTGAGATGTCCTAATTAAGGTTTGACTTCATCGTTAAGTCCTTCATCAAGTTCCTAATCTTAATTTCTATAGTTCCGGCTTAGATTATAAATTTGTTAAATCCTAATCCAAATCTAGAGTATTTGCATTCATAATTTGGTACTATCCTATTGATCCTGGTCAATTTTTGGTTCTTTCAAATCCAAAACAGGATAACTACAATTCAAGTACTAATTATGTAATTAACACAAATGATAAATCACAAAAATTAACAATCAAATCACAATAAACAATCATAATAAAAACAAATAACTGAATAAGATAGAATTAAACAAGTTCATGCATTGACCTAAACCCCTAGAGAGAGGACTACTCCCTCTTGGAGAGATCCATTATAAAATTTGGCAAAATAAGAAGAAAATGGAATAAAGAAATGTTTACACCCCTAAAAACCTCGAATTTGCCGATTTCTTGTTTGGATCTTCTTCTCCTTCCTTGAAAAGCCTCGGGAACTCCCAGAAATTCTATGGGTTGATATCTAAAGAATATAGAAATGGGCATACACTAGAGTGGAGAGAGATTGGATTGATTGAGAGATTGATGGATGGCCTTCAATGGGAATGAACCCCCCCCTATAGCAAGAGGTCATGCCTAATTTTGAGGCTTGAATGTAGGATTAGTGGGTGCTCTCTTTACAATGTTTTTCAGATAAGCATGTCTAATTTTGACTTTTAAAACACGTCCTTGGTAAGCTAAAAATAGAACCGTGTTGAAAATGAGAAATTCTAGTTATCTGCGGGTTCAGTGCGTCCGCACTGGATCTAATGCGTCCGCACTGAATTTTACATTCCGAAATTATATTTGCTTCCTTCATGAAAGTTGTAGATCTCCTCGTTATCTTTCCGAAAAGTGGTTATATGCTCAAAACGGAGTTTGTATGAGAAAGTTATGCCCAAAATACGAAATTGTGTTGGAAGCTGAAATTTCGGCCAAACTGAGTGCCTCCGCACTGCGCTTGGACTTTTGGTGTGCAACCAGAATGCGGTCCGCATCGATATCCGTGCGTCCGCACTGGCACGGATTTTGATGAAAATCTTATTATATCTTAAAAAATTTGGCGCGCATCCAGAAAATCCATCTGAGTACTTATTTTGGCCGTATTGGAATCCGTGCGTCCGCATTGGGCTCTAAAAAGCTGCATTTTGGCCCTTTTTCGCCATTTTCTGCAATTTAAAACAAGAATACGCAGTAACTTGATTCCATGTGTAATCTAAGACATTTATATACTATAATAAAAGATATTTAGAGTATTTTCAGGATAAAATATAGATCGAACATGTGTAAATGTGTGTATATTTTATACTTATCACCACCGCATATGTAGATTTTTATGCGGACTTATATATATGCAGATTTTGAAATAAAAAATTGTATAAAAAACAAGAGTATATGATAATATGCGGTAATGTGCGGTATCATACGAACAAGTATGCGGTAATATGCGGCCAAATATGCAGTAATAACATGCGGCTGAATATGCTAATTAGTAATGTGCAGTAATAATATGCGGCTGAATATGCTTAATAATGTGCAGTGGTAATATGCGGTTGAATATGCAGAATCGCATGTTAGACCACATAGAGATTTTTTATACGGACTGAAACTAAATATATATATGCAGCCGCATAGACCACATTTTATTATACTGAATGTATGTATGCGTTCTAAGTGGTATTGGACATGATTCAAGCTTGGTCTCTTATTTGGTATATGTTATTTTTTATGCTTCAAATACAGACACAGTGTTATCAAATATATAAAAATCGAAATATTCTTTCTCAAAGAAATTATACAAAAATCGAACAATATTTCTTAATTTTGTCACCTTCTATATATTGCGTGTTGTATATATGTAGAGTTGGGCTAAGGTGCTTCGCGAAGTAAAGCGAATGTTTTATTTCACGTCTATATCTTCAAATTCAAAGTTTAAAATATCGATCCGAACCGTTCAAGTTGATCTCCATATTAAATTGTGCTTGGAGACCAAATTTTACAATTTTTAGAAATTTTTTACAATTTTTTTAGAATTTTTTAAAATCGCTGATTTTCAGAAAATCGTGGACCATAAAAATTGATGATTTTAAAAAAATTCAAAAAAATAGTAAAAAATTTCTAAAAATTGTAAAATTTGGTCTTCAAGCACAATTTAATATGGAGATCAACTTGAACAGTTCGGATCGACATTTTGAATTTTGAATTTGAAGATATAGACGTGAAGTAAAACATTCGCTTTACTTCGCGAAGTACCGTAGTCCAACTCTATATATGTATATATAATATATATAATGATCAATTAGTTGACAAAATATATCAAGTCCTGAACCACTTAATGGAATATTTTACAATGCTAATTACTTCTGAGCAAATATATTACACAGTAAATTCTATTCACCAGCAAACTTCCAGGTACAGTTCTGCTAGCTTCCCCTCAATTTCAGATGATATAATATATAGTACAAATATTCATGTGAAATTAAGTCAGGTTTGACTGGTCTACACAAACTGTTTTCTCATTACTCTGCTTTCAATGAAACATCTGATAATGATAATGCCGCAGTTGGCAGCAGCATTTTAAAGGGACATCTGGTTTTGATCTCTTTGACGACCACAATGATATGATACTGTATCAGTACATTTAATGCATATGACAATCTAAAACTTATCCATTCAAATATAACTATAAATCTTCCATTTGACCAGGGGGGTATCATGAAATGTTGTCTCATGATAGATGCAGACAAGATTTAGATACTGTAATTTTTTTTTTTCCAAGAAAGACATAAACTTTGGCCTCCAATTACATTTTAATATGAAGATTTGTTTAGCGGTTCAGATTGATTGTTTGCACTTCAAAAATATAGATGATAATGTTAGGTGGAAATAGGAGAATTAAATCCACCGATTTCATTAGAAATTATATCAATCAAGTATAAGATCCTAAAGTAGAGACCTATAACCTGGTTACCATGTTCAAGTTACAAAACATATTGTTTAGAAAGAAAATATAAACAGCTTAACAGAAAGCTGCATAAAAGTTCGCAAAAATACAAAAACTATAAAAAACCTAAACATAAACAAAAACATCATCATCATCAGTAATCCAAGAGATCCCAATTGACATCGTCATCATTCAACACGGCGCCATACATTGGATTTTGCTGTTTACCAAGCCCAAAAACCTCTTTGATATGGGTCAAAAAGATATTTTTGCACTGGAGCCACCTCCGCCATAACACCAGAACTTCCACCGTCGATTGTTCCACTTCCGGTAGTTTATCTGATATGTCCTTGATATCAGAAGAAAGAATGAGACTCATGAATGAGAAAGAATCATCATTACGAGATAAACTAAAGAACAAGGATCACTTCACTAGTTGAATTACCTCAGTTCGCTTCCGAGTCAAGCTACAAAAACAGTACTGGAAAACACCGAAAGGTAATTAAAGAAATAAGCGTGTTGTAGTGTTAGGTGGAAATAAATCTTTTGTTATTCTAATGGAATAACAATAATATGTTATTCCGATCTCAAAACATTGATCTTTGTTGAAATTCACATATGGAAAAAAAAAATCATTGAGATTCGCACATAGACAAATTTGAATAGTTGGAATCAGAATACCAGCAGTTATTTCCATGTGAGATCCGATTGAAATATGTCTTGAAATTTCTCATTGGTGATGTTGGATCTTCCTAAAAAAAATCAGACATTGAAAACAAACCAAAGGCAATTAAATCCGTATTTTAATTTCTAAATTTACTAATTCGAGGGATCCGAATTAATGTGCCTTGTTCCTAAAAGAAAACAAGAGTCTTTTCGGTGCTACACTTTTTTAATTTCTTTTTTGTGGTTTTTTTTTTTGGGAGATCAAACCTATTAAGGTTTCAGTGCTATATATACTTCTATACATAGTTTTGTGTCTATAATGATTTTAATGAAAAATAACTAGCTACAGCCTCTGGCTAAGTCAGACTTTCAAATTACGAAAATTAATCATATAAAATATCATACTAAAAATGATGATCAATTTACCGTATCCATAATTTTTATACTTTAAATATATTAAAAACCATACATAAATAGAAAAATAAAAAATACATACATTCCCACCTAGCTACAACGCCTTTTTTTGTCTTATGACTAGGTGCATAAGCATTCTTGAAAAAAAATTATCTGTAGAAATTAAAAAAAAAGAAGAGAGAAACAGAAATAGTATATCATACTTTTTATTAGTACAAAAATCGGTAGAATTTTTATCGATTCTAAAAATCAATGGAGGGAATTCTTATATTAGATCTCTAGTAAAATATGAAAAGTTTTTCAAAAATAAATGAAATGTTTATGTTATATCTAAATTTTAAGAAAATCTATTTTTTTTTTTATTTTACTAAAAAAATTAAAAGAAAAAAAGGACATACTAATTTGGATCAGTAAAATTCCTACCGATCTAAACTTTTTTATTTTAAGAATCGGTAGAATTTCTCCCTGATTTGTTTATCAATCATGTTTTGTTCAAAGATGAAAACATGATGAGCACTCTTTTTTTATTTTTTTCTCACTTTCTTTTCCTTAATTTATAAGGATAAAACATGATGAGCATTCTTGGGTCCAGTCTCTTTCAAAGATACGATCATTTGTGATGGACCTACGACATGACCATTTTAGCATAAGACATATTCTAATAATTCTGGAATTTTTGTACCTGATCTCAGGCTTTGTCAATTATTTTTTATCAAAATTTTTTTTTAAAAGTGTTTTAATTTGGTGCAGAAAAGCATTAATTTTATGATTTATTTTAGTTCAGACAGTTGCTCATTTTATAGTGGTTTGAAGATGGGTGAAAACAGTATGGATAACATCCGATCCGTATTTGAAAATTTAGACGTGGATATTCGATATCCGAATATCCGTGTGGATAATGATACTGATATAGTTTTACGTTTTAATTATCTGTATCCGAATAGTAGATATATATCATATATATATATATATATTTTTTAATATATATATTATGAAAATTTTATGTTATTCACCGTTAGATAAATATTATCAACTTTAATATTTTTATATTATTTTAATAAATATTCGATCTGATCCGGATTCTTATTCATATCCGTTTGATATCCACTCTGTATCTGCATTCGGAAAAAAAAATATGAATATGATTTTATCACTATCCGCTCTGTTTTCACCTCTAAATTTGAAAGATATATGAATTTGAAAGTATAATACTATATATATATATATATATATATATATATATATATATATATATATATATATATATATATATATATATATATATATATTTCAATGATGGATTTGAAAGTTTGATACAATAACTATTTATTTCGGTTCCAGTAAATATTTATATATGTTCAGATAAGTGTACATAATATGTGTAGAAATTCAAAATAATTGTTGAAAGCTGTCAATAATTTCTTCAAATTAAAATAGACAAATAATCATTAATTTTTATAGCGTAAATGTGTACTAAATGTTGACCTAACTACGAACTGTCAATTCTTCAAATTTATGCTACCACAAACTATGAAAAAGAGAATTGAGAGAAGTAATCACATCTGCTGAATAATTATAATGACAATGCATTATGTCCTTTTATTCATACAATTAAGGATTTAAAACTGTTCAAAATAAACGAAATACACAACCTCTACAATTACGACGGTTCGACCGCGTGTAATTGAATCCATGCAAAATCACAATTAATCAATCAATTATGTTGATTTGTTTCCATTTTCATATAAATATAAAGGTTTAAGTGTGGATGCGACGGTTCGTTGCTTTGTGGAAGAAATTGGTACGCAGTTGCTTTCGCCTTCACATAAAGTTAAAGCAACATGATGTATAATTTCTGGTGAAAGGAAAGTAAAGTAAATGATGGATAACATCAGAATTTGTTCGTTGGTTACCTTGATGTGGCCCAATCCAATCCAAATCTGTTTCCTTTCAGAGGCTTCAAGTTAAAGCTTCATGATAATTAGGGCCCACTAACATTAATCTGGTCGGATATTATTATTTAAAAATTAGATACAGATATTCGATATCAGAATATCCGTGTAGATACGGATATAATTTTAAATTTTAATTAGTTGTATCTAAATAGTAGATATATATTATATAGTTTAATATATAGAGTAGAACTAGGGTGCTCCTAACTTCATCAAATCTCTTGTGAACTTGACTCTAAAATATATCGAATCGACTTTAAACGATGAATCCAAACCGTTGAAACCCTTTTACCTAATGAGTAATGTGTCTATATGTGAAAATTTTAAAGTTTTGAATTAATTTAGGGAAAAATTTTGAAATGCCACTCTAAAACTTGAGATTTGTCAAAATGCCACTCAGAAAACAATATTTGTCAAAATACCATTAAAGCTCAATGCCTATTTTAATTTTGCCATTATCTCTCTTTAATCTCAATTTAAAAATTCTAATCTTTCAAAATGTCCAAACTGTCTCTGTCAATTTTTCTTTTTTTTATAGAACCAAAAATGAAAGTCATCCTTTAATCTCACTTTTTAATTAGAGAAGAATTAACGACTCACCTTCCTTCGAAAATGAAAGTCTAAACCCACCGAACGAATTTCCCAAACTTACCATGAAATTTCTCACATGTCCGAACGAATTTCCCACTGAACGACTTTGCTAATCTCACTTTTTAGTTAGGGAAGAACGGCTCACCTTCCTTCGCGACACTGCGCCACCTTCCCCCGCCACCTTCTCACCGCTCCGTAGACAGTCGGTCCTTCTCCAGGTTAGATTCTCCACTCAATGTTGGATCGATCGCTCCCATTCGATGTATTGGTAGTGCTAAACAACAACTAATAAACTAATGGCAGGTAAAAAATGGCACCTCTTTCTTCCAATTGAATTGCCGTGTAGCATCGCAAGGAGGTAAGAAATGACTCTGTGTATTCAATTTTGCAGTTGGAGTGGTGTTGCACATGGTTCCGCCTCCGTCTTCCTTTCTTCCCTTTTCTCGGCTCCGCCACTGTGTCATTGGGGACCCGAATTAAGGGTTTAAAAGGGGTCGCCTGATGAAGTCATGCTTAAATTTATAAAACCTTGGGCCAATTTTTCTTTTCTTCTTTCAATTTTCCTTGTGTTTTTTTTTTGTTTCGTTCTCTGTTGGCTCCAGCGGAGAAAGAAGAAGAGAGGAAGAGATGGGTAACACAGGGGCCCCATTAGATTTTCTTTGATATATTCCATTTGTTGAATGCACTCGTTTCACCGTGAACCGTATATTGGGTTATATTGGTGTATGGTGATCCAGGTGCGTACTCAACAAAGGGGTCAAATTTGATTTCCTTGGTTCATTTTTTTGTCCGCGCCTGTTTCATCATAGACCGTGTAGAGGATCAGGTTTGGTCTATGGTGCTCCAAGTGCACGCATGGTGAAGGGTTAAAAAAAAAAATCTGACAGGGACAGTTTGGGCATTTTGAAAGATTGAAATTTTTAAATTGAGATTAAAGAGAGATAATGGCAAATTTAAAATAGGCATTGAGTTTTAATGGCATTTTGACAAATCTCAAGTTTTAGAGTGGCATTTCAAAAAATTTCTCATTAATTTAATATAGAGTCAAGTGGTCAAAAGTTTAAGATTTATAAATTAATTTTAATGCATTCATTTTTTGGACTCCTTTGACCACTTGACTCTATATTAAATTAATTCGAAACTTTAAAATTTTCACATGTAGACGCATCAATTATTAGGTAGAAGGATTTCAACGGTTTTGATTCATCGTTTAAAGTAGATTCGATATATTTTAGAGTCAAGTTCACAAGAGCTTGGGTGAACTTAGGAGCACCCTAGTTCTACTCTAATATATATTATAAAAAAATTATGTTATTCACTATTATTAAAAAACGAGTATATGTATATAAATTTGTTTAATATCTGATATGTATCCCTATTCATTTAATATTTGATCCGTATCTAAAAAATAAAAACAGATATGGATATGATTTTATCACTATCCAATCCGTTTGCACCACACCGTAAATCCGTAATGATAAAATATTTTAAAGAAATAAATAAAATTTTCATTTTTTTTTCTATTCGTCGTTCCCCTGTTATTCAAGCCAAGGAAATTTCATTTTTAGTCTGTAATACATGAAATAAATCACATAAAGTAAAGAATACAATTAATCTGATTTGACGAACCATACATAAATAATTAATTATATATATATATATATTTTTCAAAACCTGGAATGATAGCAATCAGTGACACCTCTCGTAAAGGACAGCCACTTGTTTTGTGACATTATTTCACCTTTTTCATCATATTAACGGTCTTAGTTGTGAGTTGTGACTTGAGAGAACTGGTAACTTTTTTTTGAAGGAGAAACATGGGGTCCAGCCCCAAATTCCATTAATTTTACACCAAAGGTGTAATAAAAATTTATGTACATGAGATATTTACAAAGAAATTATAAAAGAAAAAAACAAAAGAAAAAATAAATGCAAGATAACAGACAGCCCTTATTCGTATAGCCTCATCTCTCTGGGTACCAAATTCTAACTTCATTAAGAATTTCCCAAGCTATCAGCAACTCCGTTTTTTGGACATCCTGGAATATTCGCCTACACCTTTCTTTCCATACGATGAATACCGTTGCCAACTGTGTTCTCTTTATCATTTGTATTTTGGAGTTCAACATTGTTGTCCGGTATTTGCCTTGCATGAAGTTCACCCATCTCCCCAACTCCGGATGCATTCTTTTAAGTTCTTCTCTTACCAGTACCGTGAACGAGCATGTGCTAAACAAGTGGCGTACCGATTCTGCATGCCTCTTACATAGACTACATCTATTAACCAAATGCCATCCTTTGTTAACCAAGTTATCAATTGTTAGAATTTGGTTATTTAGCATCAATCAACCAAAAATCATGACTCTAAGAGGTGCCTTTAGAAGCCAAATTTTAGCAAGCTGCGTACCAGTGTATGGGCCTTCTTCATATGCCTTGTAGTATGATTTAACAGTAAATTTTTCCGTTTTTTCCCACTTCCAGCGTACCTCATCCTCCTGTACTGACGCGACCTGTACTTGCGCCAATTCTTCAAGTAAAAGTTCGAGCTCCTCCAGCGCCGCTTGTAATGCCTGAGATAATACCGGAATGAGCCAGTTCTGACTTGATCTTGCATCAGTAATCGCCATATCCTGCCTTTCCGCATATGTGTATAGTATTGGATATCTTTCTTTGATCGGGCCTCCCAACCATGAGTCTTTCCAGAACCGTATGTGTGTGCCACGTCCTTTTCTGAATTGCACTGAAGCCATCAAGAATGTGGAGATTGGTTCCAAGTTTTTCCAAAATGGAGTTGCCGTTAGGAGCTCCCATGGCCTAATGACTGGTGTAGAGAAAATCATCAAATCCATCCAGGGCGGCCTTTGGACTTGTAGCCACTGCCATCCAACTTTTGCCAACAGAGACTTGTTAAAAGTATACAAATTTTTTATACCTAATCCTCCCATATGCCTAGGCTTGGTAATTACCTCCCATGACATAAGACTCATGAATCTTGCGTTTTGGTCCTTGTGACCGTTCCAAAGGAAACGCCTCCGAACCTTATCTATCTGCTTTACGACTCACTTTGGAAGCATAAAGGTTTGCATCATGTAAATCGGCATGGCAGTGAGAGTTGCATTAATCAATGTCACCCTCCCTCCTATTGACAGTAATGGAGCTTTCCACATAGCAAGTTTTTTTGTTACCTTTTGTATTAGAGATAGATAATGACTCTTCTTGCGTTTGTTCGATAACGGTAGGCCCAGATATTGGATCGGGAACTGAGCTGCTCTGCATTGCATTATTTGCGCCAATTCTCCCATTTCTTGTACGTTGCGGATGTCGAGAGAACTGGTAACTATTTCTCTGATTTGACAATCTAAGTAACAGTATAGATGGATTTCACATTTCAGAATTAAAAAGTTCTTACTAATCACAAAATTGACAGTCCAGTGACAAATTTACTGGACATCTCAAGTATTGCAACTAAATGAACCATTAACTTCTACTTGACCATTTTACTAAACTTTAAATCATAAACCCTAAACTCAAATTTTAAATAAACCTTCTCCATCATTAATAACAATGATAATAAATAGTATCATTTATTTTGTATCTAAATTTCCAGGACCGTATCCTCTCTATTACTGTACAGGATGGGCCTCACTTTACGGTTTAAGATTGGATCCTAGGGGCAGTATTATTGGACTTTGAGATTCGTGCCAAGTCAAAAATGAAAGATCCGGATTCACTAATTGTAAAAATTTCCCTTGTGCAGTAACAGAGAGAATGTGAATTCAAATTTCGAAGGGGGCATATCTGCAAATTGGGTATCCCAACTTTCTCCCTATTTATTATTTTCTTCTCCTTTGGAAAGCCTGTAGGCAAATAGATTTTGTCTCATGATTAGTTATGTTTTTGGCTTCTCGCTTTATATCTTTGATCGAAAAAAGCAATAAAGTGGTAAATTGTCCTGTTCTATAAGTAGCACGAATTAGTCTTATCTTTCCCCTTTTAAGGTAAACTTTAGCTTTCTCGGACTTTCGGTTAAAAGTTAAGTGCATGCGCGCGAGTATAGTGAAATTCACTGGAGCAGAGCCCCCCTCTCCCCGAACACGTATCCTCTGCATTAACTCAAAAGAGAATCTTTTGAGTTAATCAATTTCAACCGTTCGATTTTAAACCGAGTCAATCCGGCTTCTGTCTATGATATAGAGGGTCTTTCAATATTAGTGTGAGTCTAGTTCGCACAAATCTTAATACAAATCGGACAATTAAGATTTATTAACTCAAAAGATTTTCTTTTGAGTTAATGCAGAGGATACAAATTCCCCTCTCCTCAAGTCGACAAAAAAAAAGGACAAACCGCAATGCATATATAATCATGAATATTAACTAAACATCTCCATTAATTATTACTTATTAGCAACGAGAGATTCCCACTTTTTATTCGTGCTTTGGATTTGGGAAGTGGTTGGAAAAAGAACAGGCGCAGCCTCTTGCTAGAGGAGAAAAATAGCACGGCAAGAGTTGGTTCTGTCACGGAATGGCACGGTTATGGCATAGAACGATACGACACGTGTAGTTATTATGTTCCGTGGTTATTATTTAAAAATTTGATACAACACAGCACGTCACGTAAAAGATATTAATATTAACCTACTCAAATTTGATCTATATTTCCGAATTCAAAAAACGCAGGTATGATTTTGACACAAAAATAACGGTGCATTTTAACCTACTCAAATTTGATCTATAGTCCTGAATTAAAAAGATATTAATATTTAATTTCATGTCCATGCTTGTCTGACTATCTAATCCCTTTTTTTTTATGATGATGACTATGATAGGATTTCCCAACAAGTCATGTCTTAGGATATGAGCATGACAGTATGCATGCTGAATCTACACAGTTCAGTTAGACTTTCTCAACAAAAAGGCGCAAACTTTAGAGCGAAAACATCTTTTCCTGATACCCATAACTTCACAATCCATTGCCACAGTTTGCAATCTTGTTTGCCATCCAAAATGGCCACAACTTACAATCCAATGGCCATAGAGAATTCTCTCTCCGGAGCAAATTTTTTTTTTCCAATCCAAAGTGGTCTATTTTGTTTGTGCCCAACATAATATAAAAATACTTTGGATTAAAAAAAAAAAAAAAAAAAAGTTCGGGTCCAAAGTTTGAATTCAATTTTTTTTTTCGGATTCATTTATGCCATTGAAAAACCCCAGCACTTTTTCTATTTTTCTTTATCATTTAATCATTTCTATAAATAAAAAAAATTCGAAGCCACGGTTGCTTGCTTCGTCACTGAAAAGTAATAAAAGATAAACGCTTGTACACTGAAAAGGACACAAAATGGGTCAAGATTTTGTGCTAAAAAGAATCATGTAATGATCTGCACGCATATGTAAACAGCATGTCATTCTGCACAACAAAAATCAGTGTTGTAAATAATGGTACGTGACTGTCAAACGGATAGGGTACCCTTTAAGTGATTAATAAAAAATAATCGAAAATAATTGGCCATAATAAAAAATAATTAGTTGATTAGTCAGAAAAATCTGTAACGGTTTGATCACCGGTAAAAACTAATCGGCCAATTAATCAGCTTAAACAAACGTTTTTTACAATACTGAGAAAAAGAAAGTGTTTTGTTCATTTCCCTCTCCAAAACATTGCAAATGCATCACGAATGAATTGTAATTGAAGTTGGTTGCACACAAAAACCTCTCACACTTTCAACACATATTCTTCTTCCTTATTTCAAGCTCTCTTCCTAAAAATCCATTTCTCTGTTCACTAAAGAGCAACTAAAGGAAATAAATGAACAAAGAAGAAGCGAGATTATTATACCCGTGACCCTGCTCATTTGTCATTTAAGGTAAAAATAAATTACGTGCCCAATATAAAGTAAAAAAGATCCGAATGCTAGTTGCCGACACAATTTTTTTTTAGCGTAGACAAGGAGAGTTCAAATGCAACATTATTTTTGTGCTCTAAAATATGTTTTATATTTTATATTTCTGTTTTTAAAGTTCGAACAGTTGATTCGAACTGCTCAACATGATATTTATAATAAAATATGCCTGGAGAGCAAGTTTTATATTTTTCAGAATTTTTTAACTATTTTTTAGATATGTACAAAATCATTGTTTTAAGGAGATGGACCGTGCGATAAAGTGATGTTGTACATTTGTAAAAAAAAAAATAGTAAAAAACTTCTAAAAAATATAAAATTTGATCTCCAAGTATATTTTATTATGAAGATTATGTTGAGCAGTTCGGATCGACTGTTTGGACTTTAAAAACATATATAAATGATGTGAAGTATATTGAAATACAAAATGATGATGCATTTGAACTCTTCTCATTCTAATAAATGGCACAAAAACTAACTTATATAGTCATATGTAATTTATTTATTTTTGCAATCCTTCTAATTATGTTTATGTATTAATTAATTAGAGATATGGGATATTCTTAATATAACGTTTTGAAATTACAAATAAAAGACAAAATATTGTATAAGCCTATTTAATAGAAAATAAATATTCTTACAAAAACTAAATTGAAAACAATAAAGTAGATGATTTTTTGGTCTTCTCATGAATAAAAAGGAGACGGACAACAGGAGGTAAAGTGAAGCCGAGGATAAAACAGGGGTCATAAACATATTTTTGTCTAAAGGCAAAGGCAGTTTGTTTCAATCACGAATTAGTTACTCATGTTTAATTTGTTCATTTTTAGTAACTTAATTTTATAATTTATCTCAATCAAATCACTCTATACTTTTCTGTCCAAAATGCTAACAGAATATACTCATTCAGTTAGTATTTTGGACGGAATATGCACTTTTCGTTAGTATTTTTGGACGAAATAAATATATTCCGTTAATATTCTGGACAAAATGAAAATATTCCGTTAAAATTTTGAATGAAAAAATATATAGTGACTTGATTGATAAAAATGACAAAGTTGAGTCACTAAAAAAAACAAATCAAACTTGAATTACCAATTCGTAACAAATAACAAAATTTAGTAACCTCCAACAAAATTTATCCTTTAAAAATGAACAAAATGTAAAAATTTCCTCAAATGTCCCCACACTTTGGATGCAACACACCTGGTTCTGTGCCAGCATAAACTGGTTATGTGGCTGGAAAAAAGGTAGAAAAAAGAAAAGAGATCTTACTTAGGTCCTAGGAGACTCCCCGAACTGGTCCAACTTAATAATTAGTGCAGCCCTTGCTCTCTTCAAAACCCTAATTGTGCCGCCTTGAAAAACCCAGAGTTATCTCCTCTCTCTCTCTCTCTCTCTCTCTCTCTCTCTCTCTCTCATACTCCCGAGGCTCAAACTATAATTAATTTTCTAGCCCCAACGATTAATAATTCTTCTGGTCTGAAGAGACCAGGAGCTCCAATAATCGAAATTAATGGCATTAAGTTCATCCTTCATACGATTTAATAGAAGTTAATAATCTGAGAACTGTTAATGGCAGCATTAAGTACAGTGGGTACCAATGTCAGTTCATCTTGCATGCTATAGGACATAACTACAAATTCTTTTATATACTACATACTATGATACTACTATATATTTATACTAGCAACTTTTTGAAATACAAACTACAATAAATTATTTTACTTGTGTTGGTAGAAGTGCTTAACAATGTTGGTACTTTACATATCTTTTTGTAATTTCTGTCGACTTATTCTTAATAATAATAATTTTTTATCATCGCATTATTATGGAAAGGCTAAATAAAAAACTATCGCTAATAGCGCAACTATAACGAAAACTATCATACATAGCGTTTTTTATGTAAAAAATAATGTTTTATAACTAATTATCAATATTATCTAAAGTCTCATATAACGATAAGTAACACAAAATTGATTAAAGAATTAGAATATTCATATTGAACCAATACAAAGTCCAAATTACTATTCAAAATATTCCTAATAATATCATAAACTATCTATTTTTTTTCATTCAAAATAACCTAAGCATAATGACATAAATTATATATCTTTTTCTATTAATAAAAAAATATAAGTATTATAGAATAAACTATCTATCATTTTCTATTTAAAATAAAAAAAAAAACAATCTGAACCATGCAAAAAATTAATCTTTAAAAAAAAAAATTCAGTTTTGACCTTTAAATAAAAGTTTATGTAGCATAGCTTGCACTATAGCGCTTAGCGTATAGCGCAAATAGCGGACCGCTATTTTCGCTACAATAGTCGTAGTTGAAATAACGCACTTTTATACCATAGCTTAGCGTTTAAAGTCCGAAAATACTATAGCACCGCTATTGCGTCACTATAAGGTGCTATTTATAGCACTGATTTTTACCCATACAGATAAAATAGATTTGTTACATTTTGCAAAATATTTATGTGGTACATAACCTCATGTATTAGAGTATGTACCGTATGTATATTTTAATAATAAAATCTAGTGTTTTATGAAATATAAAATCTAGTGTTAAAACAATATCATCTTATTTTTCATATAAAATTAAATAGATGGCTATATCATTATATTATTTTATTTATAGTAGTTTCTTATTCTATTCTTCATTTTAGACTAACAAAATCATAAAAAATAAAAAATAAAAATTGAGAAGGTCCAAAACATTTTTCGGAACAAGTGTTGGAATCTTTCTAAATTATCACATCATCTTTTAAAAATTATACTTGATTGTTCATTTTAGAATTTGCCATTACCAATTTACCATGCATGTATTTTTGGACATCAATTTCATCAGGTACATGTAGGGGTGGCAAAAAAGCTCGTAATTCGTGGCTTGATCGTGACTCGCATCTTACTCGCTCGTTACTGGACCGAATTGTTAACGAACCATCTCGTCACTAGCTCGATCCAGAATTAACGAGTTCAAGTTTGGGTCTAGCTTGCTCGCCAGGCTCACGAGCTATCTCGGCTAGGCTATTAATTTGTGTGCATTTTATACTGTCTAGTTTGGTCTAGCTCGGTCCAACTCAGTCAAAAAAGTTTGTAGAATTTATTTTCTTTTCAAAAACAAGGTTCAATCAGACCCAACGAATCAGCTCACCAACTCGCAAGCTAGTTCAGTCAGCTCGTAACGATTTCAATCTGAGATTTTATCTCAAGCTTCTAAAATCAACTCGCTTGTAACTCGGACGAGCTTGCTCATGACGAGTTCAATCTGGTCCCAACAAGTGACGAGCCATGTGGTTGCCACACTAAGTACATGCAGTTCATCTATTTGAGAGCAAGTAGCTCATTTTTCAAGGCAAATGGAAGAAGGAAATAAATGCTAATTAAAAATCATGACTAAATAAGTAAACAGAGAGTTCGTTTAAATTATTAGTTAATAAAGAGTTTGAATTGTGCTCATCCAAACGGAACGAATTACTTTGAATTTTTAATTTCCATGTTCTTGAGAAACTAAAGGCAAATTAAATAACACTGGCGCCCCTCATAAGAAGGTTCTGTTTCATGGATTTAAGTATAATAAAAGGTTCTGACTAATATGGAAACTGTGGAATAATCTGTGTTCGGTTTAATATAAAGTATTCTACCTTGTTATTTTGTGGCATTCTCAGCAGCTTCTGTTTATAATTTAGTATTTAAAAATCCAGTGGAGTCTTGATCTTATGTGGCTAATCTTCTAATATATATATAATAATATGAGTGAGTATATGCTACAATGCATATCACGATTTAGTCTATAATACGGATCAATATTTTTTTTTTCAAAATCTTAACGATCGATCCGAACTGTTCAAAATGATTTCATATGAATATGTACTTGCAGACCAAATTTTATATATATTTTTTTAGAGTTTTTTACTATTTTTTATATATATTTTTTTAGAGTTTTTTACTATTTTTTAAGATACGTAGAAAATAACTATTTTTGGATGGTCCAGAATTTTTCAGATCAAGTGATTTTCTATCTATCTTAAAAAATAGTAAAAAAAATCTAAAAAATAAAAAATTCGGTCTGCAAGTAGATATTCATATGGGGATCGTATTGAACGGTTCGGATCGACCATTAAGATTTTGAAAATGAAAATATTCACTCGTATTACGGATCAACCCGTGAAATGCATAGTACCATAGACTCACTCTAATAACATTGTTAATATTCAAATCAAGAAATGGCCACAGAAGAACCAAGAACTTGACATGCATACCTACTAAGATACGTATTTCATACATGGGGATCTGAGTTTAAAATCTGAGTTAAATAAATATTGTTAGTGATCCCAGATGCAGAGTATAGAAGGCTCCAAAATATATAAAATTGGTGTAGCAACAACATTTTTTTTATACGTATACGTAGGCAGGAACAGCATTTTAAATAAGCACTATAGAGACTCAATCTGAGTTGCACGTACGTTCTATGGTTAAAAGCATGTATAATGTATAATTTAAAAGTGGCTATTAAAAATTGACAACGTCAACAAAATAATTTTATGATATTAATGCATGAAGAAGGAGAAGGAATAATTTAGTAAGCCGTTTACAGGCCGTAGAATTTTAAATCAATAGAAATATACGCATTATCTATTATTTTTGTCGTCTCATTATATATTGTGGACACAGTAACAAATAAATAGTTCGGGTTCGATTCTGCAGGGTCAAAAGTTCGTGATTCGAGTATAATTCGGTTATAATTCGGAAATGATTTCGTACAGCAAGAAAGCAAAAAAAAATTAATAATAATAATAATGAAAAAATAAAAAAAATCACAATTTGTGTTTTATTCATGTTTTATTCGCGAATAAAACATATTATACGTTTTTTTTGTATTTTATTCAGAATTTTTTTTGGAAACGTAAAAAAATGAATAAAACGTGAATTATTCAGGGATTTATCGCATATATTGTTACTATGTTCGTGGATATGGGTTAATTAAAAACTAAGGAGCTAAATGAGGTATGAGAAAAATATGAGTCATCCGATCATAATAAATAAAGAAATATAATAAAATCGGATGGATGAGAATATTGATTACATGACACATGTAAAAAACTTTAAAACTTAATACAATGTACGAAGATATATTAGAGTCGAAATTCAAGTTAAAATTAATAAATTTAATTAATCATTGTTTTTCTTTTGATGCCACAACTCATCAAACCGTAATTGAAGGATTACAATTAAAATTAACCCATGAAATTTTTATTAACTTTGAAATGTTTCTTCTTTGGCAACCAAAGCCAAGTTCAAAGGGTTTTGGACAAATCCTCAACCAAAGCCAAGTTCAATCGTTCGATTTGCATTGAGATTTGTGCAAACATATTTAAAACTTAATAAACTTAAATGACTCACTGAATCTAAATGTCTGTACGGATTTTAATGCAAATCAAATGGTTTACATCTGACTTTAAATGAGACTTTGTTCAAAGGCATTGGACTAAAAACCCACACATTTTATCATTTTTAATGTGTAACATTCTTTTGACTTGAAATAAAAATAAAAGTTCATGAACTTCCAAAGTTTGATATTTTGATAGTTAATTTCAAATTTGAAGTTTGGATAAAAATAATTAAATACTGAATTTTTAATGGGTACACATTCAATTTTGTCTAATAATATAATTTGCACCCGGCCCCCCCTTAGCTTAAAAATTATTTATTTAATCTGTTCTGGCAGTATATAGCGCAAAAAAATGCTGGTTGAATTGGTAAGGGTTCAGGAGAGCTTCTGCTTTTTTTTTCTGATCTGTAACAGCTGCGGAAGTTGAATTAATTTTCCCTGAAATTCATATCCGACCCACTAATTAAATTAATGGGTCGGGTTGACTGGTAGGTTTGGATCCATAATTTCCGCCTCTAGTTTTACACTTTTACTTGGTTAGTTACTGCTAATTACTACCGTTGGTTATGGCTGGGAGTGGGACCCCTTTTCAGCTTTGGTGATGCACTGATGCTAGTGTACGTTTTAAGTGTCAGATGAGCAAAGTGGGTCCTGTAGGTAGGGGTGACACAGTATGGATAATATCCGATATGTATTTGATCTGTATTCGAAAACTTAAATGTGGATATACAATATACAAATATCCGTGTAGATAAGGATACTGGTATGATTTTATACTTCAATTATTCGTATCCGAATAATAGATATATACCATATATTTCAATATATATTATGAAAAAATTATGTTATTCACCATTATAATTAAATAAATATTATGAACTTTAATAGTTTTTATATTATTTTAATAAAAATTCGATCTAATCCGGATCCGTATTCATATTTGTCTAATATATCTGATATCCACTCCATATTTGTATCCAAAAAAAGAGATATGAATATAGTTTTCATGCTATCCGCTCCTTTTTCATCCCTACCTGTAGGTCACAGCAAATAAATTTCAATGAAACAAATTTATTTGTTTCAAATGGGTGGAAAGTAAAATTATCAAACCTGACATCACCAATTCTGTGCATTGCCAAAAATATGCAATTTTTATTGACTTGGTAGATGCTGCAAATTTGAACACCCGAGTAATCTTTTAATTAAAAAAAAGTATTGTTTATAAAAATAAAAAAATAACTGTTATATTTGGAATCAATCATCTAGAACAAGAATTGGTCCCACTAATTATTTTGATGAAGTATATAGTAGATACTCTAATTTGAATTTGGAATATCATGATTTGACTGATAATACTATAACAGAAAAATAACTCCATTTAAAAAGAAAATATAAAATAATTTATATTTTAAATTATCATTAATTATGTCTTTTAATGTTTTTTCTTTGACTCAGATATGCCTCCTGATAGTTATATCGGACACAGCCTCATAGGTCAGCGTCAGCTCTTTTATGAATTCATGCATGATCTCTGCTCTTGGTATAGACAAATCGGATGACAGGGACATTTTTGATGCCATTGATGTGGCAACTGGATTATTCTCCTGATTGGTATTTACTAGATTCTAGGTCTTTCTTCTGATAGTGTGATTGCTATTAGTGATTGATATTGGAGATATTAGTGTTTACTTTTTTTTGGTGTTACTTTGTGCTGTGGATATTCGGTGTTAGTTGGTTGTTGATCCACTAGTTAGGTATAATTGGATGCTCGTTAATGCACTATTTTGTATGAACTACATTTTGTTTCGTAATAAAACAGATGGAATTCCACTTTTGCAGGAAAAAAGAAAAAACACCTTGTTTGTTTTAATTCAAATTGTATAAGATTGCAAACAACAATAACAACAACAATAATTAAGCTTTTAGTTCCAAAAAATTTGGAGTAGGTAAAATATGAAACCCAATCGTATTAACGAGATGAATTAGATAATCATAAAATAGTAATAATAGTATTACTAGTGATAATAATAATAATAATAAATATTGACTATGAGGTCCAAAGAAATATACTATTTGAAAAATAACAGAGGTTATGTAAGTGTCAGTGATATAGATACGATCAAATGATGCGTTCAATCTTAAAGCAGAGGACACAATTTGTTCAAAGTCCCCACCTTTTTTTTTTTTTTTTTTCCATTTCAAACCCCACAATTTCTGATCACGTGATTTAGCCAGAGATGAATGATGTGTATCTCACCGTTGCTAAATGGCCTCGGCAATCCAATCCTCTCCATTTCAACTAAATGGAGGCAACCGTACCCGGTAAATTTAAAGACCAAAGGTGCGGTCACATGTACAATGAATGTATTGAACTCTCTTGTCTTTCGTCATAATTTCATTTCTTATATGATAGGATTTTCTCCTGTGTCAGAGTTAAGATAATTATTCCCAAACTAATGAATGACAATAAATAATATCTATTTTATTGCTAAATGTATTTCTATTCCAGGACCTAACCGGGCAACCGTTTCTTCTTGATTTTGAGTTTTAGTGGAGATTTATCAGTTCTGCTCAACTTTACTTCTTTTGAAAAAAAAAAATTGTCCCTCTCTGAATATTTATTTTACAATTAGGATTAAATTTAGAGTTAAAATTAATATAAATTTCTTAAATTATAATTGGTAATTAGAATTAAGTTAAATCATCAGAAATTACAAGTCAGAGCATTATAAAGTATAAGTCAAAGTATTATTTTTTTTATTGAGTACTCAATTAGTTAATGAGTTTAAATTTGATTAATTATTTAAACCCGATTCGATATTTTTTTGTCTCCCTAACGAAAATTCTAAATCCGCCTGTGTTGTTATCAATACACGGGTAGATCTAGGATTTTTGGGGGTAGCAAAAAAATATCGAATCAGATTTAAATAGCTAACCCGATTTAAATTCATTAACTAATTGGGTATTCGATAAAAAATAAGGTTCTAAATATAGCGCTATAGCGGTTTCGGATCATAAAAGTTATGACGCTATTGACGCTATTGCACGCTATATCGCGCTATAGCGGCGCTATATGACAATAGTGTTATTTTTTTAGTTGCTCTGTTATAACACAATAAATGCTATTTAAACCTTTGATAAAAAATAATACTTTAACTTATGCTTTATAATGCTTTGACTTTTATTTCTGATATTCTGACTTATGATTATAATTACCTATCATAATTCAAGAAATTTATTTTAATTTTAACTATAAATTTAACCGAATTATCAATTAAATATTCAGAAAAGAAGAAAATATATTTGAGGAGAGGCAAAACCAATCGAGATCGATAGATCTCTACTAAAATTCAATATTGATAAAAGTTAATACCGTTTTTGAAATATGGTACCCCAACATTTCTCAGATGGGTGTCTGCATTTCCAACTGAAACAGAGATGCGTAGGACCCAAAACTGGCCTTCATATGGTCAAATGAACAGTACAGAGGGGCTAGATCCTTAATATGGCTCACATGGTCAATTAATGATTTAATTCAAGCCTTTTTCAGTTTTCACCAAACAAAATATAATAACAAATCCCTTCTCTTTTCTCTTCTGGTCAAATATATCACAACACCAGAACACCTCATCTCTTCTTCTTATCACCTCCACACAAGACAAATTTTATAAGCCTTCTAACCAATTCCCCTTTTAAACCAACACAATATATATCTCTCTCCACCAAGCATTCTAACACATTTCCCTTACAACATACCTAATTAATTTGAGATGGCATCAAACAGGCGAAGGTTTGTTGTAAGGCACCCAGTTGTGGTGGATATAGGTTGTAGTTGTAGGAAGCCAAAGCTACCTTCTTTTCTCTCTAATCCCTTGCCTAAACCTAAACCAAAACTTAAGCTATCAAAGATACTAAGAAACAGCCCTATTTTTTCTTCTAGCGCAACCACCACCACCACTACTACTATAACAAGCACCTCCTCTTCGTCTTTCTATGACATGACTTCACCGTCTTTCGGCTACTCTGCACCCGATAGTCCGATCATGAAGCCCAAGGAGAGAAAGAAGAAGAGCAAAAAAGGTATATATTAAATGCAACTTGTTAATTGTTATGGTATCACACTCCAACCATTATGTTATTTGTTGGTTAATTGCTAGTATAATCCTTTTATTAATTTTTGTGATGCAAATTCCTGCTAATTAATTTGCCACTCTCCAAGTTTTTTTTTATTATTAGTTTTTTAAAACTTATTCTTATTATTACATAATTACTCTTGTTATCATAGTCGCTAATTTTTTTTAACAATGTTAAATTGTTGAAATAACTAGCTAACTCACATTCAAGCTTAATATATAACTAGCTAGCTCACACTCTAACGGTTTAGATCGACTTTTTTTATTATAAAAATTAAAAAACGACTTAGTTGCACGGGACCTCAGTAACAATCGATTTCTATATATATATATATATATATATATATATATTATAGCGTACACAGAATTTGTGGGGTGTTTTTCTAAGGCACTTGGAGTGTAGCAATATGTACCCCTGGTTGTTGCATTGATTTTTATTTGCTGCAGTTTTAACAGTTAGGCTTAATCTGGATATTTTAGAGCATTTATAATTTTTATTGTACAAATAATTAATCCAGGAAAGTAAAAATTTGTTATTTAATACTAGTTTATAGCAAAAAGTGCAGAAACCTTATTATTTGACAGGGATTTTCAAAAGAGGACAATAAACTAGTCAAAATGACAAAAGTTCTTCTGATACCTGAAATTTGTCCGTTTTAACTGGTGCTGCAAAGGGACTGTAACTTGGGTACAATTTTACTTGTTAGCTTTGTCCCTTTCTTTTGTGCCCTGTTGCTTAGTTTCATTTGCTGTCATGCATGTTTTCTGATTTCCTTTGTTATCCCCTTTATTTCTTTTATTTGATTTGGAACAATATAACATTTGGTACCAGACTGAACCTAAACACATGAAAATTATTAGTGAGGCTATTATTGTTCTTTATATTTACCAATATAATTATGTTGGCATGCATTCTTAATTTTTCATAACAGGTAAACAAAAGGCAGAGGAGGGAGTTGCAGTGGTGAAGGAATCAGCTGACCCATATATCGACTTCCGTGATTCTATGTTGCAAATGATAATAGAGATGGAGATTTATGCGTGGGACGACTTGCGTGATTTGCTTCACCGGTTTCTCGCACTTAATGCGCCATGCAACCACCAATACATATTGCGTGCTTTTGCCGAGATATGGACTGAGGTTTTTTCGCCCTCAGCTTCGACCCCTGGCCGGCGCTGGTAAACTGGTACGCTGGTACTGGTAACAGTCAAGATCCTGGTACCACCTGGTGTATTTTGATATCAGTAGTGTTGCTCTCACTGGGTGGTGATAGGATCTTGACTAAAAAGGGTTGATAAGTCTAACCATACTTAATTAGCATAGTAGTAGTGAGGTATCTTTGATTTTTCTTTGGCTTAGTTTATTTAGGTTACTTTTGCTTAAATGTCCTGATAAAACTGGAAGTTCACATGTTACTCTTAATGGGTCAAGAAAGCATGGATTCAGAGAAATCTAAAAAAAAAATAAAGACCACAAAACTAATCTAAGGGTATTAATGGGAAGACCAACTTTTTGAGGTGTCTACCTGCAGGAATTCCAGTAATTTGAGGTCTATGTGTGTAAAAGTGTGTCACTTGTTTTGATTTTGATTTTTCTTTTTGTTTCTTCAATTTATCTATGTTATTTACTATTTTATCAATTGTACTATGGTATTGGTACTGGTAGTGCACTGTTGATTGTTGAACGTGTGTGCTTTCTTCTTCTATATGCATGTATTTTTTTAGTGTTCTTTTTTTTTTTCTCTCCTTTACCTTTGTTTAAAAGTGATAGATTAGTACTTGCATTGCACGCGCTGGTGCCATGATTATATCCTCAGTCACTTGTATATTATATTTGGTGCTGTTCTTCACATTTTTATCAAAGTAATAACTAACTTTGGAAAAATGTTTTGTGTCGTTTGTCGAGTAGAACCACAAAGTGTGCATCACGTTTGTCTAAGTATATTAGGAGGGTTGAAATGAACGGTCTTTTTTTTTTTTTTTCTTTTTACTCTAATATACTTCACATCTTTTATTTTTTTTAGATAGGTATAAAATAAATGTTTTTAAGAAATTTTGGACGATCCGATAAAGTGATATTGTACTTAGAAAAAAAATAGTAAACAAATTTAAAATATATATATATATATATATATATATATATATATATATATATATATATATATATATATATATATAAAAGAACTAGCCTTTAGTCTAATAGCTAAGGCACATGGTATCTATATGAGAGGTCATGGATTCGAAACCTAGATGGGAGAAATCCTTTGTTATAATAACAAATATATTAAATAGTTTGGTGGCTTGACCTTCAACCTTTACTCAAAAAATTTTAAAAAATATAAAATTTGGTCTCCAAGCATATTTTATTGTGAAGATGATGTTGAGCAGTTCGGATCGACTATTTGGACTTTGAAAACAGAGATAAAAGATGTGGAAGCATATTGGAGAGAATTGTTTTATTTTTAAATTTTATTAGTTTTATATTTTATCATTGATCGGCAAATGAAATAATGAATAATTTCATCTTGAAATCCAACCAATTTAAATAGTGACGGAGCTGCATTTTCAAACTATGAGGATCAAACTCACAATATATAATATATATATGGAGCTGATTTTACCCATAGCAAATTTTGACAAAGTGTTTTATTTGAAGGAATTTTTTTACGGTGGGCCAAAATAATAACATACATATTTAATCATGAACGTTACAATTTACTTGCATGAAGCATATTATTTTTTTAACCTTGTGATGGAGGTAATGTAAAACAAAAAAAATATATCTTAATCATCATCACTAGATTTGCAGGGAACCATGTAGTATTCCGCATTGCCTCACAAATTTTAACGATAGATGCATGATACAAAATTTTGTAACACTGTTAATATTTTTATAATCAATATGGTGCATTCATTAATGTATCTTACACCTAACTTTCGTAAGCTACCGTGCATATAAAAATTCATGAGATATAATGTATATATTTGTTATATTTTTAATTAAACAACTTTAATTTTTTATGTCAAAATATGAATATTCTTAATACATTATAAAACTGTAGGCGTTTGCGTTAAAATGTTAAATATAGTCTAGCTCTATATTCATAACACTTGTAAAATTACTTTGTAACTTTCAATTTTGGTTAAAATTGGTTCAATATTTATGTGTGAACAAAATAATTCCATTGCCAAGCCGAATCCGAACCCTTTGAAATAACTCGAAATTTGAATCTGCTCAAATTTGATCCAACTGTGAGGGCATCTACATCTATGATATTATGAGAGTTTTTAATTTGATGTGACAATTTCTAATTCAATTTCAGAGATGTAGGAGAAAGTTTCTTATTTAAAAACTATACATAAATTTTTTTTTTATTAAAGAAATTGTTTATAAACTTCACGCTGGCCAAATAATTGGCTCAAATTATTTCTCTTCTTTAATTTATTACTTCTTTAATTTATTACTGACGTGGCTTAATAAAAACTCTCAAATTAATTTCAAAAATATAAGAGTTAGAAACTTTAGAGACCTTAATTTCTAAAAATAGTTAACAATTATTTAAAAACTCATTTGAGTTGTTAAGATTTAGATGTTTTAAAAATCAAATTAATTTGAAAATTCACGAGGCAGTTTAATACAGAGCAGAAAGTTTTGAAGTTCGCAACGGACAACCCAAATTGATTACAGACAACTCAAAATTTGAGTTAACTTATAAGATTTACAAATACAAACTACAAATTAAATGTAAACAAATATGTTGCATATTTATTATACCTGCAGCATATTAATTTACCTCCAACTCATTAAAGGAGAGAACTTTCATGTGATCTTTTGAATGATGAGTTGGGCTACTATTGAATGTAATAATGAACTAAGATACGACTGTAATATTGTAATAATGAATCAAGATTTGAATATTCATACGCTTAAATTAAAGTCTGGCAAGCACAAAATACAACGGACTTGAGAGGGTCATTTATAACTATACAAGTTTACAGCGAGCAAATTATTTCATCTGAAACCATTAAAAGCTTATTAATTTAAAGAGTACAAATCAGCTGTTGCATAAGATTAAACAAAAAATATCTTAGAAAATATTCAGTTGTGAACAAAGTAAAAACGGTGCATCTTCTAATAGTTTACACTGTGCGCAAAGTTGTCCTGCTGGTAGACTTCATCGTAGAAGACACTAAATCAAACCAGATCGGAAAATGAATCAACTGTGTCAGGACAGTTAAAAAAAATGTAGATGAAAAATGAGGTGAAAGTTCACACTCTGTGTTTGGTTAGAAATTAGAATTGAAATTTTAGATCAGCTAGCTGTGATCATTTCTTGATGTGTTTACAAGTCAAGGAAGAATCCGATATGACATGTTTATAATTATGCTTGGTTTTGCAATTTCATTTAAATAAGGAGACGTGAGTTGGTAACATTTGAATAAAGATGTTGCATTTCATCATAATAAACTACTGCAGACGTAAAGGTGACAATGACATTTTACAATATTGCTAATATAAAAAAAAGAGATATTTTACAATCAATTAATGGGTCGTGATTCGGCCCAATTTTCACAAATCAACCCTTCTTGATTAAAAAAATTGTTCCGGAGTTCTGGTCCGTTCCACATAAAAACAAAATTGCATTTATAGTAGCGTGAAATACAATCAACATAATTATGTAAGCACCTTCTGATACCAATTTTTTTTTTTTTTTTTGTTCCAACCCTTACCCATTTGCACCGCTTTAGTTGATCAGAAAAGATTTATTGCTGCTGATGTGCGTAATTAAAATTAAAGAAATTATATTATATCTTTCTCACAAAACAATTTTGAATTGATTTCTTTAGGGCCTGTTCGGTAGGCCATTGGGAATAAACATGAGCGTCGAAATTGAAATAAAAATTACTGTTTACCTGGGAAATAAAAATTGATTGATAAAAAAAAAATATACTGTTAACAGTGGAGCGGCCGAACAGGACCTTAGACAAAAAAGTGCTTTATTCCATTCTTCTTTCATGTGTCTTCCATAGTGCAAACACAATTGTTCTTTCATATGGAGGGTTCAAATGCATCATACTTTTATGCTCCACGTCTTTATCTCCATTTTTAAAATCCGAACAGTTGATCCGAACCGCTCAAATTAATTATTACAATAAAATATGCATGGAGACCAAATTTTACATTTTTTAGAATTTGTTTACTATTTTTTTGGGTGGGTACAATATCGCTTTTTTGGATGGTCCAGGATCTCCTGAAAACTGAGATTTTGTACCTCCCAAAAAAATAGTAAACAAATTCTAAAAAATATAAAATTTGGTCTCCAATCATATTTTATTGTAATAATTATTTTGAACGGTTCGGATCGACTGTTCGGATTTTAAAAATGAGGATAAAGACATAGAGCATAATTGGAGCACAAAAATATGATGCATTTGAACCCTCCTCTATATATATACACACACTTTCATCTATATTATTTGGAGAGAAAATTAATGTAACATCTCTTCAAATTAAAGTACAACTACTTAACTAGTAACTCTAGTATCGGTAAGAGGACTCAAATGTCCATTGCTTCTTGCTCCAATTGTACGTACTCTAACATTTTTATCACCGATTTTAAAATCCAGACAAAAGATCTGAACCATTCAACATGATATTCACATTAAGATATGCTTAGAGATCAAATTTCATATTTTTTTTATTATTTTTTAAAATAGATACAAAACCAATATTTTTCATAAAATTGTGGTTCATCTAAAAACAGTAGGCGCCCATAATTTTTGTAAATATAGTAATCCTCATATCAACAGATGAACTAGACATTTTTGCATTACAATTACGGATGGAGTTTTTGTCCATAGGACTTTGGACAAAACCTCGTCCAAAGTCAGTTGTAAACCGTTCAATATGTTAAAATTTACACGGATAGTTTAGATTTAGGTCATGTTCGGCCGCTCCACTGTTCATGCGGATTTCCCACTTGAATAGTAAATTTTAGTTTAATTTTTGTGCTCATGCCTATTCCTAATGGCCCGCCAAACAGGCTCTACGGAGCCATTCTTTAATATGTTGGCACGAATCTTAAAGCATATCAAATGGTAAGGCCCGTCTTTGGATGAGATTCTGTCCAAAGCCCTCGTATAAAATTCAATTCCTACGATTACGGTAATAAACAATGCAATGTAAGAAATTTGCTTGGGTTTGAACACTATATAGTATATACATTTTTACCTTGAAGCAAAACTCTGGGTGGTCGCTTTTTCAAGAAAAGCACAAGCTAGGGAGCTATATAGATTACAAAATTAAATTGGATTGCAATTTGCAGGAGTATTGTAAAGGAACATTCATGGTGATGATGTAATAGAATAGATGGAAGCAGTACAATGGGAGGAAATGAATGAGTTTACACGAGTGAATTCAGAACAGTGCAATTTATTGCTCACCATGACAACCCAACAGGGAAGGGACGTTGATAGTATCTATTGATTATTGATATCTATTGAGAGCGGTCACATCTCCATTTAAGATACACATTTATTTATCTCTGTCGTAAATGTTGCATTGCACCAGTCTTCACAATAAATAAATTAAGTAAGTTATTATTATTTTTAAAAGGAGAACACTGTGAGAGAGATTGCCTCAACTAGTTGTCGGAGATTTTCTCCCTCGAGGCCTGTTCGGCTGTTTACTGTGCATATTGGAAAAAAATCACGAAAATCAATCTACGCAGATAATATTTTAGTCATTTAAAAAATTTCATTACTGTTTCCATTCCTGCTCTCTTTAGATGGCCAAACATGCTCTCATTTAGACAATATCTGGAGATCATATTCTCTGATATAACATAATAATTTTGTTTAGATTGGAACCGTCCGATCAAAATTCGGATCAATCTAAACCAAAAGAGAATGTAAGAGACCTCTTTAACATTTGTGCAGATTCTGATTGAACGGTCCTGATCTAAGCATAAATATATTATGTTACCTCAGAGGATATGAATTCCGGTATTAAACAGTTTATTTTAAAATTTTAAATTAAGTAGCAACATATATTTATGTCATGGGGATGATTTACTAACAATTTTTTTTTTCAAAGCCTCAGCAGACTTATCGAAACTTTCAAGCATTGAGATTGGAACTCTAGGTGTTGAGATTGGAACTCTAGGTGTTGTTCGGCAATGAGGAATTAAATCTTCTTTAGCTTCTTTTAGTTTTCTTAACTGCTTAATTATGTCGAACATCAGTTACTTAGCACAGATTAAGATCGCCTCTTTTAGTTTTATTTTGTCTGGATCTTAATCTCCTGCTCAGCAATGAGGAATTAAATCTTCTTTAGCTTCTTTTAGTTTTCTTAATTGCTTAATTATGTCGAACATCAGTTACTTAGCACAGATGAAGATCGCCTCTTTTAGTTTTATTTTGTCTGGATCTTAATCTCCTGCTCAGAATTAAAGGTACACTTTCTTAACTTTTACTTACAAATTAAAACAACAACTGAACATCAGTCTCTCTGTGCAGACTAAAATTAATTCTAGATATGTTGCCGAACAGTCCCCTACAAATCTGGATGCAGATCATGGGTTACTATCCATAATAGAGAATTGGTCAAGTAATTGAGAGTATGGAATGAATTAATAAATATATCAGATTTACAATAAGAGGGCCGGGATAACTCCTCAAGAAATTGGGCCTGTTTTATTGTGAGGCCCTTAATTTAAACAGGCTTTTCAATAGAGGGCTAGACCCTTTCATTAAGAAAGAATCTAATAATTAGTACAAGCAAAGATTATTTGCGCTAATTAAAAAGAGCAATATAAATCTTCTCCAGTACAACCAAAAACAGAGGCGTCCCTTACACATGAACTTAGCTATTTGTTGTCTCCTTTTAAAACCCAAAATGGAGAAGAGTGGTTGGATCCCAGATCCCATATTTGAGTCGCGCGGTATTAAATGCTGCTCTGATATCGATGCTGGGGCTGCTTGAGTGGCAATTAGAAAACCAAAAATGTCAGAACTTGGGTTAACGCTAATTAATAATTTTTCACAAAAGCCAATGTGGCACTAAATTACACAACATCACCACTGCGACACTGCAGCTCTCTAATATCGCGCTTGAAAAAGATTGAGGACTCAAAAGAGCTAAATTTGTAGTCTTGGGTCTCGAAGAAAATGCATTAATTAATGGCATCGAGATGAATTATCTACCCTGGCCTTTATGTTTGAACTTCAATTTTATTTTTCTTTTCTTTACCATTTTCTTTTGAGAGCATTTCAGTACGTGTTGATTAGTGCAAGAATTATGAAGTATGCAATGATATCATAGCATAAAAATTTTAAGTAGACGAATAGTATAAAATAATGGGACGTCAACCATGCATATATATATATACTCTTTCGGATCTTTCATTCAAATTTACACGCAATGTTTTTTTTTTTATATCGTTTTTGAATTCATTGTAGTATAGTACAACAATTTTCATGATAGAGATGGCAAAAGATTTATGTTAAAGAAAGATTTACACCATTGAATGCCGATCGGTGATCTGTGAAATTCAAGACCAAACAGAACAGAAATAGACAATAAAAAAAAAATAAAGGTAACATGGTGTTAGTTGAAATGAGAAGCTTCGAATTAGACCTAGTACAGAAACCAAGGATCTGGCACGTATATCAACTTCCCTTTGACGGTTCAAACTCTCATACATATTCAAATTAAATTACCCAGAATAGAATAGTTTTGAATTTTCAAAGAAAATTCATGTGTATCGATTAGCCAACGTGATTCGTGTGTCACATGATATGACTGTATGGAGCATAGAGTATTCAACATTTTTTGTACATAGAGAGTATTTCATATTTCCTTTTTAGTGTAATTCAGTGATACTAATACTCATGTAATATTGATTTTTATTTTTTATAATTTAATCTAATAAATATTTATAATTTGAATTCTTAAAGTAATGTCATATGTCAATAGTCTTTCCTTTAAAAAATGACTTTGCAATATTATTTATTTATTTTATAATTTTTTATATTTTTATATATATATATTTTATATTTTTTTTTTAATTTTCAATAATTTAAATTAAAATATAAAACCGATGGACATCCATAGAATTTGGAAGCATGACTTGTTAAGAGAATCCATTATACTGTTATTTTCCTTGTTTGGAATTGAAACCAATCGAGCAGCTTTCTAAGTCAATTTCAGAAAAAAAAAAAAAAAAAAAAAAAAAAAAAAACGACGGACATCCATAATATAATAACTGCAGGATTTTGTTAAAACAGAATTTTCACCGACATGTAATCTTCTTCCTTGATTTTGGCGACGTACTTGATGGACCGTAAACTCGTGGCACGATCTGCATCAAGATCTGAATTTCAAAGGACAGCTGCTCTGCATCAAGATCTGAATTTCAAAGGACAGCTGCTGCATGGCAGCATGGGAGTTTCTACTGTAGTAACAAGACTCAATATTAATTGGATTTATAATTCCGCTTCTGTATTTTCTAAATAAATGTACGAATTAAATACATTTTTAACATGAGGAGAGATTCAATTACATCATTTTATGGTGATACATTTTGCCACTATATATTTGGAAAAATTATGAAAATGCCACTCCAAAATTTTTAAATTGTGAAAATGTCACTTTAAACTTTGAAATTGTCAAAATGTCACTCCAAACTTCATTAATTTATAAAAATGTCATTTCAAATAATTAATGACTAAAATACCCTCGCCCGTCCATCTCCGCCCCCGCCCCTCCGCCGCCTCCTCCCGCACCCTCTGCCGACCGACCCTCGCCCGTCGCAAGAGACGCAAGAAGCAGTTTTCGGGCATGATTCCCCTCACCCGCCTTCGCATTCTTCGCAACCCCTCCTCCTCCGACAAGCACCAGCACCATCAAACCCTCCTCTACAACCCCCTCCACTGCGCTCAGCCGCCATTCGGAACAGGAGAAGAAGAAAAGGCAGGAGAAAGAAGAGGAGAAGAATAATATTTTAGTCATTAATTATTTAGAGTGACATTTTTACAAATTAATGAAGTTTGGAGTAGCATTTTGACAATTTCAAAGTTTAGAGTGGCATTTTCACAATTTGAAGGTTTTAAAGTGGTATTTTCACAATTTGAAGGTTTTAAAGTGGTATTTTCACAATTTTCCCATTTATATAAGTTATTTTTGCGATTTCAAAATCTAAACAATTGACTGTTGATTCCGAACTGTTCAACATAATCTCCATGTTAAAATGTGCTCGGAGACCAATTTTTTTTTTTTTTTTTTAATTTCTTACTATTTATTTAGAATATTTGAAATCAATGTTTTCAATAATCTCAAATTATCGGAAAATAATAATTTTTTACACATCTTAATAAATCTTAAAATATTCCAAATAATATAAAATTTGATATTCCAAAAAATGTTAAAACAGAATTTTCACCGACATGCGACAAGATTAAAGTTTGGCGACTGCTGAGTCATCACCATATCATAGATGCTACCATAAATTCGATGGCACGATTTCTTATTTGGTGTTATTGACACAAGGAGTAGGGTAGGGAATAGGGGCCAATTATTTTATATAAACCGCATATCATAAAGTTAACGGCTCACAAATCAAAAACAGAAAAAAAAAAACATTAAAATACAAATTCATATTATTATAAGTTCAATAGTTTTCTTCACTAACATTATATTTTAGTTTAATCGAAGTCAATTTGGACAAAAGAATTGACATATTTTCCAGATGCAATTAGTGTTAACAATTATTGAGACCCGACAAATACCAACTTATTTTGATGCTGTCCACTTCGAGGTAAAGAGAGAATTAGTTAATTCATCTCTATTTTTTATTTTTTTATTTTGATGTATAATTTTTATATAATTTAGAGTAAAATATTAAAAAATTGTAAAATTAATCTTCATTCTCCGTACCAAAATTTTATACGATTGATTCTCATAGTTAGAAAGTCTAGTTCTACTCTTGCTGTCCAGTCTTCAAAATTCAAAATTCAATGTTTGAGTTTTAAAAAGCTAATAATACTCATTGTGCACAGTTACCTCGCCTGCACATTTTACGGTCCAAGAGCAACAATTTTCTTTCAATTGATAAAAATAAATATGAAATGAAACCAGAGTTAAAGTTGTCCAGTACATCACCATTGAATTTAGTTAGCTAATAACAAAGAGAGAGGGGGGTGTCTGATGCCCATCGGACCAGAGTCTGTTCGATGGGTGGTTTGTACCGTCCGATCCACTTCAAGATCGGTGCGCATCACTTTAATATCCGTGCTGTTTGCTTTAATATCTATGCACACAGATCTTGATGTGGATCGGACGGTAAAAACCACCCATCGAACTGACTCTGATCCAATGGGCATCGGACACCCTCCCCACCCAATAACAAAGGTAATGACATTCATATAAAAAGTCTGCATGTTTAGAATCTAAATATAAATATTTTGTGAATATTAAATAATTGTGTGAAGCTTGACCTCCCACTTTTACTCAAAAGAAAAAAAATATCAAAACATGGTCACACTATAATTTATCATCTTTATTAGTTTGACTTGATGTGCTCATTTTTTTAAGTAAAAGTTGAAAGTCAAATCAGCCAACTATTTAATACAAAAAAAAAAAAAAATTATCTGAATTTCGAGCCTACAACTTCTTATATGGAGAGCATTGTCTTTACCACTAGACTGAAAACTGGTTCTTGACATGCTCTTTTTTTTTGTTGTAAATCATTTATGGAAAATGACCTCTAAATTTATAAAATTTGTTGTTAGGTTGTCACAAAATTTCTCATGTAAATATGCAATGACTATAAATGCGCCAATACCAATTGCACCGACCTGACTCTATCCATTCGGTAGGTTTTAAGAGGTTTTGAAGATATTGACATGATAGTTTTTGTATATTTGGTTATTTTTGTATTGACAAATAGATGATAAAGAGATACATTGGTGAATTTTTTTATATGATTGATGGCCAAAATTAGTTTTTGAGAAGGGGACGAATTAGTTCGAACAAGTCAGCATACTTCATTTTATGATTTTATATAGATGGACTCTTTTATAAAATTAGGGCGGGAAATTGATAAATAAAAAGAAAAAGAAGGGGGATTTTGTGTTATCCCCTTCAAAACTTTTAATATTACGTACTTCTCTCTTCAAAATTAATAATTACATATTTGAGGAGGGTTCTAATACATCATATTTTTCATACCTTATATTTATATCTTCGTTTCTAAAGTCTAAACTGTTGATCCTAACCGTTTAACATGGTATTCATAAGAAAATATGTCTGGGATGAAAGTTTATAATTTTTAGAAAAAAATTACTATTTTTTAAGATAAGTACAAAATCACTGTTTTTAGAGCATTCAAAAACAGTGATTTTCTACCCATCTTAAAAAATAGTAAAATAATTTCTAAAATTATAAATTTTTATCCCTAAACATATTTTAGTATGGATATCATGCTAAATAGTTCGGATCGATAATTTGAACTATAAAAATAAAATATAAAATATGAGACATGATAAAGTATGAAAGACACGAAATAATGTGAAAACTCAAATATTTATCCAATCCAACATATACAGCAACAAAATTTAATTAAATTCCCATTTTATCCTTCTTTTTCAGCCCTGATGATGATGCTGATTGTGATTAGTACATGGCGTTTTTCGAGATAGATTTCATGATAATATGATATTATAGCATCCTAGCTAGTGGCTTTGGATAGCACTCTTCAAAAATTTGGCTAGCTGCGAAGAAGCAATTACAATTTACAAGGAATGCAGAGTTATGGAGCGGGTGCGTGTTGTAATGTAATGTGTTGTGACTTGTGACATGTCCGTATAATTAATAAAGCCGGGTGACTTAAGTAGGACAGATGTACAGTGTAAAAATATTTGTCAAACAAAGTGAGTATGCCCCTTTATTATTAATTTTTTTTTAAAAAGAAGAAGAAAGAAATCCCTAGCAAGAAATCAAGGATAGAGTGAGAAACACTGGAGAGGGAACAATGAAACATGAGAGTCTGATAAAGAGAGAAGGGTACGAGTTATGAACTATGACTTAAATTTGGGTCTGATGTTCAAAGAATTTAAATTTGCGTCCGATAAATTTCATAACTGTCCGATCTATTTTAAAATTTGTGCGCACAGATATTAAAGCGTATACGCACGGATATTAAAGCACTGCGCACAGATTTTAAAGCGGATCACACGGCTATGGTACTCATCGAACTCAGTTTGAGTCCGATGGGTATCGGATCCAAACTCATCTCATGAACTATATCGAAGAGAGGAAGTAATTCCGAATTTTTTATTTATACCATTTAAAAAAAAAAAAATCACCCCAAATTATGAGGAATTAAAAAAATATCAGAACTTTCAAATCAATCTGCAGCCAAAAATCTAAATATATTTTGGAGGCTATGGTATTTTTTGAATTCCCCACAAAACATGATTTTTTGGTTTATTTTTTCTTAATACGGTATAAATAAAAATTTCGGAAGAAATTCTCTGTTTTAGGAAGAAGGGCAAAATGGTGAACCATTAAGTTAATTTAATAAAATTAATTCGTTAAAATTATTTTTTTGGGGAAACATAAAATAAAACAATTTACAAATAAATAAAGTCTCTGATTTCTATAATTGGGTGGAGAAATATAAAAAGGAAAAATTTGATGGAAATATAGCCAATCTTGCAAGAAAAAAATTAACAAGAGTTGTGATGGCTCATAAATACAAAAACAAAATTAATTGTTTGGATCAGTTGTTCAATCACGAAGAGGGCGTGAGTAAAATAAGAGCATCCACAATGGTGATTGTTTTTGGATTGCTAATTGATGTGTCAATTGCTAATAGAATTGTTGGGATGTGGCACAATTTCTAAATTAGCAAATTTGCTTTAAAAGAAAACCATTGTTTAATGACACGTGGCTAATTAATTGGCTGAAATTAATTATACCACTCTTCCTCTCTTCACAAAATTAATTGTTGGGATGGAGTGATTTAGAAATTATGAATATCTAATTGCTAAATTCAGTGACGTGGCAAAATTACAATTTTTAAACTTTTTGTGGGATGGAGATGCTTTTACATCTAGTACATTGTCAATGAATGCAAAAGAAACAGAGGAGATTTTTATGTCTCCACTAATACCATCTTAAATTCCATAATTATGTATTTAATATGAGATTATGAGTAGAAACAGGGTGTTTCTAAGTTTACCAAGTTCTTTTGTGAACTCAACTCTAAAAATCTATCGAATTGATTTTAAATGACGAATTCAAACTGTTGAAATACTTCTTTCTTACGAATAATGTGTCTACATGTGAAATTTTTTAACTTTTGAACTAGTTTAGTATGAAGTCAAGCGGTCAAAATTAGAAAATTTATAAATTAATTTGAATGCATTCATATTTTGGACATTTTTTGATCACTTATACAAAATTAATTTAATTTTTTTTTAATTTTTACATGTAAACATATCACTCGTAAAGTAGAAGAATTTTAATAATTTGAATTCGTCATTTGAAACTAATCCAATAGATTTTAGAATTAAGTTCACAAAGAGGCTTGGTGAACTTAAGAACATCCTAGTTCTACTCATTTAATATTCTAAATTCTAATAACTCCTTATTTATCCAATATATTTAATATAACTTAAATATGTATCAAATATGATCAAAATTCAAATTAATTATATTTGAAATTATAAAAACTACAATTAATCAAGAATTAATTAAAACAAATTTAATGTTTCCATGTCTTCATCTAGACAAAGGCAACTAACTTAATAACAGATATACTGATCGATGCTATGGCTCACTTCTGAAGTCACAAGTGCATAAAGAAATATCATATCACTCTCATAGTAATTGCAATGCATGAAAATAAATGACTGCTACATTTTGGAAAAAGGAATATGAAAATGCATAAAATAATTTCAAAAAAAAAAGAAAAGAAAGTGCATAAAATAAAAAAGACTGATCTTGAAGAAGTTAATTGACTTTTATATAATACGTACTTCTGAAAATTTGAGTATTTGTTTAACACTGATGGCGTTCTGAACCTTGTAAGAAATTAGAAGTTAATCCCCCCCCCCCCCCCTCATTATACATCTTCAAATCTATTCTGAGATCCCATCTAGGTTTTTCTTCCACCTCTGACATGAGATTCGGTCCTTTTAGGTTTTAATGTTTCTTCCTCTCCATAACTGACAACGATTGGATTGTTGTTGGAGAAGCGGAAACCCCAAAGATTAAAAAAGACGGGAGAGATGAGGAGAGATTTTAGCACTAAAGATGATAAAGAGATGAAGAGAAACTTTAGTGCAAAAGGAGATAAGTCGTGTTAAAAAAACAAAAAGCGCGAGCGATTCTGTGCAGAAGGAAAAGCATGATCTCAATTTTTCCTAAAAATAATAATAATAATTCTACCAAAGCATTCCATACAGTCGACAGTCGACATTATAGTTTGCATATAAGCTCTTCAAAATGTCTTTCATTTTTGTTGTACTAATATTTTTCAATTATCCATCAAATAGAAAGCAAATAAAATTTTCCAAAGAAAAATTGGGTTTATTGCTGTGCGATAAGTATAACAGATCATGACTCCTCTCTAGGGATTAGCAAAATAACTGGATGATCCCATGTGGAAACTAATTCGAGTCTAATTCAACGAAAACATGCACATTGAACAGTACGGTCTATAATTGGTATCCTAAATCTATCCTGTATTTGTACACAAATGGAGAAGAAACAGAACAACCAAGGGTCGGTTTGGAATCTCTTCAATTGTATGCTATTACATGGATCACTGGTACAGAATATATCGCCATTGATGGTATTAATACCGTCAGTAATGATACTGTCATTTAGCTCTAAATGAATAGTCACTTTATATGACTTATGTGTCGCATGACGTGATTGTCTTTCACTATTTTAGTCATGTAATTAATTTTTTCAATATTATTTTTAATTATAATTTATTTTGTAATATTTTGTTAATTTTTGGTATATTTTGTTATTATTTTTTTAAATTACTTAAAGACTTGAAAACAAAAAATAAATGCAATCAGCCACATTATATTTGATCATGTCACATGTAGTCACTTGTGACATGATTGTCCTCTACCATTTTAATTATGTCACGTCATTTCACATCACGTTATATTTTTTTTTATCACTAATTATATTATTTCTTTCAAAGAAATAATATTTCTATAACATCAGCAACAATTTCTTAACGTAACATTTGTCACTGATTAATAATATCAGTAATAGTTTCATCCATCATTGAATCTTTGTGGGATATTTTCAATAATTTGGTGTTTAAAAGAAACATTATGTTGGGAGAAACAAACTTTGGTATATTGATAAAAGCCAACGTGATTCTTGTTAAATGTTATAATTTTTTTTATGAATATTAAATAGTTGAGTGGATTCACCTCTAAACTTTTACTCAAATAAATTTATCATGTTTGTTTAATTATTGTCGTTTGTTTTTCTTAAATCTCATGCTGCACAGTTGGTAGAAAATTTATTGCACTATGCATATAGTCCATGAAGCATTATTGAGATTAAATTTGCATGGTCATGTCGCTAGGACTCATTTGTAATTCGCTTGCTAAAAAACTTGATAATGACTTATTATCAACTCGCTCATTAACTTAATGAACCAAGCATGAGTATACCCTAACTTGATCATTAAAAACTGAGTTACATGAAATCATATCACATCCATTCTCAAGTAGTTCCCAACTGGATCCAAACTCAAATTAATTAAATTGAGTATAGTTGTACAACTCGGCATATCTGTATGCCAATATTTTTAATTGGAGAAAATAGCTATCACTTATCAGTTTGTCTAATTCTGAAACAAAAACTCGAAACAAAATTCAAAATTACCTATATGCTTGATTTCTTAACGAGTCGTTTAACGAGCATGAGTCAACTCGAGCATTTAACAAGTTGAGCACAAGCACAGTTGTCAATTCGATACTATCTTCTCAACTCGAATTGACTCGCTCATTAACTTAATGAACCGAACACGAGCATACTCCAACTAGCTCGAACTCAGATCATTAGCAGCCGTTGCCAACGGTAGTCCCTACTACTAGTAGATTAATTAGAAGTCAACTAACGAAGTTAAGTGCTAAGACATTGTAGATCCCAACGGACATATACTAATAGAAACTCTCCATTTTTTTTGTAATGGAGATAATTAATAACCTCTGTTGTCCATTTTTTTCATTCTTCCATCTCTCCAATTTTGTGTTTGATATAACTTCTTTCTCTCTCTCTCTGTTTTTTTTTTTTGGAGGAAAACAATCTTATTTGTTGAATCACAAAAATAATTTATCTACTTTGTCTTCTTCTCTTTTAAATGTAACATGCATCCTTATGCAGCACACCAATTTAAGGAATTTTAAATTCTCTCTTATTTTTACGCCTTTTTTTTTAATGCAAAGACGAGGAATTCCAGGCCAAGAAATCAATTTCAATATGTCGTTGTAGAACCATTCAGATCTTGGATCAGTCTATGAAAAATTAAGATCATAACTCATAACAGCCGTTGTAAAGGAAAATAAGAACACAAAACTACAAAAGCACTACCGAACTCCAGTTAATATATATGGTTCCTTTAATAACCAGTCAAATTCTAAATTTATAATGCACATGGTCCTAACTGAAAAGAGAAAAAGAACTAATTAACACAAAAAGGCCAAAGAAAAGAAAATCTCTCCTAATTCTATGACTCACTTCCTTCAACCTCGTCAAATGTAATACAAGAAGAAGTAATACAAGAAGAGGTAATACAAGAAGAAGAACTTGATTCCTCTGATGAAATACCAACCAATAAATCTACGAATGCTTGAATTATGAATGCATGATTCTTCTTCCCATTGACTCTTAGGTACCATACCAGCAATTCCTCTAACCGGATCCAGTCTGTTAACCCATGTGCTGTTACCATTTCCTCCATGGAAATCCTGAAATCAGTATACGGGTCTGTTGATTCCATTGCCATGAGAAAGCTCTCCTTAAACGGTACACTGCTCTTTTCTGTCTTTTCTTCCTTCAAGTTTTTACCTTTTTGGGTGTTATCTAGGATTGAACAACTGGTACTGTTTGGTTCAAAGAAGAGGCGGTCCGAATGTATTTGGTGCAGAATTACGGATTCTTCGGGTTCATCAATGGAGGATGTCGTCTCCGGCTCGGCCTCAGTATCAATCTCAATCTCAATCTCCTCTTCGGAATAAGCACTGTCTAGGTACATTGAGTTCATGGTTTTGTAGATTGCATCACTGTCTCCGGTACCGGTACCGGTACCAATACCAGCTCGGAAAGAGCTGGTTTTGGGGTATTTGCACGAGAGAAAAGATGTCAAGCCCTTGCCCATGTGTGTATTGTGTGTGTTAGCTAGTCTTAGAACAAGATAGAGAGAGGGGGAGAGAGAGAGAAGGGCAACTGAAGTAATGGAGAGGAAATGTGAGTCTTTAAAGAAAAGCGAGATGTGTATGGAATTCTGGTAGGGTCAGTCATGTGGGCATTCAATGAGAAGAGGATTGTTTGTTGTGTTCAAGTGTAGCATTTAATGTTTGAATTGGGTTCATATATCCGTTCATGTAAATTAGATGACACTGGTATTATCTACATATCACATGCGTTCTTCTCTTCTTTGATAAAATAAAATACTGTAATAAGTTCAAATAAAATGAAGTGCCAATTGCAACCTACAGCAATGTGGCAATCCATGCAGCGGGTTACTGTTCTGCTATTCTTCATATGATTGAGTATTCCCCAAATTTTTTTATTTACCATCTTTGAGAAAAAAAAAACTCATTTAATCAGTTTTTTATTATTAATTTCCAAATTTATCTGGTAACCTGAGAACCCAGCAAGTTGGTTCTGCAGGTTTAGTCTACGGACCATTCTGATATTTAATGCATGCAGAAATTACAAAGAATGGTTCGGTAGATTAATAAATTTACTGTTTTGACAGGTTTAACCTGCAAATTTGGTAAATTTGAAAATTTTGAATTTTTTTAAAATAATAACTAGTTATTTGATTTTTTTATTCAAAGATAATAATAAAAATCGGCAAGTATTCACCGATTATAATTGGTTAGTTGGTACATCAAATTAGTGTCAAACGACGAATCTAAACTGTTGAAATCTATATACTTCATGAGTAATGCATGAACATAACAAAAAACATAAAGGCATAACATATATATTGCCAATATAAGAAACACAGAATATCAAACAAAACAAAGCACATCAAAATAATCTTGACAAGCACAGACTAAGTAGAGGTACTATCAAAAAGAAGAACCAGAATCAGCAACAAATGGATCAGTCGTCATAAAAGCAGCATGAATAACATCGTCGTACTCAGCATGATCTCTAAGGTAATCAGAAAGATCAGATCCCTCGAGACCAATACATGGGTCTTCCTCTTACTGGTTGCTTACCCTTTCCTGGATATCTGAATCCGACAAAACTATAATGATGTTGTTTGCCTGATTCAAAAGATTAACATCCATGGACAAAATTAAAGTTAATTTAAATTAAGAATCATCTAAATTAAAGTGCAATAATCTGAGACTCAAGATGTTTAATAGTAGGTATTAGAGTATCATTAAAGCACACCTTATTACGAGCTAACAAAACTATCCAAATGGTTGCTGACCTAATTAATTCAATTAACCTACAAGTCTGAAACAGTTTCACAGTACTATGCAATGCAGGACCAGCTAGAGGAAACTATTGGACAAAGAACAAATAAATGATTTGTTGTCTCAATAGAATTACAAAAAGGATGACTAAGAGACTCATGCCATCCCCTCTTAGCCAGGTTATGTTTTGTTAGAATTTTATCTTCCTTGACCGATCACATAAATACCTTAATCTTTAAAGGAATCATAGTTGTCCATAAAATAGAATAAACAGTGTTCTCAATGCTCCCATATTCTAACCACACATACAAGGAATGCACGTAAAATGTCTAGTAATGGAATCAGGGTTATACATGTTAGTAAAAACAGTAGCATAAGAAATACTAGATTGAAGCTAGTTCCATTCTGTTAACCTAATACCAGTTAATTATCTATTAAACACAAGAATTAAAGAAGATTGTGCAATAGCATCATCCACAGTAATTTTTGGATTAGAAACAATTCTAAACAAGTTAGGATAAGAACAGTACAATGCACATTCTCTAAATCATCTATCCAACCAAAAAACAGTATCATGACCATTACTGACTATTCTATTATGCCTAAATCAACAATAAATTTAATAAACATAATTCCAAACCAGAATGAATAACATCTAGCAATTTCTAACCCAGAAGAACTATATTTAGCTTGAAGAATTGATTTCCATTGACCTAAAATAACAGGATTATTAAAACGAAATCACCAGCAAAGCAATGTTCATACTTTCTAAATTTACAACTCCTAAACCTCATTGAGATTTACTTAAACAAACTACACTCCAAGAAATTAAATGATACTTTCTCTTAGAAGTGCTGCCAGACTATAAAAATCTTTTCCTAATTCTATCAATTTTAATTCTAATATTCAGTGGTAATCTATAAATAGATAGTTAATATAAAGGAATTGCAGATAAAACTGAATTAAGTAAAGCAATTCGTAAAGGGGAGGTAGCACAGTTGGCTAGGAAAAAGTCCTAGAATTGTTGTACTCAATTTCCCGTCACAACTTCACAGCTTCTGTGAAAATTTTCAAGAAAAAGTAAAGCAATTCGTCTACCAAGTGACAATAAAGAATCTAATTGTGAAGCAATATCTGATGCAAAAGAATCTGAAATATTTAAGGGAACTAAAGCACTCTTATTAAAATTTATCTTTAATCCTGATAATGATTCAAAACTAAGTAAAAGAAATTCAAGATATTCAACCATCTTAGAATCAGCTTCTAAAAATAATAAAGTATCATCTGTAAAATATAGATTAACAGTATGAGGAAAATTGCCCAAACAAGAAATGAAACCTCCTTGTTGAGCTCTACTTAAAGATCTTATTTAGCGCATCAGATAATTTATAGATTCTTAAAAAGTGTGGATATTCGTAATCGGAATTTAGAATAATAGTAGATGGCTAGATGCTATAGGTTAATTTCTATTTGAATGACGATGTCAAATTATCAAAATATCATATTTTAACTCTTCTTTTTGTTGAAAAAATATCATATTTAATTTATACACTTGTTAGATAGAACAAATATTGAATAATATATGCAAGTTTGTAATTAATTTTATTATTTAATTTTTTCTAAAATATATATATATATACTATATTTGCACATTTATTAGTATTATATGATAATTATCCGTTTGAACTCGTACCTATATTCATATTCATCTATAACCTATTTAGTAATATTCATATTCATTTAAATGTGGATTTTTTTTTTGAAAAGATGGTGTGATCAAACCACGTAACTATCTAATATTCATAATAAATCTTTCATTCGGATATCGAATCTGAGACTTCTCACACAAAGAACATTTAATAATGTGAATTTGATTTTGATTTATTATATATATCAGTCCAATATTTATATTCGTATTCGATGTCCGTTTAATAAAATACGAATATTACAACATATTTGTTTTGCATATGTTCTGTCTATCAAAATCTCTCTCTCTCTCTCTCTCTCTCACACACACACACATATGAGATGAGCTATGGTGAGTTATGAAGTAAGGATGTTGTTTTACTTCACGCTCATATCTCTGTTTTCAAATACCAAATAGTCGAACTGCTCAACAAGAAATTAATATATATTGAAATGTGCTTGGAGACCAAATTTTACATTTTGAATTTTTTTTTTATTATGTTACTGTTTTCTTTGGTCCGGAAAAATAGTAAAAAAATTCAAAAAAATATAAAATTTGGTCTCCAAGCACATTTCAATATGAATATCTTGTTCAACTGTTCAGATTGACTATTTGGTCTTTGAAAACAGAGATATTAGTGTAAAATAAAACAAAATTCTTACTGCGCAACTCACCATTGCGAGCCCATAACTCTCTCTCTCTGTATATATATATATATATATATATCTATACATGTGTGTGCGTGTTTATTTTCTTTATAACACCACTAAGGATCAGACCAATCCTAAAAGATATTAATTATTTATTAGTAATAGTACAAAGTTTCCGGGACCTGCTATCGGTATCGTTATACAGTGGGCATTAAAAAAAAAATTGTACTCTTTTTAGAATTAAAGACCCAATTTCGTTCATGAATGTACGGAAAATATATATTAAAGAGGAGTTTGCAAATGCAGTAGTTGGGTTGTTGTACTATACATATTGTTATGTTTTGTGAAACTTTGTTCCGAATATTTATGTTATTCATGTGCCTGTCTATTTGTCTGGTTGGGAATTCAATGAATCAAAAAATTGAAGCCATCTTTTCATGCTTCCCATTTATTTTGTCCAATGTCTGCATTGCTTGATTGTTAATGGAATGTTGAAAAAGACGCATGTCACGCTTCAAATTCAATATATAGCTAGTAATTTTTTTTCTTTTTTATTTACAAAAAGTAGGATTTTCCATTGTTTCATTGCGAAACTAAATAGTTCATACAAAAGTCTAAACAATGCATTCAAGCAGATGATCAAAACACTACAGAAATACAAAATTTAAAATCCTGAAAACAAAAGACCTCAATCAGCATAAAATTTTGCATAGGACATGGGACAAATTACAAAACATAAACGATAGCAACAACAACTAAAGATCTAACGACTTGTACCAAGCATAACCACACTAGCAAAAGAAGAACTAGTGTCATCTGATACTGAAGTAGTAAGGAATTTTTTTTTATTTGGGCTTTAAATTTGCGATCTTCCGCACAGAGAACATTACTTTTATCAGTATTAAATATCTAGATTAAAGACTGATTTTCAAATTAGCTAGACTTCTGTCTATCTTGGAGGCACTTCATCTATAAATGATTTTCCGTATTATTGTGGAAATGAGAATTCTTACAACCTTTCAATACATAAGAATTTATCTTTGTTGCATATATATATAGGTATAAATTGTATATTGCATATACATGGAGAGTCGAGAGATGCAGTAGGGGGTAATAATTTAATTTCTACTAATTCTTTGATGGATATTTCTATGGCTTAACTTTAATTTAACAACTACTAATTTAGTTAGATCTTTTTTTAATATTAAAAATTAAGAAATTTGACCACTATTAATAAAATACTAAAATACGAGTGACTCTTAAGGTTTAATGGGAATAAATTCAATAACAAAATTTTGATCCTTAAATTTGTAATGGCTAAAATATTTTGAACATATCTAATTTGGCGCAAAATCTTCTTATATACACAGGGGCGAATTTAGTATGGTTGAATGTGATCAATTGACCTCTGTTTATCTTTAAAAAATTATATATAATTTTCCATATAATTTAAAGTAAATGCTATAAATATTGTAATATTGATATCCATTCACCGTATGTAATATTTTATGATTGACTTTCATTATACTATTTGACTCTCATAATTTAAAGTCTGATTCAGCTCATAATTTAAAGACTGATTCGGCACTGTATATGCATGTTTTTATTTGGTATGGCGAATGCATGTTTTTTTTCCAATGATAAAGTTTTATAATTACAATGTTTATTTTAAATTTTTGGTTGGCCTTTCTGCATGCAATGACCCCAAAATTTGGTTCATGTTAAATAATTTAAAAATAGTTAGAGATTGAACTGTCCAATAATGCTTTATATCCTATCCGTCCGCTTATGCTCCTCAGCTAACAGGTAGAGGTTTCTTCTTTGTCTGTTTCTGCTTAATTCTCAGCTTACCTGTTCGGAACTACTTTGTTTCTATTTAGAAGACATTTGTTGTTTACTTTATATATATATATATATATGCGCTCTATGGACGCACAATCCCATTTTCCAGCGGCTTCAACACATATACACGACAAAATAAAAAAATCCATTCATTAGAGGGTGTTATGATCAGTAGCCAGAATTTGAATCAGGAGTGGACAAAAAAAGTTTCGGGTTATCGGATTATTGAGTCAGTAGGCAAAATTAACTTATATGCTTGAATCATTTTGTAATAAAGTGACACTTTGACACCTTTTGCTTCATTCTGTAACAAACTGACACTACTTGTGTCTTATTAATGGAATTATTAATGGAAATTGGAATCTAGAGATTGATCTCCACATTTCTATTCAAAATACTTGAATCATTTTAATTAATCTCATCAAATTATAAATCAGATTTAAACATAAATCAAGAAAAATATTAACACTCAACAATTTTAGTAAATTATTAGTCGCAGTTTGCAATTTAATTCATTCGATTTAATTGCAGTATTGAATTGTTAAAGAACAGGTATATGCAATTTAATTTCTAGAAGTAGACATGCCAACATATATATACTACTTCATACTCAATTTTAAAATTACAGAAGTAGACAATTACATACCCCTGTTACATGGTCCGCCACTCTTATAATGCCACAAATGAGGCCCCTAAATTAGGATTTAGTGCTGCTTTAATTACGCAATAATTTTTCTCTTTGCTGTTAACCAATGCAATGGATCTAAAGCAGAGAAAACTTATCTCCTTTGCTTATTACAATATTTTAATATCACATGCAGTCAATGAAATATTAGAGTTTAAAATATTGTAGCAATACTTGTGGGGACAATACCATGGTGTTTAAATTTTAAATTAAGCTAAGAAAAAAAAAATTGTTGTGGGGATAACTCCTTAATATTCCTTTGGTCTAATGAATGGAATCTAGCAATATTATTATTTGCTCTAGCACATGCAAAGTTGACCTCCCATTCCAAGGAAAATTTTGTCGCAACTATAACCCAAATAATATCATTTTAAACCTAAAATTAAAGTAAAAAAAATGCCCTTTTTTACTAAGGGTAATTTTAGTATACATTTGACTTTTATAGTACATATATAAATTTGAGTAATATTATTTAAATTATAAATGTGTTATCTATTATTTATATAGCACATATATCGATTTTTGGTTATATTTGGTTCCATTTTATTGCATGGTATCATGAAGTTGTTAAACCCAAATAAATTTTGTAATACAATTATTACATCATGTTTATACATATTTATTCTGGATTTATATGTTTTATGATACTTTTTAAAAAGTAAATTATTTTTTATTCTAATATAAGATAGAATCCGATCTAAGATCTGTTAAGATAAAGCAAATATTAATTGAATATGAATATGCATAATTAAATAAAACTTATAAATTTTCAGTGAAATTTTATTTAGTTATGCTAGAATTTGATACGAATTTGAATAATTAACTATGTACAAAGGTAATTACACACATGTTTTATATAAAGTAACAGTGTATGATTTTCTTGAATCATACACAGTTCCTTCGATGTAAAATGTATATAGACACGGTTTCGCAATTGTGTACAATTTATCGATACTTTCAAACACAATGCGTACAAATATAATTAATAAGTAAATTTTAAAACTTGATACATTATAAAATTAATTATGTAAGTGTTAAATAAAGATCTAATTAATTACTTTCCTACAATCTAAATTATATATAAAATTTGTTAATAAATACTATAACATATTACATTTGGCCTTTTAATATTATTCTTAATTTATTATATGTCCTAAAATAAAATAAAATAAATCAAAACGTAGTAGTGCACTGACTCAAAATTTCATCACTAAATTCAATTGAAAATTCGCATCCCATCTGATGGAAGTCTGTTTTACTCCGGCTCCGTTTAGACAATTTTTTTGTTCATTGAGTGCAAATTGTATTGCTTCTATCGGACTTTTGGTATTGGGTGGATCCACTATATTGGTAGATTGGTTATTCCGTCTAATTTGGTACCTTTTTGTTCCCAAAATTAAGGTAACACTATAATTTCCAACTTTTCCACCTTTGAAAGCTAGAAAGCTATGGGTGAAAACGGGACGATATTGGTAAAATTATATCTATATATATATTTTTAGATACAGATATATACGGATGCAAAGTATATGTCAGACGGATACGGATACGGATCTGAATCAGATCGGATATTTATTAAAATAATATAAAAATATTAAAGTTCATAATATTTATCTAATGGTGAATAACAAAAAAAAAATCCATAATATATATTAAAATATATGTTATATATCTACTATTCGGATACAGATAATTGGAACCTAATATCATATTAGTATTCTTATCCACATAAATATTTGAATATCAGATATCCACATTTAAGTTTTTAACGGATTAAATACAGATCGGATATTATCCGTACTGTTTTCATCCGTATAGGAGCACAACACTGTCAAGTTTTACCGCCTTGTAATTTCCTCTTTAACAATGTTCTCTTCTAATACACAAATAGGAACATAATTCCTATTTTTCATCAAAAAAAAAAAAAACACAATGTTCTCTTCTTATTCCAATAATTGTTTGCTTATAATTCTATCCCAATTATTAATTTGCAACTCCCAAACATATTGTCGTTTGTTTTAATGGCATAACACTTGGGAGATTAGGATTTGGAGAACCTTTACAACATGACATTTTATTCTCTTTAGTTCAAGCACCAACCGTCTACAGAATATTGTATTACAAACTTGACTCTTTATATGCTATATTACCTGCTATTACAGATGCATGTTGTTTTCCAAGAAACAACATCAAGACAAATTATTTTAAATTAATTAATGATTGGGATTTGTTTCTTGGATATAATCTTCTCATTTTAGATTTAGCAATGCTTGTTTCTCTGATGAGCCAATCTGAAAATTACAATGATTGGTGCCAGTACAATACTTGAATCAGTATAATATGGCTAAATGGATCATATATGCATATGCTTGATCAGTATTTTAAAATACATGCATATGCATGGACCCCGTATACAAATGCAGTTAATAGCATCTGCCCAAGATATAATATAATAAATTAGTAGGGCTAAAAATGTAAATTTTACGAGTGATGTGTTTATATACAAAAATTTAAAATTTTAGAATTAATTTAGTATAAAGTCAAGTGATCAAAATTAGAAGATTTATGAATTAATTTTATTTCGTTTATTTTTTGAATATATTATTACCACTTAACTCTATACAAAATTAATTCAATTTTTTTATTTTGCATGTAAATGCATCGCTCATAAAGTAGATTAGTTTTAATAGTTTTAATTCGTTATTTGAAGCCAATTTAATAGATTTTAAAAGTTAAGTTCACAAAAAAGTTTTGTTGAGCTCAAAAACACCTAGTTCTACTCTATATAAGCAACGTCTAATTATACTTATTGGGAAAAACCGGAAAATAGCCATTAATAGTCAGTAGTCAGTAGTCACGGAGGTGGATACACTATATGTAAATGGAGTCAATTGACCCCTATTTATTTTCAAAAAAATTATATTTATTTTTAAATTTGTATATAGTTTAGTAGAAAATATCACAAAACTGTCAAATTGACTCCCATTTTCATCATAAAATTTTTATAAACTTCACCCCATTCAAATTTGATCTCCATAATTTGAAAGTCTGACTCCACCTATGAGTAGCCACTGAACATTATACGGCATATTCAACATTTCTCTTACACATTTGACAAAATCTACCATTAACATATAAATTTGGATTCGGCTCTTTCTCCAGTGCAAAGTTCGTAAGAAGCTGGTAATTAACCCTGGAACAGAACACCCATGATAATTTCTTACAAGCTCCTTACCTAACAATTATGATAAAGGTGTCCTGAAGGGCTGAACCCAAGTTCACTAAATTGGGCTAAAAATAGTTTAGTCCCTACTCGTAGTTTATGGGCTCAAACTACACACATATTCGGCTCTTGTTCAAAGGTTTACAGAATTGATAGAGGGATCACCTAAACAGGCCCAATATCAATAGCTGAAAATGACGAATTTTTAAAGGATTGGGCTTTAAAACTCGTTCCACATGAGTTGACTTAAATTAAGCCCAAAACTAAAGGTTTAACCTTTTCTTTTCCTTTTGCTTTCTTCCTCTGTCAAAGTAAGCTTGACAAATTTGGGCCGGTGTATCGGCTTGATTGGGATTTCATAAGAACACAAAGCCCATATCGCTATAGGTACCTCAATTTTTGAGTTTGAATCCGATTCGTTCGTTATATACTAGTACAAAATTTGACGGGAATATGTGCATTACAGATTTTTGCCAGATTGATCCGACTTCTGATCGGACGACTCAGATTAAAAAATAGTGCATTATCTCATAGGATAAAAAACAATATTGCCTATTATTCTAGAAAAAAAAAAGGTTGATATTGTCTTTCTTTACTGAGTGGTGCATTATTTGTTAATTTTCAGTTTACAGAGAGACCTAATAGAACGCCATTATCGGAATAGAGCTAACGGCTTCTAATGGTGTCATTCAAATTATAACAAAATTCAAAACAGAAAAAATTTAGTAAATTTTATTTTTAATGCCAAAAATTTTTTTTTGGCCAGAACAGATGAAGGGACACAATTTTGTTATTTTATTTTTGTAGACAGTTATTTGTATTTTCAGTATAAATTATACTGAATCTAGTCATCCTATAAAGAATGTCAGGATGTATCTTATCAGATTATCAATTAATTAAAAAAAAATGTTTCTATATTTTATGTGTTCTGCTAAAAACAGTTATTCTCGCTACTTGTTTCGTTACATATGATAAATAATTGAAATAATTTCAAAAACTAATATTTAATTTAGTAGCAAAAGATGCACCTGCATGGGAGGTTGCAGTTTTGAACTCCAAATTTTATGTTCTTGTATATGTTGAAATTTGAAAGGCTAATTTTTTTATTTTTCTCTCTAAAAAAAAAATAAAACAATGTCATCCTTGTAAAACAATTTCCATCCTTAGTTATGAAAAAAAGAAACAGAGAAAATTTTATAATAAATCTATTACTGTTTTCAGCTGTCCGGGAGGTTTATCGGTTTAACTTTGAAATTTATCAGATGATATTAAACTCGAGCGATTTTTTTTTTCAGATGATTAATTTGGACTAGTGGTTTTAATTTTAAAACCAAAGTGTCAATATTTTCTTTATTATTTTAATTCTTTTAGTATCTCAAAAATTGAGAAATAAACTATTTTGCTACATTCATGTCAAAAAAATACTTAATATCTAATTTATACAAATCGAACTATAAATTTTAGAAACTCAAACGCTGGGCTAATCAATTATATACTGCTAATTAGTCGGTTTAAATTCGGTCATTTCAAATTGATTCAGTAGTGTTAAAATTAAGTTGATAACAGCTCATATGACTACACATAAAAAATTTATAAACTTATATTAACCTGCACATTATTCATTCCTACGTATATCATCATATATATATATACGTAGATCTCCAAAACAACATAATACGCATCCAGTGATACAGCATTTTTCTGACACACATATGATCGCCATAAATTATAAAATGATAAATGTGATGTTGAAAACGGAAGCGAGAGCTTTAATTTTACGGCTGAACAAATATGAAATTAAGATATTAACAACGCTGTTTTTGTTTTATGAAGTGTATAGAAAGTAAGTCAAAATAAATAAATATATATATAGAGAGAGAGAGAGGGGGGCTATGGTGAATTATAATGTATAAGCTCTTTTGTATATTGGACTCTAAACCGCTAGATTTGAAGTTCAAACAGTCGATATAAAGGGCTCAACATGTTCTCCATATTAAAATGTACTTGGAGATCAAATTTTTTTTTTTTGAAATTTTTTACTATTTATTTAGAATTTTTGAAAATCGTTATTTTCATAAATTTCTGGACCATAGGAAAACAATAATTTTCAAAAATTCTTAAAAAAAATAGCAAACAATTTTAAAAAAATATATAAAATTTGGTCTCCAAGCATGTTTTAATATGGACATCAAACTGAACGGTTTGAATCGGTTGTTTAAAAATCAAAACCAACACTTTATGGTAACAATGTACAACAGAAATATACATTGCAATGCACCATAACCCAATTCTCTCTCTATATATATAACTTCTTCACTTCATATATAATGACAAAAATATGGCTTCAATATTTTTATCCCGAATATGCCGTTGTCAAGATTCTACTTCTATTTTCAAATTATAATTCCCAAAATGGACCATTGGATCATATAGGTCGACGAATTTAATAATCATTTGCAGCCCAAAATTTAGTTGGGCCTGATTGGATAAGGCCTGCTTAGGCTTATACAATAAATGAGTTGCATTAGGATAAATTACAACTAAATACCACATCTATTATTTTAGGAAAGAGATCACCTGCCTCCGGAAGTAGGATTTTTCTGCCTCCAGTGAAACTGACATGTGGATCCAGACAAGTTTATAAATTTAAATATTGATTTTTAGTTTTAGTGTGGACCCACGTGTTAGTGACTCAGGAACAAAAAATTTCTGCTCCCTGAATTCAGTCCCATTATTTTAACCATCACTCACCAGCCACTTCGGCTGTAAACAAAACAAGAAAATATTTTAAAATTATTCTTACCTATCTTCTCTTTTCTTCAATTTCCCCACCTTCTTTCTTGCAAAATCTTTTGTTCTTTGTTTACTGTTTGTCTTAAATATTGTAAAAATTGGCTAATTGAAAACCTGAAGTCCAGCCTTCTATCAGCAAAAAGATAAAATCTATGTTAACAAGAAAAACCCAATTTGTAAAAATTTAATTACTAATTTTAGAGCAAGGATAGGTTAAAATTTATAGTTAAGTAATTTAGTCTCTTTGGCGGTAAATGCCTTGAATGCAATTTTTCAAACTTCAAAACAACTGAAATCATTCTATTTCCCAATTAATACTGCAATACAGATACTGATAAAGCAGAGAAGTAAAATTACAAATAAAAAAAATATATAAAACCATCTCTAAATTGAGGTGAGCATTAGTCTCTTTCTGAGTTTTAGTACATTGTCTCCAAAAAGGGGAAAAATATCAAAAAAGAAAGAAAAAAAAAAAAAAAGGCAGAAAATGCAGCTAAAGCAAAAGGCTACAAAACTACCCACCACATCTACTAAAAAGCTATACTAAATCCTAATGCATGGCATTTTTTTTTTTTTTTGCTTCTCTCACTCACTCTTTCAAAGAAAAGAGGTCAAACTTCTTGCTAACCTAGGTCCTCCTATTTTTCTTCTTGTTGATGTTGATGTTGCATGAATTGCCATGACCAAGCAAGTCGATCAGCACCGGACTCTTGCACTTCGGGCAGGTCGGATCTTCTTCTGACAACAAAACATACATGAAGCACCTAGGGCAACCCGCAAGGACCATCGACGTGGCCTCATGATCATTTTCTGATGACAGACAGGAACTAGGCGATGATGAAAATGACGATCCCGTCGGTGATCTACGGGAGGTGTAATATTCTTCCATATTTGGTGGTGATAAGTTCAGCTGCAGATCAAGCTGAGGGCTGCTTGTTTTCCCATTCCTTCGGCTCATTTTTATCTTTCGTCGCTTGTATTAATAATAAATATCTACCTGCATAATGTTACAAAACGGAAAATAATTTCATTAGAAACAGAAATTAAATAAAAGGGTTATTAATTTCATTACATGTAAAGAGGAATATAATTACCTTGAAGAGGAGGCTTGGAGAGGTGATTGAGGATAAATGGTTTGGGATGGATTTAGGATTTGGAGTAAAGAGGAAATGATTGTGATGGCTGTTATATAGGGAAAGATAGAGAAGGTTTAATTAGGTCATGGGGTTAATTTAATAGAAGATAAGAAGCACTTAGGCTCACGTTTTCTCTCCTTTCAATTCATCAGATGGGTTGTCGGGCACTTAATTAATGATATCTCGATCGTTGGTCAAGAGGAACTAAATGCACACCGAGCAGTGGGAAATTAAGGAGAGCTACACCATATATATGAGATTATTTTATTATCATGAATCGGAGTGGACTAAGTGCATGTATGTGTGTGATTATATTGGATTCATTCATTGTATTAATTGGCATGCAGGAAATTAATTATTACATTAGAGACCAATGAGATTTTAGCTTGGGCGCCTTTTGAAGTATATGTTGCGTGTTTTTGACCTATGCTCATTGGGGTCCAAGAGAATCAACGTACGTGTGACATATTACAACGACACCATGCATCAGTCTGAATTTAGTACGTATTGTCAGAAGATGATATATACCACTTAAATGAATGGGACCAGTAGGAACAAGGAAGTCACTGATGAGTGATGATCAAGCGTGGGTCGGATGCCCATCGGACTCGAACTGAGTTCAATGGATTCTATAACGGGAGCAGCTTGGGTCAGATGCCCATCGGACTAAAATTGGGTCCGATGAGTTTCATAACCGTCCGATCTGATTTAAGATCAGTGAGCACGGATATTAAAGTGAAGTACACAAATATTAAAGCAATGTGCACAGATTTTAAAGTGAATCGGACGGTTATGGAACTCATCGAACCCAGTTTGAGTCCGATGGGCATCGGACCCAAGCTGCTCCCTTCTATAACTGTTTGATAAATTCCCTTTAGGATCCGTTGCGCGTTGCTTTAATATTGGTGCGCACGGATCGGACGGTTATAGAACCATCGAACTTAGTTTGAGTCCGATGGGCATCGGACCCAAGCTGCTCCCCTTATGAAGAGATAGGAGTAGGTCCGATGGGCATGAGACCTACTTTTAGATCCAATTAGCTCTAACACCGTACGATTAGTATCAAAATTTGTGCGTACAAAAATTGAAACAGACATGTATGGATTTTAATGTAGTTCGTACAAATCTTAATGCAGATTAGATGATCACTACACCTATCGAACCAAAGTAGGTCCGATGGACATCGGACCTATAGCTTTTTCGAGTTTAAAGGGTCCATTGGACATGCTCCAAAACTCTATTATACATGTTTTGCTCACTGTCTGGACTTTCTATTTACTTTCTTTCTGAATTCCTTTTCATGCGATGCATTTAGGACCTGTTCAGCGGACTATTAGGAATGAGTATGAGTACGGAAATTGAACTAAAAATTAATGTTCATGTGAGAAAAAAAAATTCAGTTGAACTAATTTTTTTTTTCCCGTGGGAATAATGAAGTGGCCGAACAGATCTTAGTCTTCCTTGCAACGGGAAATTACCTACTCTCATTTGTCTTATGAACTACTCTTAACACAAATTAGACGTAGGAAGGTTCTTATATATTTTTTGGTCAGTTCTATATATACTTCAATTATCCGGTGTATATGGATTTTAAATGTCCGTCCGTGTGTTTAATTGCATTTTGGGAGAATTTTATGTGTTATACACCACCCCTTAAAAATTTCAAATTACGTAATTCTTCGTCTAAAATTCATAATATGATATTACCTTTCAAAATTTGAAAAACTCATATTCCGATTTATTGGTTTCTCTATTAACACTCATCAAAAATTTATAAAGTACTAATTTTTATCATTTATTAAAAAATAAAAATAGAAACATATTTTAAGAAAAATATTTAATCTCCTAATTTATCAGTTTTAAATAACAAATTAATGATTCATTTTTTTTTACTATTGGCACACACAAGCATATATATAAATGTTATTGCATATGCAGGGCAAATCTAGAATATTCATGGGGATCAAGAAAAGAGATAATTGAGTTCAAACCCATTAGCTAACCAGGTACTTAAAACAATGATTTAACTTATAATTCTCAATACTTTGACTTCAATTTCCAATGCTCTTCCTTCTAATTTCAAATGCTCTGACTTTTAATCATAATTACCAATCAGAATTCAATCAATTTATCCTAATTTTAACTCTAATTACAAATCAGCATTCCAGATGGGAGCAAATATTTTTTCAGGAAGAGGCAAAGTTGATTTCGGCCTATAGATCTCCAAAAAATTCAAAATTTAGGATCCATTGTCCTTTACTGGGTTTGCCCTTGTGTGTATGTGTTACAAGTAGATAAATAAATAATTTGTCATCGAAAAACGCTAATTATACGTTTTAATACTTTAACACGGTGAAGCAGGAGACAAGAAGTTGTGCATCCATTTTTATTTAGGATTTAGTACATTTCTAATTAGGCCTGTAAATTTGCAGTCAAGTTTTATTATATTCTAATGATTAAATTTTCTATTGTGCTATTTACAAATTTTATGTTGTGTCGTATTATTTTATTAAATTTATTAACTTCTCCTTGAGTAGTGTATATTTAATATCTAATAATTATATGTTACAAATACTTGTGAAAAATAAATAAATTGATTTAATGGGAAAAACTTAAAAAAAATATAGGAAAAACTAGTACAAAATGGAAAAAAAATGCGTAGAGAGAATTTTAATTATGTGGTGTACGTGTGAGGGGGTGGCCGGATTGATAAAAAAATAATCGGATTGTTAATTCAGTATTATTAGAAAGGACAAGGCTTGGTTCAAATAGTTTTGGACCGGACACTGTCTAAAACATCTAAAAATCGTATAATTAAAATCCGAATGGTCGATCCAAACCGCTCAACATGATTTTCATATTAAAATGTACTAAAAAAATTAAATTTTATATTTTTTGAATTTTTTTACTATTTTTGTAGACAAGTACAAAATCATTGTTTTTGGACTGTTCAGAAACAATGATGTTGTACGTATCTAAAAAAATAGTAAATAATTTTCAAAAAATATAAAATTTGGTCTCTGAGCACATTTTAATATGAAAATCATGTTGAACTATTCAAATTGACTGTTCGGACTTTAATCGTACGATTTTTAGATGTTTTGGACGGTGTCTGGTCCAAAGCCATTGGACCAAATCTTATTCCTATTAGAAATGTCTAATAAAACCAAATCGATATTAGTCCCAAAAAAAAACACAGAAACTAATTTTTTTTTCCAATATTTTATTTTTGGAATTTATTTAAATAAAAAAATTTGCTGGATGGAAGAATCCGAACCAGATCTGTTGTGTTAGGCTGCTCACACGTGTGTGGACCGGTAAGCTGATTGCTGCAGGATTCATCTGATCTTCAACGTCGTTTCTCAAGCTTCGTTTCGTGTTGTACCTCATTTTACAGCATTAATTTTTGAATATTCTCTTGTGCGACCTAATGGGCAACCACAATAGATCTGAACTGGAGATGTCCCTTTCTATTGGGGGGTGGATGATTTTTCAGCATCTCCGGATTGTGCACATGATTAGCCATTTTCCTTTTGATAATTTCTTTGGCCTTCCGATTATAATAAGACGAGGAGGGATCAAAATTCAGATTTAAACCGGATATACTAAAATATACTTGCAGATTAAATTTTATATTTGTTGAATTATTTTACTATTTATTAGAATGCATACAAAAATTCAATGATATGAAAATAACGATTTTGTGAAATACTTTATAAATAGTAAAAAAATGTAAAATTGGTCTCCAAGCACATTTTAATATGGAGATCATATTGAACGGTTTGAAATGACTGTTTGGACTTTAAAAACTTTGAAAATATAGAGTGTAATTCGGTGTCACAAAAAACAGTACAAGTGGATCCCTCCTCTTATAAGACAGTACAACCAATATTTCCTACTAATATTTGTTGGATGTGGATTTAATGAGAAAAAAAAAGGTAAAATTAATTTATACATAGTGATTTCTCTGTCAGATTAGTATTTTTTTTTCAGGCAAAAACACCAAAATCAAAACATGAAAAAAAAAATTATTACAGATTTACTCGCACATAATGTTGTTTAATTTTGACGTACATAAAAAGCAACATTACTTATAAAAAAATAAATCATAAAATTTAGAATTGCGTTCCATTAAATATAAAAAGTCTCCTAGTTTACTTGTAGCCCAAAACAAAAATCGAAAAGATGATTCAGCCTATATTTTTAATAGTGTCTCGTGCAACAGTAGAAAATTAAATTAAATTAAAGAAGGTGAAAATGTAGAGCAACTCTTCTAATTTTACAAAAAAAATATTTCGGGGTGTACGACTGTATATATTAAAAAATTAATCCCAAGAAGAGGCTTTAAATGAAGCTATTAACTATCAACCTAGATAACCGTTACATGGAGAATTAATGCCCTCGTAAACTCAAATCAAAGCAATTAAGGGTAAGCTATGCTAGTATTTATTTATTAGTTCGTACGAGCTATATCGGATCCGGAGTCAATTAAGAAGTGGTTAATGACTTAATTATACGCACAAAGCTCGAGGTTAAGTGCGTACCCGTTAACCTTATAATTTGTTTTTATTTATAATCAACCATATCTCCATCCTGATCCGCCAACAGCTAAGATTGAAAAATGAATTTCAGATTTAATATCAACTCTCCAATCATATAATTTGTCTTATTTTGATTAAATATATCTATTTTATGTGTAGAAGTCTAAATTTAGTTAAAAATTATACTCGCCACATATACTGCTATATAGTTTGTCACAATTAAGAATGAATTTTTACCAATTTGTTTCCGTATTTCTCCTTCAATCTATTTTTTATTCATGTAAATAAATTATTTTCTTATTTCTTCATTTTCTCTTACTCATGCATTTATATCATATCTTATGAAATAAATGGATTCATTTTCATGCTATATTTGAGCCATTTTTTTTTCATTTATTGTTTCTTTTATTGTTATTTATTATTTGAATTTCTGTTTTTTTTCTTGTGTGCCTTTTATTTTCATTTAATATATTTTTTTTTAATTTTGTGTGAATGTCAAACAAAAAGATATCTTCGTATTATATTCAATTTTATAACATGTTTCCGTTACAACGCCCGGGCATCATACTAGTAATTTGTTAAGAGCATTTTTATCGGTAAGAGCTTGGGTCCGATCGATGCCCATCAGACTCAAACTAGGTCCGATGGGTTCCATAACTGTCCGATCTGCTTTAAGATCCGTGCGCACGTATATTAAGCGAATGTGCACGGATATTAAGGCCACGCACACGAATATTAAAGCGGATTGAACGGTTATGGAACCCATCGGACCCAGTTGGAGTCCGATGGGCATAGGACCGAAGCTGCTCCCATTTTTATCCACTGGATCCTAGAAGAAGTATTTTAGTTACGACAGGTTCACTGCCAGGTATTGTGCACCTATAGCACTGACAAGCAGATGGTAATTTATTTCGTATCAGGGCTCACCATACTCTTGGTTTATCCAAATATTTTACATGAATGCTTTCCTTATCAAGCAGATGGTAAGAATAATTTTCAGCATAGCATTTATCAAAATTCACCATACTATTATTTTCTAAAGATTGTTTTCTGATTAAACTTGGATCAAATAAGAGGAAGATTTTTTTTTTTTTTTTTTGGCAAAAATCCATCGCATCTGGATGACAAAATCCGAATATCCATGCATACACGCTTAAAATGCTAGAGGATAATGTTGTGCTTATTGATATTGTGTTTTCTACAAGAAATTAAGCATCCGATTTGCTTGTTTGAATAAACAAGTAGCTAGCTAGGGGGCAAGGCATTGAACAATTGCATTAGTGATTATAGTTTAGCACTTGATATATATCGATTAAAAAAAGTGCACGATGGCAACAGCATCTGAGAGGAATGGAGAATTCCATTCCCCAATGCATGCATGCATGTCGCCGAATCTACAAGTTATCTTGCATTATCTTACCGACCACAGGCACATAAATAGTTGACCGTACGTGCGTGCATATATATTGCACCTCTTCTCATGTCCATTTCATTCCACTTTCATATTTAATGCACTGCATGCCTCCGAACCACAGGTCATGCTCTGAACCTGATATCTTATTATATTCACAAAGTCTTTATTCTGGCTACATCTTTAATATCTCTGATAACTGTCAACAATAATTTGCTAAATATACAAACCTACGAGAAGTAAGAAAATTTAATTGTTTTATAGTAATATTTAGAGTAGAACTAGCTAAGGTGTTCTTAAGTTTACCAAGCTTCTTTGTGAATTCAAATGTAAAATCTATCGAATTGGATTCAAACGACAAATTTAAATCGTTGAAAAAATTTCTATCTTACGAGTGATGCGTTTACATGTGAAAATTTTAAAATTTCGAATTAAATTAGTATAAAGTCAAGTGGTCAAAATTAGAATCTTTATAAATTAATTTTAATGCATTTATTTTTTTGATGTTTTTCGACCACTTGACTTTATACAAAATTAATTTAAAATTTTAAAATTTTCGCATGTAGACGCATCACTCATAAGATAAAATAATTTCAACAGTTTGGATTCATTGTTTGAAGCCAATCCGATAGATTTTAGAGTTGAGTTCACAAAGGGGATTGGTGAACTTAGGAGGCCATAGTTATACTCGTAATATTTATATGTTAAAAATAAGTAGTTAAATGTTTGCAACAACATTATAACAATATACAAAAAAGAGATGAACTATAGCTTTGAGTGACATGACGAACAACATAACAATATCATAGTGATCGAGATCGCAACCACACAAGTACTATTTTTGTAACTAACTAAATATTTATAATAACCAGTAAATTAATATTAAAATAAGATGGTAAATAACTAAATATTCAGAAAAAAAAATGAAGATTTTTGTGCATCTTAATGCATTATTTTTTCTTAAAAAAACTTTATTTTTTTTACTGCTTCACTTGATATATGCTAAATGAATTTAAAATTTTAAAAAAATATATGTAAACAACACTCTCTTGAATTAAAGGAGATCACTTTGAACGGTTTATATTCATCGTTTGAAACCGGGACGATTCTTTTTTAACCGGAGCATATCGATTGAAATGCTACCGGAAACATATTAGGCGGACTCATATATATAACTAATTATATAATAAAAAAATTCAAGCATGTGAGATTTTTGTAATCCCACCGTCAAATTTGTCACAACTAGCTAAATATTTACATTAAATAATTAATTATATAAGTAACTATGTATATATATATATATAATGAGACACTAAATTCGTCAGTAATATTGTGTCTTGCATTATAACTTTATATTTAATTACTTCAATTATCAAACTCTGGTTCATTGAATTTGAAATTTTGAAGGTACTAAAGACATTAATAAGGGTGAATAATTGGTGGACAGAAAACATTAATCCATAATACTAAAAATGTAGCCCCTATAATCTCTGACCTACTTTAGCTATAGGCCTATAGGTTTTCTTCGTACTATTGTTTATATATATGTTAAGAAGTATCCAATGGCATGTTCCCGCCTGTTAGTTATTTCGAAGGTTCATCTTACCAGTACATGCATGCAGCAGTACGCAGCTAACAGCGCAAGCAAGCAACTAACTGGTTAAAGGCTTAAAGCAAAGGACGGGTAAAACTAAATTAATTAATAAACATATATGCATTCGAATTCGACAGCTGGGTTGGCTTCAGGCCTTCAGCCATCGATCATCAGGTCTTGGTTTAGTCCCACTCCCATCTGGTTTTCATTGAACAGTGTGCCAAGCCTCTGACTTTTCAAACTATTTCCAACTGGTTATGGTTTCAGAAATGTGAGTTAAGTAAAACACGTACGTATACTGATTACTGAAGATGAAGTCGAGATCTTTCCCGCCTAATCGAATGGAAATGGAAATGGAGTTCAAACGCACAGACGGAACTAGAAAATTATAATAGAGAGTGCTAAAATTTAAAAGTAAAATATGTTGTTGGTGAGAATTGAACCTATGTTTTTCACAACTATAAAATAAGTTCTAACTACTAGGTCACAAGTGAACATGTAATATTTTATGAGGAGGGCTAGACTATATATATTTTTTTTAAATAATAAATTTCAATATATCTAACTACAATTTTAAAATCATAGGGTGACTTAGCACTCGTAGGGATGAATGTAAATCCGCCCTTGTTCAAACGTAAATAGAGATTACTCATATATAATTTTCTTACTGTGAATGGAGTCATTTTACGCTAATTGTAACATTTTGTTATAAATTATATAGAAAATAAGTTACAAATCAAAAATTTAATTTCGAAAGAAAAATAAAACACTCTATTCTTATATATACTGTATGGACTTCTTCTACCAATAATGATCTCTGAGATTATTATGACTTTTGATCATACGTAAACATAGAATTTGTATCACCTAAGGTATATAGAAATAATTTTGTTTAGATCCGGATGATAAGACTGTCTGAACAAAATATTAAAGGAGCCCCACCTGGGATCGGATTGGTCCTAATTCTAATCGGACAATCCTGGTCTAAACAGAAATATTCTGTTACTCAGAGGATATGGATATTATCCGTAAAGTGCACACAAGAAATAATGCTTATGAAATACATTTAACGACCTAAATTAAAAAGCACTTCCATCCCACGAATGCATGCCTATGAAAGTGTGCATTGTAAATCTAATATATATATAATATATAGCGACATGTCATTCTATGTTTCAAATTGACAATTAATGCGCGCGCGCGGAAGAATAGTCTGTCTTTCTGTCAAAATAAATAAATAATTAAGTTTAACCTAATGATGTTTTCCTTGCATTATTTTAATCGCTTAACTAGATGATTTCTTTGGTAGGATTTTGTATTAAATGAATGAACTTGTAATATACCGAGGCATTAATTAGCTGTTTCCAATAATGTGCTACATTGTATTACATGTGCAATTAATTCATTAATTAATTAATGTGAAAAATAATATGGGCCGAGAAGGCGCAGAAGGCCCATATTAAAACAAGCATATCTGAAGGCCGAAACCCGCACTAACCTTGTTTGTTGTGGACCTATAAAACGGCCCAATTATGTCTCCCTGTTCTTGGAAAGTGAAGCACGAACAAAGCTTATGTTTCTGAAGAACAATGCACAAAGTAACTTCATCTCTGTTGTTCTGAAGTTCGATCGGAGAGAGGCAGAGAGAGGAGACGATCTTCACTAAGAAATGGGCAACGCTCAGTCTCCGGCGACCAACCAACGCTTTATCACGGCGAGCAGGTATTACCCTGACTTGAACTTTTTTTATCTGATTAATTTTGTGTTAATTATCATGTACCTCAATTTCTAAAAGGAGCTATTTTGCTTTTCAAAAACAACCCAAAGGGCCTTTTCCAAAGAAGGGCTAGAAGAAAAGCGCTCGGTGTTCGCCTCCCTAGCCTCACAGTCTCAAAGCGATGGCAAGTTCCTCTTTCAATCTGTTTTCCAGGTACACCCCTGACCCCTCTCTCTCTCTCTCTCTCTCTTTCAATCTAGTAGTTGCTCAAAGTGGAGGTATCAAATATCAATCGTGCCTTATTGGCCGTTATGACTTATGATACCTCCTGGCATTTAATAATAATTCATCTTATGAATTTGAACCAAATTGTGGGTTTCAATTTTGATAGGAATATTATGGGATTCATGGTGCGCTCATGGATAGGTTGTTTCAATTAGTTACGCAAGAAAGAAATGATGGCAGGCTTACATTTGAAGATCTTATAATCACTAAAGTTTGTGACTTCTCATCTCATCTTTTCAAATTATTTTTATGTTTCCTTTATGTAGAGTTTTAGACAGTCAGGCAATGCTATTAGATATTCTATATCTTGCAATTGAACATATCTTATGTACTTTCCTGATATGATGTCAGGCTACTTATGAGAAGGGAACTCCAGATGAAATTGAAGAGTTTATATACCGGCTATGTGATGTTAATGGAGATGGTGCTTTAGGAAGGTACATAGCTCAAGTCTCAACCAAAGTCATGGTACAGTCTCAGCTAATTAAGGTTATGGATTCAAATAAAAACATTCAGGGTAGATGCTGGTAATGAAACTAATTGGTAGTGTTACATGCCAGCAGCGCTTACCATCTACCATAGCTGAAATTGGGTTTAATTTATTAATCCAAGTTAGAACCTTTTACCTAACTCAGCCAGGTAAAATATATTTATTAGTCATCAGCAGTACCTTTCCTATTCACAGCATAATTGACCCAGTCTGTGTGCCAGTCAGACCAGAGATCAACAATGGTACCAAATATCATTCTGATACCTTTGGAACTGGATATACCAAAATGTTAGAAATGCTAGAGATCTCATTTGGGCTTCTAGAATCGCAACACAGAATCATTTTTCTGTCAACAGAGGTTTAATTAGGACACTGGAAGAAGTAATATAAAATCTAATTATAGTGGACAATGATATTATCTCTTGAGATATTTTATTTTGTTTGACACAAAGTATATTCTCGACTAAAACGGAAGGTAGAGTTCCCAAAAAATTTCGAGTTTTCTTAGAATAATGTAGGACAAATATTCCAACTTCTATTAATGACTGAAATAGCTCATTGGAGGAAAAATTAGAAAGAATAAACTGAGTTATTGAGTTGGACAAGATTATTCGACGGAAAACAAGTAAAAAACTGTTTGCTTAGTAAATCAAAAGTACAATTTTGATGAATCAGAAACTATAAAACCTTGTTGAGTAAAGTGAACTTAAAAGAAGCAAACTGTCAAGAGGATCTTCACTTCGTCCATGTCAAGAACTGCAACTCAAAATAAACACTACTGTCAGTAGGATCTTCATTTCAGCCATGTTGAGAATAGAAACAAAGCAACAGTTGTGCAAAGCACATGCTTGAAAGTGAGCCATTTGATGAGTATTGCAAAGGACGTGGTAGAAAGTGAGTCATTTGATGAGTGTCACAAACAGAGTACATAAATCTCGGTTCTGTTCAACAGCATGTGCTTTGCAAAGCGTTGTCACAGTTTGTTGCTAAAGAATGAGTAAAACCAAAAAGACGAGAAAGTCCACCGCAATTAATTTTCTTTGGTTTTTGATTTTAAGATTAATTTTCCTCGTACAGTTGAACTAAAGTTTACTCCGGATTTTGATGAATGTCGGACAAGCTGCATTGCAATGTACGTGGCATGAACCCAATCTTAAACATGAATGTTAGACACGACACCTACATAGGAATTTCCACAATAACACCTGTCGGGTTTGTGTTGGGCATGAACATGCTGTGTTCCAGATGCATATTTATTATATCTATTCAGAAGGGTCTTTGCTAAATAAATTACATTGGAGGTGCGTGTTAGGAAAATAATTTCCACCCATATCAGATTTTTTTTATATTATAGTGTTTGTGATCTGCATCACGGGATGCTGAATACCAACCATCTGTTTTCTTTTGTTTATCTCAAATTTAATGTAAAGGAGGTTCACTAATAATAGTTAAAACAAATATCCTTGGAAAGATTTCTGGACTCACCAATGTCAATGAAATGGAGGAGTTAAGCAGCAATGTAATTGATTCTGCAAACATCATCTCCTTTGGCTTCCTGATTTCATCCTAGTGCATTAAATCTGTTTTAAACAATGTTGTTTACACTGAGAATTCTATCTGAAAACAAGTAAAAATTTAGTTTTTATGAACTTAAAAAGTTAAAATTGACTATGAAAAATGAGGAGGGTTCAAATGCCGCATGCCTCATTGTGCCTCACATTTTATATCTCCGTTTTCAAAGTTCAAACTGTCAATTTGAGCTGCTCTACATTTCTTCATATAAAATATGCTTGGAGACCAAATTTTATATTTTTTGGAAGTTTTTTACTTCTTTTTTTTAAAATACGTACAAGATCGTTGTTTCTGGACCATCCAAAAACAGTGATTTTGTACCTATCTAGGAAAATAGTAAAAAGTTCCAAAAAAATATAAAATTTGGTCTCCATGCATATTTAATATGAATATCATGTTGAACTTTATGGATCGACAGTTTGAACTTTGAAAACGAAAATATAGAATATGAGGCACGAGGCATTTGAACCCTCCTCATGAAGCCAAAGGAGATCAGTTTTCCATATATTTAAATTAAATCATGAGGAGATCTATTACCATCCAGCCGCACTCCCTGGTTGTTTAAGTAATAAATAACAAAATGTAGCTATAAATAACTAAAAACAAGGAAAAGTTTCTCTTTTTACAAGGCTATATTTAGTCCATATAAATTGAGTGCTTTGGTTACATCTACAGATAACAGAAAGGATATAAGCCATATTTCAGGGACTAATTGTTGGGTGTTATTTTCATACAAAGTAGAATGTTAAGAAATTCTATCTTCCAGGGATGACCTTCAATCTGTTCTAGAATCGATCGAGCGAACCATTTTTACTGATGAAGTTGAAGAAACTGACTCCGCCTCACAAAATGGAAGGATGGCCGTGTTTCTCAATTCTGCAACATTTTCAAACTCAAAAGAAAGCATGTCACTAAAGGATTTCAAAAGTTGGTGCAGCCACGTCCCTTCTGTCAGGAAGTTTCTGGGAAGTTTGTTGATGACCCCTGATCCAGGTACATTTTTCTGTCTCGCGTTTTGCAATTTCAGTTTACATCTGATTGAGAATTTTGTTTGTGTACCTACTAAGTGTTGAAACATGCATATCCTTGTAACAGATATAATATTTCATATGCCCCTCTATAACAGGCATTTTGTTGAATGTATCCAACCTCCCCTACATTTTACACAAATTCTAAGTGAGAAAATCTGGTATTGATGAAAATATTGTGCATATCTAAGTTTGTAGGGGTTTATGTGAAGTTCTTAGTACCTTAGGTGTAGACAAGACATTCTCGTTTGGTAGATAAATTAATATTTTTGACAATTGATTGCATGCGAAACTATGCTGGTGATCTCTCTAATACCAAGGCCTAGTAAGGTCCTTCAACTTGATACCCCAAAATATTTTTTTTTTCTTTTTATTTATCTTTTTAGGCAGACCAGGATTTCAAGTGCCCAAACTGGACTATCCTTCGAATGTAGATTCTCACATGCTTATATTGAAAAAAGAATTTGCATGGCATGTTGGAGGTGCACTTACTCCACAAGAGGCCGAAAATTGGAGGCTCTTATACCATAGCTCTATTCATGGCCTCAGCTTCAACACATTCTTAGGAAACATCTCGTGAGTACATACATATGTAATATTTTTGTTTACAATTCAGCACGAAGAACAATTACACTATCCTTTTCCACACTGGTCATTGGTTTAGGTAGCAATCCATTTTAGTGATGGTTTAGGAATTCTTTATTGGTTATTTATAATTAATTGAGGTAAGCTTAGGCTTATAATAATTAGAATGATAATTTCATGCTTGAGGATTAATTGACAAAATATGGATTAATTTGAGGTTTCAAATTGATAAATAAAACTTAATTGGGTGATTTGGACAATTGGTTATTTTATGTAAAAAAAAAATTTCAGAAATGGAGATGGGCCCACTGTCCTAGTAATTAGAGATAAAGAAGGCTATGTATACGGGGGATATGCATCTCAGCCGTGGGAAAAACACAGTGATTTTTATGGTGACATGAAATCTTTTCTTTTCCAATTGCACCCTCAAGCCTCCATCTTTAAACCTTCTGGTGCAAACTCAAATATACAATGGGTATGATTTACATAATTTCTTCTATTCCAATTATCGCTTATTTGAGTTAAAGTTGAGAACAGTTGACACTTAAGACAGGACGCGATAGCAGTTAATTGGGTGAATGACCAATTATTTGGACATTGAAATACACCAATTAATTGCTGAAATATCATGAACTGCAGATTCAAAACCAAATTGTGATATCGAAAATACTACACATGACCAAACTGATCCCTTTTTCCTAATTTCTTTAGTTCGGTGTTGGCTTCAGCTCTGAGAGCATCCCTAATGGAGTCGGGTTTGGTGGAAAACCCAACCATTTTGGACTCTATCTTTCCGCAAACTTTGATCGAGGTCACACGTTTTCGTGCACCACTTTCAACAGCCCCTCTCTTTCCAAGTCAAACTACATAATACCAGATGTGATAGAATGTTGGGGTATTCAGTTAGAGACGGGGGCACAAAACGAAGACAATCGGCCAGGGGCGGTTAAGGGGACAGTTCTGGAGAGGTTTAAGGAAGACCGCAACATGCTCAAATTGATTGGCTTGGCTAGCTCTACAGCTGATTAGAGGGGGTTTTTTGTCATATAAATATTGTGTATTTTTTCATATACATAGAGTGGAGGAACTGATATTTCATTTGTCATATAAATACTGCGTATACAACATTTGTATTCTGGGACGTAACATTTGTATTATTGAGGATCAGATTTTTAGTTCATGGAAATTGGCGGTTTATCAGCTAAATCTTTCACATCTAATAAAAAAAGAGATTCTAAGCATAAATTTCATGAACAAATGCACTCTATACAAAATCTTATCCGTTCCTAAACTTGTCGCAATAGAATATTCACTGACTAAAATGCCAGTAGCTAAGAAACAAATTTTAAGTAATACATGATGATGGTTCGTAAATAATTAATGCAATGTCAGAAAAAAATCCCTGGTGAAACATAATCTTTGAACTATACAAGGCAGCAAGTGCAGAACAAAATACTAGGCTTTTTTTCTTGCAGAAACAAAATGGTAGGATGTCACTGGCACGAGAATCAGGTGTCACCTGAGAAACAAAACAAAAAAAGATGATAACATAAAGAGAAAAAGCATGGTGATGTTTATGTCATGTGTGACCTCCTTGGTTGGTCAGATTCAGATATTCCCCACCTATAGCAATGATAACACATTTTTGCAACCATTATTGGCCCCCTTCTGTACAGCCCTGTTTGCGGCACGCCTTTGATCAGTTTCTCTTTGTGTCCAGTTCAAAAACTACTGCTCCTCTCCAGTGTATCAGAAATAATAATGCCTGATTTATTTGGCGGTTGCAACTTGCAAATCTGGTGTCAAAGTCGGTGCTAAAATTGTACTAACTAATAATTAATCCCCACAATTTCTGCTAAAAACAAGGAATTTTTTTCAGAAACCTTAAATAAAAAAAGAGATGTTATTTATTTATTAGTATTATTATTTTGGTTACAGCAATGGCCCGTAGGCCTAAGAGATTTTATCAAACCAATCTGATTATTTTGGTTTTTACAAAAACTATAAGAACCAAGATGTCAGATTCTGAATTGTCATTTCGGTCCGAGCTGTTTTCACAGATTTCGAAAAAAAATGATGTAGTTGTTGGTGTAAAACTTGTGAAAACACTTCGGACTACAATGGCATCTCGGTCTTATAATATTTGCAAAAACCAAAGTAATCAAGTTGGTTTGATAAATATCTTTTATTATTTATGATTTCCAAAAAAAATTCATAAACAAGCCAAGGTTACTTGAAAAAAAAGAAGAAAAAAAATCTTTAGAAAAAAAAAAAGAAGAAAATTAATTTACACTGGGGCCTGGTTAAAACAATAGGTACTACGGAAACACGTGGACAATAAAAGGGGCCGTGATGAGACCCTTAAGGGATTTGGTAGGCCCCCAGTTAAGCTGCACGCCAGTCACCACCTACACCTTAGGCACACGGGGACCGCCCGGATTTAATGGGCCGGGCTCTTGACAGGTTTAACCGGGCCTACATATCTTGCCTTTCCGCTCTTTTCATTTTTCTTTTATTCCTTTCTCGCAGCTAATAATGATGATTCTCTTTTGCGTGTGGCACCAAAAATCTACATAATTTTGAAATTAAATCCAACTTTAATTTCCCAAGGACATGAAAACAAAAAATGAAGTGGGAGTTTGGAAAAAAAAATGAAACTACCAAAAAAAAAAAAAATTCACATCTTGTAGGTTTCATACAAAGATTGTAAAATATCTTATAGGTTTGTTTGGAATGGTAATTAAAATTGTTTGAAGTATTTTGTTTAGATTGTATCAACTTCTGTTGTTATTATTTTTAGAAAAGAAATGATTGAGTTTTTTTTTTAATAAATCCTATCTAGTGTTGGATTTCAAACCTATAACATTTCATACACACAATATTATTTAATAACTTTTTGTTGTTGATTTGCTTAAACTTATGTTTTGAATTGTGATATTTGTTCGTGATAAATTGCTAATTTGTGGGTTTTGGTAATTTGGTAAATTAGAGGACTTATGTGCAAGGTTGACAACAGTTTCTTTAGTAGTAAAATAGTAAGCTTAATTAGTGGTACCAAGTTGATACCAGTCAGGATGTCAGGATAAGTCTAGTCTAGTCTTTGTTTTTTTTTTTAATGAAGCAGGTGGCCTTGTTCACTGTCCTGAAGAATAAAAAAAGTAAAAACAAATCATGAATTAAATTGTGTGTGAGAAGTAATAAATCAATCATATAAAAAAATTGCATGGTATAGTTTTTGACTTATGAGTTAATGTCGTTAGAATTAAATCACCAAGGACAAATATTTATTAGCTGGCGAATTATTGGCGTTAGAACCAGAGCAAATATATATATAGAGTGATGCTTCGGTGCATACAGGGACCTATTTGTAAAATAAACATATTTTTATTTTCAAAGTTCAAACAGTCGATCCGAACCGTTCATCTTGTTCTCCATATTAATATGTGTTTGGATACCAAATTTTACATTTTTCTGAATTTTTTTACTATTTATTAAGATGGGTACAAAATTCAATGGTCTGAATTTGATATTTTTTGTACCCATCTTAATAAATAGTAAAAAAATTCAGAAAAATATAAAATTTGGTATCCAAGCACATATTAATATGGAGAACAAGATGAACGGTTCGGATCGACTGTTTGAACTTTGAAAATAAAAATATGTTTATTTTACAAATAGGTCCTTGTATGCACCAAAGAATTTGCCATATATATATATATATATATTTCCCATTTTCTATTTGAATTAATTGAGGGCTGCAAAGTTTGCAAAAAGATTTTGTCAGGAGAATGAATCTTTTGTTCCATTTATTATTACATGATGCATGCATTGTATGTAACCTATTTTCCCATTTTTGTGAAAACAAGTTCATGCATGCATCTTAACCAATTGTGCAGCACCTTTCATTCATTGTTCATGTTTGTGAGATATTAAGAAAAGATAATATATAATAAAAGAATGATGCACCTAACACTTGCATTAATTTGGATGGATACACATGGCCTCGTTCTGTTCAAAACTTGAAATGACCCTCTATATGTATATAAAGGGCTATTTACATGTGTCCTCCCTTCCCAACAAATATTTATTTGACCAATGTTGAATACCGTGCATTAAATATTCCCATTTAAGAAATTAACAAGGAATTGAAGACAATTTACCGTTTTTGTGCACCGCAGTAAAATGTAAAAAAAAAAAAAACTGCAATATATTAAAATTAGAGGTGGAGTACGTAAATCTCAATCAAACGAGAAGTAAAATAAAAATAAAATAGAGCAAAAGATGAGTTCCTCTTAATATTTTTTTTATAAAATTTACTCTACTTTTCTAAGTGAATTAAGTTATTTCACTTGTAGTATACTCCACTGTCATAAGCAGAGATTTATTTTTCGACATCTTAATTTAAATCATGACTTCAACTATCAAATGAAAGTATAAAATAATAAAGAGTAACGTGAAGTAAACAATTTTATTATCATTAATTTTACTCCACAACCAAACATAACCTGTATTTGTCTCTAATTAGTTTATTATTTGGCCGCCCCATTTCACAATAAAATTGACACCTACATAATCAAATAATTATACTACATTTGTCATGTGTTTAAACCTCTATGCGGAGACTAAAGTGATATAGCCAAGGTAATTTATACTTGAATTATCCGATGCTTAAAATTCAACTGTCCAATATTTAAATTTACAAAATTAGGTGTATATTATACTGCAACAATTCGATAGTTTAACTTGAAATGTCAAGTGTTTTAAGTTGCATGGTCAGATTATTAATGTAGAATATAAACTCCAAATATGCGGTGATTATTAATTATAGGGCCAATTTGGAAACCTTTAAATTAAGTAGCTTAATAGTACGCCATTAATTATAGTTGAACGCTTGCAAAATATGCAGTACAATAGGATAATCCTCTTTTTTGACAACTTTGTTGAATAACAGATTATTGATTCACGGAAGAGCAATTAATTATTCTATATTATTTATTTATCTTTAAAATAATAATACAAAAAATATATAACGATCATTCTTTTAAGATAAAAATTAATTTATTTATAAATATTTTGTTGATTTTATAATAAATTGACCACCTTATATATGTTAAAATTAATAATTAGATACTTCAAACTGCATAGCATAATTATGTATGGAGGTATTTTAAAAATGGAGGGTCCAAATGCATCATGATTTTGTGCTCCATATCCTTTATCTCCGTTTTCAAAATCCGAACAGTCAATCCGAACTGCTCAACATGATCTTCATAATAAAATATACTTGGAGATCAAATTTTATATTTTTTTAGAATATTTTACTATTTTTTTATACAGGGACAAAATGTCAAAATCACTGTTTTAAGGAGATTATGGACCATCCAAAAAAGTGATATTATAAATTTGTAAAAACAATAGTAAAAAAATAAAAAAATATATATAAAATTTGGTCCCCAAGCATATTTTATTATGAAAGTCGTGTTGAGCAGTTCGGATCGACTGTTCGGACTTTAAAAACAAAAAATAAAGAATATAGAGAATACTAAAACACAAAATCACGATGCATTTGAACCTTCCAAACAGTCGATCCAAACCAATATGCAACCTTTATTTTTTAATATACAATCTTTCATCAGGAGGTCTACAAGTGTCCATGCATGTGATCATAGAGAAATAAAGGAGCAGGTGGGTTGAATGATAGGTGCTTGAACTTTATAATTAGAGAGCACAAACGCACATGAGAAGAAACACACGCTCAAACCAATATGCAACTTTCTTTTTAATTTAGCAAATAAATAGATACGTATGGCTTAGCAATGTTACACGATACAAACAAGGCCAATTTAAGCTATTGGCTCTGCCTTATCTTGTATCCGTTTTATTCATCCTCCTTCCCCAATCTTATTGGAAAATGGTGTAGATATTGATATCTATATTATCTAAATTGGAACTTGAACAAAGAAAATTTGCCTTGCTAAACCCACGTGAGCAAATAAATCAATTATGGGGTTCAATTTGTGCCAAGGAGGAGAGAATAATAATAATATATTGTCACTGTTCAGAGATTCTTTGTTGGGATTTTCTGGCTTTGATTGATTGCATGTATAAATTAATTAATTGCAGATTATGCCTGAATCTGGCATTGCCTCCTTTTATTTAAAAATATGTTTGTGCTTTTAAGCATGCTTAGCTTTCTGGGATAATTTCTTTATGATGGTCTCTTTTAGAGAAACTTCATCCACAACTTCCTCACAATTCACAAGGCACAAAAAAAAATTGGAGCCAATTTCATGTATGCCCCTTGATAAAACCAAAATATTGAACATGTCCATGGAAATAAGAAAAATACTATTTATCACTTTATCAGTGCAAAAAAAAATATATGATTTTGTTTTTGAGGATTGGACCATTTGGTACTTCAATTTAAAACGGATGAATTATATCATAAAAAAAATCTAACAAAAATGATTTTGGGTTTTTTTTTTATTCGTGTATTTAAGATCAAGTGGTCCAGTTTAAAACAGTAGAGTTGTACTTACTTTGCGAAAATAATAAAAATAAGGGCTGAAATTTTTATTAATATCATTTAAAAAAACACACTAAAATTAGAGAATTCAAAAAATAATAGGACCTCCAATTCAATGTGCGCTCCATTCTTAGGAGGCACAGATTGAATTGAAGACCCCCCCCCCAAAAAAAAAAAAAAAAAAAAAAAAAAAAAACTAAAATCAGTATAATATAGTGCATTTTTGGGTTTTGAGGGGGGGACATCTCCAATTCAAACTGCGGCTCTCCAAAGAATGGCGCCGCAGATTAAATTGGAGGTCTTGGTATTTTTTGAATTCTCCATAATTTTTTTTTTTTTTACAACGGTATTAATAAAATTTTCGAAAAAACAGATGACTATGTGCCTTTGGAAATATGAAAAAATTATCTAATAATACCATCTAATTAAACTCCCTCCCTTAATGAAGTTGAAGATCTAGAAAAATATTGGTAGTTTAAAAAAAATGGAGTTCTACATAATTATTTTGTTTAGATGGACCTCGCTGGCATTTCTCACTCTGTGTGTTACTCGAGATATTTATTTTTTGTTGACAAAATATTAATTGCAGAAATAGAAAGTGTGAGCAAGAATTTGAGGAATTAGGGGCAGATGCATGTAGAATGAATAATGAATGGAATGAATAATGAATGGAATGGTGTCAATTGATCTTTATTTTTATTTTTATATTTTTATTTATATATACTTTTTTTATTTAATTTAGAGTAAAATATCATATAAAATTGATACTCATTCTCAATATTTAAATTTTATATAATTGATTTTTATTTATATTTGATCTCACAGTTTAAAAATCTAGCTCTGTCTCTGTGTAAAATGATAGGAGAAAACTTTTCTTATTTTCTTAAGCAGATAAAGACTGTAAAATGCATCAACCTCAACCCCTATCAAACTCAGCAAATCACAAATTCCCTGGAAAATCACAAGTAAAAATTGTAAAAGTTCCGATGATTGATGAATTTGTCCTACAACAATTCTAGTAGAGTAGATCTCTAAAATAAAATAAAATAAACTAAACTAATGCATCCAAACCTTCCATTCCATATTCTCTGATTTTCTGCCATATTCCAAGAACCTAAAATTTGGAAATGTACAATCTGGCACAGACTGAAAGAAAGCTACGTACAAGACGAAATCTTTGATCATACATCCTATATGTGTGGTCTATACATGTTATGATTTTTCTATTTGTTTTAAAATTACTTTCTGTTGTAAAATATCTCAGTTAAGTTTATTGTTTTTTTAAGGATGTGCTTCAGAAATGGAGAAATGGAGAAACCTTCTTCATTAAAGAGAAAGAAGAAAAATTCCGAACAATTCCGAACAATTATGGTGTTTCAGAAGAGGTAATCGGAGAGAAAAAAGAAAGGAACGAGTACTGTAGCGAGGAAAATACAGGAGAACGTCTTGTACAAAAATTTCGAACTTTGTATTTTCTGATTTGAAATGTAGGTTTTACTGTAGCAGAATAACGCGCGTGACTGCTCCTTTCTTTCTCTTCTTTCTCCTTTCTCTCCGTACTGGTACAAAACACAGCCTAAAACTACAAGGATCACAAAAATAACACTGAATAATGTTAATATTATTGTTATTCTGAAACGCATGCAGCCGTAAAGAATAACACTTGTATTAAAATACATAGAAAAAACATTGGAAACCGACCATTTTTGTTGAAAGTAACACGACACGGGGGAAAAAGCAGCGAAAAAGTAGAACTGGTAGCATGATTTTAGGATCGGGAGTCCAACAGCAACTAGATTTATTATTATTAGAACTAATACTGTGCAACTAAGAGAGTCAGCTTACATTAATTCATCTCAGTTTGGGTTCTCTGTAACACTATCACCTCTATATTGTGTTGCGAGTCACCGTCATACATTGTTATCTTTTTAATGGATCATTTTCTGTATTGCCTTTGGATGGGTGAAGGATAGTCACTAACTCATGTTAGCACTATTCCGAGTTACTATTTTTCGTTTGAATGTGTTTGAATTAGCAAATATAGACTATTATTTATTTGTCTTTTATGAGTTGCCTCACTATTTTACCAACCCAACAAAATATTATATTAGCTACTATTTTTAAACTTGGGATTATATCTATTTTTGGAATCAATTGTCAGTCATAACTCATACGGCTTATAAATTACCTGGCAATTGTCAGTCACAATTCTTTTAGCGCTAATTTCATTGTTTGGATGCAACTCCGGAAATAGCAAGAATAGCGCTAACTTTGAGTTAGCGTTATTTCATCGTTTGGATGGGTTAGAAAGAACAATGTTAACTTCAGAAATAGCTCTATTATTAGAATGATCCAAACGTAGAATAGTAAAAAGAAAATAGTCACTAATCCACAAACAGTGCTAACTCCGTGCTATTCTTGATGATCCAAACGCACTCTGGGACATTATCACAGATTGTAATGCTTGAATCCGCCACAAGAATTCTGGGTTTTGGTCAGATGGTACCTGGTAAGTGCTAACCAGATTTTAGAGGGTACCGCTCTACCTGATGTGTCAACTTAGCTTGAAAAGAAGTTAAGAACACCTCCACATGCATCATTAATTTAAAAGATAATAAACTTTTTATAAAGAGGTCCCCATGCAGGAAAGTGCCCTGAATCATACATCTCCCTATTTTATTGTAAATGGATTATTAGAAATGAAATGAGCAGTCCATTTCAAATAAGGTAAATGAATCTAACCAACCACCAAAATGGAAAAGGAAGAATAAAGAAGAAGAAAATGCCACTTAAATGATAATTAAGGCGTCATTTAATTAACGGTAAGGTGATAAAATTAATGCTTCATTTATGTTAGCAACACATGCTTCTTCAGTCCTTGTGTTGTGAGTACACTGTTACTGAAACAAAGGGCCCACTCATGGAAAAAGCTTGTAGGTGACACTCTCACAGCTGTTAAAACTATAATAAAGATTTCAACAGAATATTTTTGCCTAGAATTAATTCCTTTAAAACAATAAGAATTACTAAATTTTCACAAATATTTTGAATCAAAAGAATTTTGACCTTTATCTTTATCTTGATTTTCACGAAGTACTCTCTAGTCTCTACTTTTCTTAGGTTCAACTTCAGAAGAGGGTACGCGGAGGAAGGAAAAGAAGAAATTACTGTGCGGAGGAGAGACGTCGCCAGTCCGTCCAGTCGGGTTCATTTTGTAATTTTTGCCATTTTCAAAGGACATCCTTACTGATAAACAATTTTTATCAAGTGCACGAAGATATTTGTGATTGAAATTAGAATTTAAACTGAATTATTGTGCGGAGGGAAGACTCAGAGAGGAAACGGAGGAGAGTAGTTATTGTGCGGAGGGAAAACGAGGTGAATATTGTATAGATTTTTGATGAAATCTTTCACTTTCAAATTGAAATGTAAGATCACTGTGCGGAGAGGAGATTCACTCTGTCTTCTTTCCTTCTCTTTCTATTAATAAGAGTTTCATCCTCTGATTCTGGAGCACAGCCTTGATCACAGAAAAGAAAATCAAATAAATTTCTAATTTATTAAATAAAAAAAGGAAACGCTGGAGGGAGAAACAGTAAAAAGACAACTGGAGAAAGAGAGAATATCTGAGAAGGTCTATTATTGGAACTTGCTTCCTGAACTGGTACTGCGCAGACTTAAAAGACAAATAATGCCTTAACCATATATATATATATATATATATATATCACACCATGATATATACTACAACCTGACTCAATGTACCAGACTACCAGGTAAGGGAAAATTCATTCATATCCTTTCCAGTCCAAATCTAAACATATGACACCTTAATTAGTTCTTTCTTTCTTAATTAAATTAAAAGCTGCAAGTAATTAATCATCTTTTCTCTCTAGAATGCTTTCGTTTTAGCTGCAAGATTAGTATCTCATTAGGTTGGAGGTACTTTGATGTATTCATTAATAATGGTTATTTTACAGCTGATCAACAAAAAAGAAAAAAAAAATATACCCTCCTCACCCTCCAATATTTTTTTGAATGACCATGAGTTCGCCTCTGAATTTGATATTGTTGTTTTTTGAATGCTATTTGTTTTCAAAAAGTAGGTAAATGTTTTATTATCTTTGAAACTTTGAAAGTTTTTATAAATTTTGCAGGACCTACTTCCTCCTGATTTTATGATTTTTCTTAGACATTTAGTACTTTGTTATGACTGAAAAGAAAATATAATATAAAAATAACATAGTAGCCTACTAGCCTACATACCGTGATTTTTATTAATATTCAAAATTAAATACAAATTGTCAGATCTACCAAAAAAAGAAAATTCAAAAACCAGCCAATAGTTGGCCGGTTTCTACCAACAAAATTCAAAAAAAAAAAAACAACAACCAGTCATTAATTGGTCGGTTTGAATTTTTTTTATAATTTTCTATCTTTTCTAGACAAATCTGACCATTTATATTTAATTTTGAATATTAATAAAAATCACATCTATAAGTAAATAGTTTGACTTTTCCATCGTAACACCCATCACTAGTATAGTAATTATATATTAATATATTTTTCAAACGTACAAATGGCAATATACGAGCTTGAGAATTTAATGCAACAATGACTTGCGTCGTTAGTACATCTTCCACCCATAATTTTTGTCATAAATTAATGCACTGAAGTTATTAAATAAAATTTCAATTCTAAAACCTTAGCAATTTTATTTAAATTTTTTTAATCTAGTTTGTTATATAAGGTGCCTTTTTATGTTTTAGGAGGGATTTATCTTTAGTTGTAATTTTTTTTTAAGGTAGCAACGGAAAATGTACATTAGAGCTATTTTTTTTTCCAAAATAATCATGCAATAATGATAATAATCACTCATCTGAAAAGAATGATAATTACATGTCAATTACTCATTGGAACATCAAGAACCAAAAGAAATACATGCAGCAAATACAATTAATATAGAGTCTGGTTAGTATGATATCGGTGTCATTTTAGCCTATATGATACTAACTCTAAAATTTATCGAATTGCATGACTTCAAACGGTGAATCCAAACTGTTCAAACCGATATACTTTATTAGTTGTACTTTAACATACAAAATTTATAATTTTTGAATTTATTTAGTACGAAGTCAAACGGTCAAATGTGAGAGTTTTTAAGTTAATTTTAATGTATTCATTTTTTAATCTTTTTGACCGATTGACTTGATACTAAAATAACTCGAAAAAAATATTTCTTTTAATATAAACACATCACTCATAAAGTAAATCGGTTTGAACAGTTTGAATTAATCATTTAAAGTCTATCCAATAAATTTGATAGTTGGTATCATATGACACCAATGTCATTCTAGCCGGACTCATCAATAATTGTAAAGTATTATTTGTGAAATCTCCATTTAAAACTAAAACATAAGAAATGGATGGATCCGATTGAGAGGAACTTGAGAGTATAATATGACACCAATGTCATACTAGCCGGGCTCATTAATATGTAAAGTATTATTTGTCAAATCTCTATTTCAAACTAAAACATAAGAAATGGATGAATCCGGTTGAGAGGAACTTTAGAGTATAATATGACACCAATGTCATGTTAGTCGGACTCATTAATAACCATAAAGTATTATTTGTAAAATCTCCATTTAAAACTAAAACATAAGAAATTGATGGATCCGGTTGGAAGGAACTTGAGAGTATAATGTGACACTAATATCATACTAGCCGGACTCATTAATAACCGTAAAGTATTATTTGTGAAATCTCCATTTGAAACTAAAACATAAGAAATTAATGGATGGATCCAGTTGAGGGAAACTCAGAGAGTATAGAAATGAGACCAGATATGCCTTGTTGCAGGGGGTGTAGACAGAGGTCGTAGGTCCCAACCACCCACATGCAAGGAAGAAAAAGCCACAGCATGCCCTTTTAAATAATGCAATATAATACAACATTTAATGTTATAAATAGTCTCTATCTAAACATGGATGGTCCTGATTCTTCCACGAGCTCTGCACTAACTTTCAAGTTTGCCACCTGATCTTTCATGCCTCCCTCCTCACACCACCCCTGATTTTTATTTGCTCTCCATTTTTGGATGGTTCTACAGTCTACACTGTTCTTTGTTTTTTTTTTAGAATATTAAAATAATAAAAATAAAATAGTCACTTAAAATGTTTAGTATTAACAAAATAGTCAATTATAGGGGTTAAGTTAATTTGTTTCTTTTCTTTTATGTCTCTTCATAATGTTTAGTATTAACAAAATAATGCAAAATTTGAAAAGCAGTACATATCATTAAAATATATTTATAGGTTGGGGATTATTGATAGTGAATATACTTGACATCCAATAATTAAGTCAAAATGATTTAAAATATATATAAAGACATATTGTTCATCCTATAAACAAATTTCGCACAAAATCTCGTAGAATTTAAATTTTATTTAATATTATATCAAGAACAGATAAATTTGTACTATTATTGACATATTGTTGAAGTACTACATTACTTTTTTTTTCTCTCAAGTTTGATGCAATTTAGGTATTATTTAATATTCTATCAAAAGTCATTAAATATGTACCTCTACAAATTTTAAGTATTTTTATGAATGCTAAAACTTGCAATGAATTCTATCGTTATTAATTTTGAGCTCAAATGACTACAATGCCCCTAATAAAATTATACTAATTTCCACATTAAGAACTTACACTATATATATTGCTCTCCAATCTAAAATATACACTTATTTAATATTATTTTTATTGTTTATAAAGTGGAAGAAATTATACTAACTTTGATTTTTCATTAAATAAAATCCCTTCACAGTTTGATACATTAAATATGCAGTCAAATTTTAGTTTACTTTTTTAGGTTTTGTCGGATGTATTGGGCTTGAAATGATCTTTTGCAATTTAGAAAACCTAACTTTATTAAAATTTTAATATAACAAATTAAAGCCTTGCTGTTTATTATTATGTAGTTTTCATCTGGATTTTCTCTGAAAAATTCCTACAACCCATTAATTAAGTATGCTTTAAGAAAATTATAAAAAAAAAATAGATGATCAGTCATTCAGAATTTACTTAATTCTACTTTAATATAAGATGATATAATAATGAATATCCTTATAGATAAAAATGCAATTAACAGATTATTAATACTTGATAGTTTTATGAGAACACACACACATGCAAAGTGAACTAGGAACTATAATAATTAAGTATTTGAGAATCCTTATTAATTTATTAGTTTGAAAGAATTAAGTTTAAAAATGCATGTTGCTACAAAAGAATAATAAATGCTACCTGGGTGGCATGCTCTTCGGTCGTTGGAGCTCCGTTTTCAGGAATAGTACCTCTCACATTTGCTTTTATTTCACGGATATTAGGTAATTTTGTCTGAAAAAAAATATATTAGGTAATTTTGTAATTTTAACTAAATATGATGGTGATTTATAATTTTTGTGTCTTTGTATATATGCTGTGATATCACATTTTTATATTAAAATTTTAATTTAGTGCTAATTGTAATTATTGGCTCACCATGCTAAAACTTTATTAATAGTTAATATATAGAAAATAAATAATATCTAATGTACTATATATTAAACAATATTGTTCTATAACCTTATAGCCGATAATATTATTTGATCATGACACTAATGTACAGAATGAAACAAACTAGATGCATGATCGTAAATATATATATATATATATATCCATTATATATTTTGGTGCAATAATGGAAATCATTTGCCCACTTAATTATATGTTATTTTTTTTCTAATTACTTGACAAATGATCGATCATTTTGAATTGTACCAAAATTTATAGATCATCTCATCTATATAATGGGAAAAAATATATCTAAATTTGTATTTATTCAGAAAAATTGAATATTAAACCGGTTATCATGATTGTTAAACATATTTAATTTGGTCATCAATGTAACTCAAATATATCTATTTATAGCATTTTTATATTTCGACTTGAATTTTTTTTGTTATCAATAATGTAACTCAAATATTTCTATTTTTAATTTTTAACATTTTCCAATATTTTGACTTACAACTTTTGAAATAATAGTTGCAATGATTCGTATATAACTAGTATTGTGCATGTGTGTTTGCAATGGAGACATATAATATAAGAGAACAAAAAAAATCTCATACAATATGTCATGTTTTCATTAAAAAAAATTAAAAGAAATAACAAATAATGTTCCTAAATGACATTCTAAAAGACATTTGCACGTAAATAATTTTTTTTAATGATAGAAATCAAGATTAATCCACGATATATAATTTACATTTGGAAAATACGTGTCTAAATAAATTAGACTTCTACACGTAAAAAAGCATGAAAAAAATGCATAGAATTAAAAGAAGACATACTATTTGATTGGAGAACTGATATTAAATTTAAAATTTTATTTTTTAATTACAGCCGTTAGCGGATCATGATATAGTAATGTTTAATATAATAATGGAGAGAAGAGCTAATGAAAAGCAACCGCAATAACGTCACCATTAGAACCAAAACAAAAAAAAAAAAAAAAAAAAAAACGTCACCATTCACTGTAAAAAGTACTCAAACGCAGTTAATTTTGTTGTGTGCTTTTTAAATCTTTGTAGTGTATCAGAACTCAGAAGCATTAAATGTGTATAAATAAGTAACTTTAATAGAAGTTTTAGTGAATCTAATCATTTAACATCAGCGGCAATGCAGTTTCCAAGGCAAAATGTCACCAAATATATATATGCAGTTTTTATTATATATTTTGACACGTGATACAGAAGTTGCTTTAATTTTCAAAATCAATTACGACGAAAACTATATTCATCATCAAAATTATGTCAATTATAAAAATAAGATTAAATTATAGACATTTTATGTTTGTGGCAACAAATGCTCGCAGCTAACTACATATTACATACAGCTCATATATAGCTTATATTGCACTAGTAATCTATGGCTTTATGCGCCGCATATATAGTAGTTTTAATAGGCCATTTGATGCATATGAATAGGGGGTGGCAACATTTTAAATTATTAGTTGTAATTAGTAAATATTTTGTTAGGTTGTCCTGTGTTTAATTTACCCTTGCATTATATACAAGGTAAGGTAACATTTTAATTAAGGACTTGAAGCAGTGATGCATGTTTTGATTCTTCCTGTCCACCTAGGTTAAAATATTTGACCCCTAATAAAAGAGGCCCCCAATCTTCTCTTTGCTCACATGTTTCAGAGATCAATGGCTATATTAAAAAAAATATATTACCATTTATCTCTATGGGGCTAGCTAGCTATGGGCTATTATATGGCATTCTCTCTTCTAAACATTTAATCTAGCTTTCCTCATTCATAGCCTATAAATGCCCCTTCCATAATATCTGCATGCTCCTCACTTCTCCCCACACACTTTTATCACTCCTCTCTTCTCCATTCTCTCTTTCTCTCTCTCTTTCTCTCTGTAAACACCACACCACGCCATGCTAACAAACCATAGCCCACAAGACTACATCCAAAGTTGGTCTTGGCAACCCCAAATGAATCCCCACCACCACCACCAACCACCCCCACACCTATACTACACATATGAGAAGGAGCACATGTTTGAAAAACCTCTTACCCCTAGTGATGTCGGAAAACTAAACCGTCTTGTCATACCGAAACAATACGCCGAGAAATACTTCCCCTTAGACTCTGAATCTGGTGAAAAAGGCCTTCTTTTGAACTTTGAGGATGAATCTGGGAAGGCATGGCGGTTCCGGTACAGCTACTGGACCAGTAGCCAGAGCTATGTGCTAACCAAAGGTTGGAGCCGGTACGTGAAGGAGAAGCGGCTTGAAGCGGGTGATGTCGTATATTTTGAACGGATTCACGGGATCGGTGGTACTGGCGACAGGCTCTATATAATGTGGAGAAAGCGCGGATCGAGTGCAAATGCGGGTGTGTCGACTGGACCTGTTAGCACAACCGAGCAATGGAGCCCGGCTGCTAGTAATGGCTCGTACCCGGCTAGCCCAGTGAGTTCTGGCTACAACCCCTACAGCACCACACCGGTGCAACAAGACCATTATAATTATTTCCTTCAAGGTATAATTATCTTTCCTATATATAGTTAATTTCCTTTCTCTGAAGCACAATTCTTCAATTGGCAATATCTTAATTACGTATATATACTGTATATAATCTTGTTATGATTATTAATCAGGTGATCAAACTAGAAATGGAGAAGAGAGAAGTAGTGCAAATAATGTGGTGGCACCTACTAACTCAAGGCGGTTGAGACTCTTTGGTGTGAACTTAGACTGTGTTATCAGTGAACCAGAGCCAGAAACTGTACAAGACATGAACGGATCAATGTTTGGTATCATGAACCAGAGTTCATACTCACCCGTGCCTAATTATTGGTTAGTTCGAAATCTCCATAAATTATATATTACATTAATCATATTATATCACATGCATTAATATATATACACAATGAATCAGACCAATAATTTGATTCTTTATTTATATGAATTATTTAATCAATCTCATAATGCTGCTCACCAACTCACATAAATCACCTGATTCAGAGTTTCAGACAAACAAAAATGTCCAAAACTGCATGCATTTTGCAAGTTCTAATTAATCCGGATTCTGTGTGATATTTGACTAAGTAGTATTTTGATGTAGCAAGTAATGGATAATTAATTACGTAGAAAGTTGGTAAGAATAATAATTGAAAGTTTGTATTAAATTGTATATTAAATGGTGCAGGAGGAATTCTTGATGAAGCAAAAGAGGAGGGAGGAGATGTCAAAGGGGAGATCCTGAAACCATGCCTTGAAATCCTACCAACTAAATATTTTTGAAGCACTCCCAATTCCCAAGTGACAGAAAGAACCATGATTGACTGATGTGAAAGGAATGAAATGGATCATGAAACGGGTAATGTCAGAAGAGGAACATAACCTGACCTGACCCTATGATGACCTATGTTTCAATTTCAGTCTTTTCATTTTGAAGTTGGTACCCATTTTATTATTTCCAGCTATATATGATATGTATACATCACCCTTTATATCATGCGTGATCTTTTATATTTATTGGAAAGAGAATGGAGTTCAGCTGTTCAGTAGTTGTAAAATTATCAGCAACAAATTAAATGTTGAGGGACAACTTCCAGTCATGTCTGTATTTATGTGATCTCTGGACTTATTTCATCCCTATTGGAGTGTATATTATATTTTGCAAAAGTACCCCCTGACACTTGAAAATATCTTCTATACCCATCTCTCTCTCTCTCAAAAAGAATTTTGTTATAAACATGTACGGATGATGATATCTGACGCATGAGGAATGGTCCTCTCTCTCTCTCTCTCTATATCTTCTTTCTACAACTTTTATTCTCTGATGGATGATGGATGGATTTGAAATTGTAAGATATATCTTTAGGTGATGGTGCGTGAAAGTAAGGTACTGTCTTTTTTTTTTCTCTGGCACGTTGTAACTGAAAAACATACTATTGAAACTTGAACAGATCAACTTAATCTTGTACTTTGATTAGATGTGAGAGAATAAAATATGATATATCAAATGTCCTTTACTTCTTTTTCATCAATAAAAATTACAGAATTCCTGTGATTTTTCACTGGAGATTTTTATCAAGCAGAAAATCAGATATATCTTTGGATTTCAATAAAAATAAAACAAGGGAGGGAAATCAGATGATTCTTGCAAAATATGTGGGGTCAGACTGTCAGAGAGGATATATTGGGATACACTAGCCTCTGTTAGCTTGTGATATCTCAATGTAGGTTTTGATGGGATTTTGTCCCCCAACCATTGTAGGAAAAAAAACCATGTAATTTTTTTTATTTGAATTCACGAATTCCAAAAGTAAAGTTAAAAAAATATTAATTAAAAAAAATTCTTCCCTTAAATTTAAAAATGTTCAAGGTTTAAATTTGAGCTATTTATTTTTTTTCAAAAGGAAAGTAGCATTTCGTGTTATATGGTTTTCCAAATTTGACTTCAAATGCGTTAATTTCAAGATAATAGGTTCCAAAATACAAGATTCAATTCGATGCTTAAAAAATATTATTCAAATTAAAAAAATATATTTCATAGATATGCTCTTCGTTATTTGTTAGCACGTGTATTAAGTTTGTTAAAGTGTTTTTTAACTTTTCATCAAACAATTGAAAAAAAATTGGTATTTAAATTTTAACTGTTATTTTCATTGATACATATTAAACTCCCAATCGACCTGTTAATTTTTTTATGCGGAGATAATGTGACAAAAAAATTATGCAGTTAGATCATATCTGAAATGATTTTGAATCATTACCTTAAAGATTTAATCAAATTGACACTGAAAATAGTAAATGTGTTTGGACTTTGTATGTTGCGTAAAAAATTGTGAAGGCTCCCCCTTATATATGTGTGTGTGTGTTATGTTAGGATTTCGAACTATTGTTGTCTATATATGCTCCCCCTTATACTAGATAAATTGACATATTGCACTAAATATAAAAAAAATCCAACAGATTAAAAATTAATTTGGTTCCCAACATAATATCTAAAGCAAAATATTATTGATAGTGTATTACAATGCAGTGAATAAATATGATTTTTTAAAATAGAAAGATGAAGGTTTAGTCTTAAATTTCAATTGTTTTTATGGGGCTCAAATGTTTTCATTATTTTCGTTTCTCAGTCATACTCTACATTCTTATTTTCTTTTTTCAAAGTTCAGATAATCAATCCAAACCACTCAATAGATCTCCATATTAATATGTGCTTGAAGACAAATTTTTATTTTTTTTAAATCTTTACTGTTTGTTTATAGGTACAAAATCATTTTTTTAGATGGTCCCGAACCTTCTGAAATACAATGATTTTGTACCTATCTAAATAAAGAGTTAAAAAAATTTCAAAGTATATAAAATTTGGGCTCCATGCACCTTTTTATACTGAGATCATGCTGAGTGATACTAATCAACTATTTGAATTTTAAAAATGAAGATAAGAATACAGAGTATGATTGGGACCCTATATCAATTTGGCATTTGGGCCCTTCTCTATTTTTAGGGCGTGTTCGGCCAACAATCGGGAACGAGAACGGAAATGGAATTTGAACTGATTTTTACTGTTCGTGTGGGAAAAAAAATTCAGTTGATTTTTTTCCCACGCGCACAGTAACCGCGCCAAACACGTCCTTGTCGTCTATCAAGGACCCTCCTAAATTTCTAACCTCCCTCTCAGATAGGGTGTTGCTTTTTCTTACTATATGGTTTGTAAACAAGTGTGTTCTTGTAGTACATTTTGTGTTTGATGCGCTCTCATCTAATTTATCTAGTATTTTATCTTACTTGTTTTTTTTGTAGCAATAACGTATGTGAGAAGCGTTATTTTATCTATTGTTTAATCTTAATTATTTTTCTAATAAAGACGTAAGTAAAACATGTGTCTCAACACAAAAAAAAATTGAGGGGGAAGTGAGAGGAATTATTATTGATATCATGTTTCCCTTTGTTTGGAGAGAGCAATTAACTAACATTAATTGAGGATTCTTAAATTGTTGAATTAATTATAAGATAGTTTCAGTCCATATCTAGCAAAATGTCTGAAATAGTAATCGGACGCTGTCGAACTGATACAAGGCTCTGATTTATAACAGCAAAATGCATGAAATAATTTGAAATGTAGTAGTAGAATATATTTCGAAAACCTAGTATTAGGGGTGTAAACGGATCGGATATTATCCGATTTTGTTCGGATTCAAATTCAGAAAATTACTTAAATTATTCGATTCATATCCATATCTGAGACTATCTATGTCTAAAAAATTATAACAGATAAGAATACGGTAAGATTCTTAACTATCTGTATCCAACCGTTTACACCCCTGCCTAGTATCCTTTAAATACCGCATTGTCTAAGAAAAATCTCAGTCAAGTGATCATATTTTCCGAACCTGCTTTATGATCCGTGCCATATTGAAATAAACAATCTGGATTTCATTTTACTAGTTCAGGTACCTGATTGGATCTCAATTTGTTTTGACAAGATATTAGTGCTGATATATATATAATACACCATTGAAATAGGAAATCCTCTGCCTCCTTGTGGGCATGATTTTCTGTCCACCATTAAATTTAGCTAATCTCTAGTTAACACATGACATCTTCTTTCATCTCATTAATGAAGATCTTTTTAATTAATTACTTTCAGATTGTTACAAGTTTCAAATTTTGAAAAATGAAATCTGTGGAATGAAAACAAAAATTGTGGAATTCTTTTTTTTTTATTTTAGAATTGAAACCTGCAAGTTTTATATAATGCCAATACCAGTAAATTAAAAATAATCAAATAAACCAAGTATCAACAAGGAAGTACCAGTAAACTAAAAATCTAATTCCTTTACATAAAAACCCAATACCAGTAGACTTAATTTTTTTTATCAGGTATAAAATTTTGAAACTATGTCATATTATTTTGAGCGGATGTAGGTCAATATTGATTCAAATTCAAATCAAACCCAAAAAATTAGATGAAATTATTACCAGAGGCAGATGCAAATTGAATGAATGGGATCAATTGACATTCATTTTTTTGTATATATGTATTATTTTTTATATAATTTAGAGTACAATGTCACGGGTACTGTAAATTGACTATCATTATATGCGTGATAAATTTACATGATTGATCTCTATAGTTTGAAAGTCTAGCCCTTGATTATTACGCTCTCTATGGTAGCTCTTCTACTTTCGGTGGCTAGTTTCATATGTTTGACTAGACTCGTTTAAATTCAGGAAATAGTCGGACGATTTGTACATTATTTTTTTGAGACTCGTTTCTAGTTCAGAAAATATTTTTTTAAATCACTACAATCAATTAATTAATTAAAAATATCCTTATTAGTGAGATGAAAGAATATATGTTAACTAAATTAGAGATTGACTTATTGAATGGTGGGCAGAGAAATCCTGTTAACAGAGGAGCAGAGTATTAGGTTTTTTTGAAATAGACCTATATTTTTTCTAATCAAAATTTCAGGTGTGGAAAGAGAAAACATTTAATAAGAATAATTTTTTTTCTTGTCATTATCATAACGGATGCGGGTGTGAAAATGACTCCACCCAACCTGTATTGTATCTGATGTAGTGATTGGTAAATGCCCCCGGGGACCCGACCTGCCCGTGCTCGTGCCACGGGCATCCACGGGCACACGGGCACACAGGCACACAGGAACGGGCGTTAAACGGGCCGGATCCGTTTTTTTGGAAAAATGCCCGTGAGTGCCCCGCCCGCCGTGCCCGTAGCCCGTGCCCGTGACGCCCGTGCCCGTGAGCCCGTGAGCCTGTGCCCGTGCCCGTGCCCATGTCCCAAAGAAAAAAAACAGAAAAAAAAACAGGAAAAAAAAAAACCCAGACCTGCCCCCGGTGCCCGGACCTGCCCGTCTTGCTCCCGAGCCCGTGACGGGCACGGGCATTAAACAGACAGGTCAGAATTTTTGAAAAAAAAACCCGTGATACCTTGCCCATTGTGCCCGTGTGCCCGTGACGCCCGTGCCCGTGCACGGACTTTCCCCTGCCCGTCCTGCCCTGCCGGTTTGCCAACCTCTAATCTGATGACACTCCTTAACACGAGCAGAAAATTCGGATTTTTGAGATACATTTTTTTTTTCTAATCAAAATTTCAGGTGTGTGGAGATTAGAGAGAGAGCATTTAATAAGAGAGAGATGTGTCAGGACTATGGAGGGTACGTAGACACCTGGGGATTTTCATGTCCCCATATCTTTTGTCATTTAAAAAGTATATATTATTTTATGTCTCCTACTCTTCGCTTCTCTTATTTTATTAGTCTTGGGAAGAAAAATACCAGCCCAAATTAAAAAAATGGGGAATTTCATGTATACCCCTCAAAAACTTCAAAATTACATATTTTCCCCTCTAAATTTTAAAATTACTTATTTCCTCCTCTAAACTTCAAAAACTCACACATTTACCCATTTTATTGTATTTTATATTAAAACACATTTTAAATTCACAAAATACCTATTTTACCCTTTTATTAAAAGCATAAAACATCCATCTCACTCCAATTTGAATTTGAAAGGTTTCTCTACCGTTCGAATTGCATTAAGATCCGTGTGTGCTAGGTCAGCACAAATCTTAAAGCATACACACACGAATATTGAAACAACGTGCACGGATCTTAATGCGATCCACGTGGATCAAATTATTTTAAAATCTGTGCGTACTAGATCAGCACGAATCTTGAAGCGAATACGCACATATCTTATTGTGATGTGTGCAGATCGGACGGTAGAGGAATCCTTCAGATTCTAATTTGAGTTCAATGGGGTGTTTTATACTTTTAATAAAGGGTAAAATGGGTATTTTATAATTTTAGAATGAGTTTTATTTCAAAATACAATAAAATGGGTAAATATGTGAGTTATTGAAATTTAGAGGGGGAAATATGTAATTTTAAAATTTAGAGGGGGAATTACGTAATTTTGAAGTTTTTGAAGGGTATACATGAAATTCCCCCAAAAAAAAATTAGAAACCATAAATAAAAATAATAATTTTATCAAACCAACTTAATTACTTTAGTTTTTACAAAAAAAAATAAGAACCGAAATCGTCATTTCGATCTGAAGTGTTTTTTTTTCTCGTACTAAATTGTCATTTTAGTTTGATTTGTTTTCACATCATTTTTTTAAATTTGTGAAAATGTCTCGGACCAAATAACATTTCAGTTTTTATAGTTTTTGTTAAAATCAAAACAATCAAATTGATTTGATAAATTATTTTATTTTATTTATGGTTTCTAAAAAAAATTCTCCAAATTGCCCAAATTCAGGCCGGTACAAATCCACTATAAATGTACACTACAGAATTTTTTTTAAGAAACCCTTTTAGGATCATTACTTCATCAATTCATAATTCATTGTATATTTGTACTACCTACGTGAGAAATCTTTAAATTGGGACAGTTTGGAATTTGTCTATTTTAACTCAGATTTAAAAACATATTAGAATTAACTCATAAAAAACGTTAATACATATCGGTTGACTTTTCAATATCATCTCTGAGAGTAAAATATAACTGAGAATCAGTTTTTAATCTAGTAGCAAAAATAATGCCTTCTGAATGGGACATTGCATATTTGAAATTCAGATGAAAAAATTTATTGTAATATTATTTAGTTGTATGACTTAAACTTTACTCAAAAATATAGTCTCAGTTATTGCTTGTATGTTTTAATTTATAACATAGTTATTAAAAAAAACAGAGTTTTCGATCTAATTCGGCCGATTCCTATTAATTCTTCCAATTCAGAATTTTCTATTTCCGCTTCCGATGAAAATAAATAAAAATTAAATAAAAATAATTTTTGTATTTTAATTACTCCTGCTAAAAATATTGGTTATGTCACTGGTCACAGAGCAATATTCGTATCGTCCATTTTTTTAACCATCATTTTTCCTATGGAGCAGTTTGGGTCCGATAGATTCTGTAACTGATCTGCTTTAAGTCCGTGCACACGTATATTAAAGTGACATGCAGAGATACTAAAGCGATGCACGCGGATCTTAAAGCGGATCAGACAGTTTATGGAATTTATCGAAGTCAGTTTGATTTCGATGCACGCGGATCTTAAAGCGGATCAGACAGTTTATGGAATTTATCGAAGTCAGTTTGATTTCGATGTACATCAGATCCAAACTGCTCTCCTTCCTATGATGATGGTGGTGGATTTCTCAATTATCAAGACGCTGAATTTTACGACCGCTAACGACTAGTCAAGTAGTGTTACCGATAATCAAGCTAAATTTTGAAATTAAGAGTATTAATCAAGATAATTAATGAGGATATGGTCTCGAAGTATCAATCATTAGTAGGGGTGTCAATGGCATCTTTTTATCCGTTTATCCGACCCGTATCGTATCCGATAAAACGGGTACAGATAAAAAAAAATATAAACTTATCGGATGCGGGTAAGGGTAAATTTTTTTTCGTTATCTAAACAGATAAGAGTGCGGATAAAGCCTATTTTGTACCGTCACCTGATTAGTTAATTATAAATACACACACACACATTAATAAGTATTGAAAAAGAGTACTTTATTAATTTGCTTGCGCTTAGCATGATCATAATTTCTTTTATCAATAAAGTATATGTATGTGAAATTAATGTATCTGCTTTAATATTTTATTTAATAAACAATAATTATTATTATATTGGTATTATCCGTTATTCATCCATTACCATTTCATTATCCGATAACCATAATGGAAAAGAGTATGATACATATAAGATAATTTGTAACTTATAAGAGTAAGATACGGATAAGAACAATTTGTAACGAGTATGGGTACAAAAATACTTCCATCCGACCCTTACCATATCCGTTGACACCCCTGATCATTAGACAGAAAAATAGATATTATAACAAGGTAGATTGTTGCCAACTTTTTTATAATTATTTTTTAATCATATTTCACATCTTTTCCACTACAAAAAAAAAAAAATCAATTTCAAATATCCTCAGTGGTTGAAGAAGGTTAATTAGCTGCCCTTTGTTAGAATTTAAACTCTAAGTCTCCACTGAAAAAGATATATACAACTTCTATCAATCCATTTACATTCCGTGATTTCCACTGTAAATTAAATAAACTTGCTAGATTAATTTCTGACATAATCTAAGTTATTTTACAACATCTGCAATTCAATTTGATATATATTTTATTTTGAAATAAACAATTTGGAATTTTTGCACCTAAAAATAAAGAAAAAGCAATCCTACAAACCGAAGGTTTTTATTGATACCATTTTTAAAATAAAAAAAAGTTTACCAAATAACCGAATGTCGGTAGTCAAAGATAGGATATGTTAGCATGTATCGTCACAGAATATTAATTATGTTGTCAACAAATTGTAATTAAGGGGTTCACTTGATGATATCTTATGGACAGCTTGAGACAGATAGATAATAAATGGTAATTAGTCGCAATCATAACAGGCTAGATTCCTCAAGCTGAGGCCTAATCTCCTGCACTGCACCTCTCTGTCCCTGGATTTTTGTTTTACTGTCTCTGTTTCCATCTTGACCTAGTCTCTAATCACCTTGATATGCTACTTGCATGATGACGTTGGTTTCTTTTATTATTTTACTTTCTGTTAGGTAAGGGGTGATGATGATAAGTACTAATTAATCTGATCTTGATTTTATGCTCAATATAATTGACTTGCACCAGGGAGACTGATTGCTAATTAACATTATTAAATGAGTGAGTCTATGGTACTATGCATATCATGGGTTGATTCATAATACGGGTTAATATTTCTGTTTTCAAAATCTTAATGGTCGATCTGAACCGTTCAACATGATTCTTATATGAATATCTACTTGCAGACCGAATTTTATATTTTTTTAGAAATTTTCTACTGTTTTTTAAGATAGGTAGAAAATCACTTGATCTAGAAATTCTGGACCATCCAAAAATTGTGACTTTCTACCTATCTTAAAAAATAGTAAAAAAATTCTAAAAAATGTAAAATTTGGTCTCCTGGTACATATTCATAAGAAAATTATTTTGAACGGTTCGGATCGACCATTAGAATTTTGAAAATGAAAATATTAATCCGTATTACGAACTAAATCGTGATATGCATATTATCATAGACTCACTCTTATTAAATTGTGACAAATACCATAAAATATTTTTTAATGTTACAAAATATATAGAAATTTCAATAGATGAACGCATATAAATAAATAATTATGTGTGTTAATTTAGGTATTGGTAAACATCTATTAGTAGTTTAATTAGTACAATGTAAAATATTATAGCCATACAAATACATTTAACAATAGTTAGTGGTCAATTTTATATTCTTTGCAATTACGGACGACATTAAAAATTGTCCACCAATTTCATAAGGAAATTATTTTACTTGTTGTTATCCTGTCTTCTGATTTCCAACCAAGTTACAACATCCGCTGTCTTTGAAAGAAAAGATGCTACCCGTGCTTTTGTTCTCATGCTTATTTTATTTAAAACTTCTACAATTGTGAATTTGTGATCTCCTCATTCCTGACTCCTGAGAGCATGCACCTAATCCTTGTTAATGTATTTGGACTAGGTATTGACCAAATTTTTTATTTTATTTTTGGTATTATAAAAAATAAAAACTTACTTTCTAAGTACTGTTTAGATTGGTTTCAAAAAAAAAGTACTGTTTAGATTAAATCTTAGATTAGATTATATTTTATCCAAACGGCTTTGGACAGAGCGTCATTCAAAATCAAATTTAAACGTCTGATTTGCATTGAGTCCGTTGACAATCAATGTTGGATATGCATTTCACTTTTTTTTCTTCAGACAATCAATGTTTTAGTCTATTTACATTGATGTTTGAGGTGAAATGCACACTGAAAATGCATTTCACTTTCAAGTGAAATGCATTTCCAGCCAACATTGTACTATATTTGTAAAAAAAAGAAATTGTTTAATATTTTGACATCGATTTGTTTTATTTTTATTTAAGCATAATACTTATTTGAAGAAAATTCATGTTTTATTTCTTTCACATCAATTTTATTTATTTTAGTTAATGTTTTAGTCTTTTGACACTGATATTTGAGATGAAACGCAGACTGGAAATGTATTCCACTTCAAGTGAAAAGCTTTTCCAGCCAACGTTGTACTTCATTTGTAAAAAAAATTATTTAATATTTTGACATTGATTTTTTTTTTATTTAAGCAGAATACTTATTTGCAGAAAATTCATTTTTTTTTTCTTTCACATCGATGTTTATTTATTTTATTTAATCAAAATACTAGTTTGCGGAAAATTGAAGTTTTCTTTCTAGCTCTTTGAATAATACTTTAGGTACACAGGTGGGAGAATATACATGGAAAAAGAAAAAGAGTGAGTATATGGTATTATACATAGCACGAATTGGTTTGTAATATATATTACTATTTTCATTTACAAAATTCTAACAATGAATTTGTACTGTTCAACATGATTCTCATATTAATACTTACAGACTGAATTTTATATTTATTTTTTTAGAATTTTTTTAATAATTTTTGGGATAGGTAGAATATCACTTGATCTGAAACTTCTGAATAATTCAAAACAATGATTTTCTTTCTAAAAAATTCCAAAAAATAAAAAATTCAGTCTGCAAGTACATATTTATATAGAAATCATACTAAATGATTCGGATCGACTGTTAAAAATTTGAAAATAAAAATACTGATATGTATTACGGACCAATCTATGCTATTCATAGTACCATAGACTCACTCAAAGAAAAACATTTATATTTTAACAAAAGTTTAATTTTCATCCTTATCCTAACAATACAAATTATGGGATTGAGTTTTGTCGAAAAAGCTTTGGATAAATTCTCATCTAAAATCAAGCTTAAACGTCCGATTTGTATTGAGATTCGTGGAAATATATTTAAAACTTAATAAATTTAAATGGTTTCTTAAATCTAAATATTTATACGAATTTTGATACAGATCAGACGGTTCAAGTTAGACTTTGTCCAAAGGACAAAATCCCATCCACAAATTAAACTGTCACTTGTATTGTTTACTGCACAGCTAAAGAGTTGAATGGCAAAATGAAATTTGGTAGGTAGGGACAAAAATATAAAAGCTCTGTGAGTCTGTGATCAATAATTAGTACAATAATATGTGGGGGAGCCTGAGCCTGAGCCTGAGCATGAGCCTGAAGGAAGATGATAAGGGAAAGAAATAGAGACACATTGGGAAATGCATGTAGCCAGGTTCCTCCTGCCTGCCTCCGCATTCGGTTTATGGATAACTGTGCAGGAATCAAAATAAACAACACTTAAACCTTTGTTTAATATGTGATTATTGAACTTACAGGTGCGATTAACGACAGTATCAGCCAAAGCCAGATTCTTTGTCTGGTGAGAATATGATGATGAGATAGCCACCATGTGCTACGCAATGAATTGAACGCTTGATCGCCTCTCCCTTTATTATAAACAATCTCTACTTGAGGATCATTAGGGAAGAAAATAACAATTAAAGAGATTATCAGCAGCCTACTTTGTTGTTTTATTCGGCATGCTTTTTGTAGATGCAATGTAGCTCTTTCTATTCAAGGTAAACTTCTCGCTTCTATGTACAGACAGACAAATTTTTTGCATCATTTCTTAGATGCTTTTTGTAGATGCGAGCAATTCGTTACATCAAAGGCCACAAACCAAAGTTTGTTACATCGTTATTAATTCATTGTTAAAATTAGGTGAACTACGGTCAAATAAATCTGCACGGTCCTTATATATATATATATACACAAATGGGATCCGTGAAGCTCGGATTTTGACGGGAGATTTAAAATTTCAACACCTGAATATACAAGCATGATCAAATTAATGGGGTAACAAATTAAACCAAAAGAAACCTCGGTGCTTGATCTACCAGTGCTTGATATTAGAGGAGGTTCCAATAACTTATGTTTTTCATACCTCATCTCATTTTTTATATTTTCATTTTTAAAGTTCAAATTATCGATCCGAATCGCTAAACATGATACTAATAATAAAATATGCTTTGAGATGAAATTTTATAATGTTTGAAACTTTTTTACTATTTTTTTAGATAGGTTGAAAATTACTGTTATTGAACGGTCCAAAAATAGTTATATTGTATCTATCTTAAAAAAAATAAAAAAAATTATAAAATTTCATCCCGAGCATATTTTCATATGAATATCACATTAAACGGTTCGGATCGATAGTTTTAACTTTAAAAATGAAGATATAAAAATAAGGTATTATAAGATTGAAAGACATCAGGTATTTGAAACCTCCTCTTTTAAGACTTTAAGAACAAATTGAAAAAAAAGTTACTGAACATAATTACAAGAGAAGTTCTAGAAAGATCCAATCAGAAATAGAGAATTTCCTAGTATGAACAATTTTCTCTTATTAATTAATGGGGCCAGAAAATAAAGATGACTATGACTCTACAATGTCCGGCACTGCTGAAGATCCATATTAGTATTATTCATCTCCAGTTCGAACACTGGAGGCTCCATTTCTTTGCATTTGAAGTGATGAGCTGATGAAGGGACTATATAAATAGGACCACATTTCCCTTTAAATGATTCAAAAAAACTTAAAAATATGGTACTGAGAAGAAAAAAAGGGCCATTTTGTATTTGGATTAAACGGAGGTGATTCAAACTCCAACATCCGAATTAACGAAATTGGGTAGACGAAATTAAAAACCCACCAATCCCACATTGAAACGAGGCCCAATTGGGCCGACAAAAGGGGCCATGCAGTTTCTGACAAGTCCTGTTAAGGCCTTTACAGTATCATGGCCTACCATCTGATTCAAGTAACAACTGCTGGTAACAGAATAATACAATACAGGCACACAAGAAACTCTGTTTTAAGTTTATGAGGAACTTTTTTTAAAAATCATCACCCCCGAACTCCATCTTCGGATCCATAGAGGATCCCAGTTTTACTTTATATTTTTTCAATTATGTTGTTTGTTTTCCTATAGTTTATCTTAGGATTACTTTTGTCTTTTATGTCACTGTAATATTGTTTTTTTTTTTTTGAAAAATAGTGGAATAATCTACCAATTCCATATTGAAATCAACAGTACCAGGCCGGTACCTAAAATAGGTACCCACCAAATACACAGTCTTACATCAAGCATTACATAAGGAGATTGTCACTGTAATATTGTTGGAACTCTGTTTTAAGTTAATGCAAAATACCTACGGATTTTCTCCTTTAAAAAAAAAGAAAAGAAAAGGGTACAGCTTAAATCATTAAACAGAACTAAAATTTCATTGGAGAAAGTAAGAAATCCTCCTAAATTTATGACATGCAGGCCTGTTTATATGGCCCAAATTAAATTTAAGGAATTCTAGGCTTGCTTGAGAAACCCTGAAAAGAGAAAGTCCAAATTTCCTTCCCCGTGAGAAGTAAATTGGGCTTTAAAGTTACCATAAATTCCGAATCAGCCATTTCCTATTCTGCACTCACATGTAAACATACAAACACATTCATATAGCCTCTTTATAGTTTATGCCTACAATTGTATACATGCATCTAACCAGTGAAGCATGATGCACAAACAATAATTTCTGTACCCAATAACTTGCCATTTTATCAATTAACCCCTAAAAAGTACAATTTTTTAATTTCCTTCCTCCCATCTTGAATGACACATGAGGACTTACAGTCATAATTTTTCTGATCCTTCTTAAGCACACCGTAATATTCTGGCCATCGTATTGACAAAATGAGCTTTCGATACCAGTGCATATCTGCAACACTATACTTGAGCATTTCACCACCTTGCCTGGAAATGATCCGTCGGTAATGGTATAAGCAAATACGAACAGTCACAGCTAATCTTAAACGAATTGATCTTTTACTCTTTTATTCGTTTGTCAACTATGTCAGCATCGATTACGTGTGTCTCATTTTTGTAAAATTAATCAGACAAGTAAAAAGATGAAATATCTGTGAGAAGTACTTGAGAAAAGCAGAGAGGACGTACTTTGTACGCAAGAACAGAAAGTTTTATACTTTAATGTACAAATTTGCAACATTTCATTTTCGTTTTTTGTAAGAATGAAGATGCTTGAAATGTACCATTTATTAAGGATTTTCCTTGAAAGCTGTAGAAGGAATATAAGAAAGGAAGAAAAAAGGAAATAAAAGGAGTCATAGATTTGTGGTATATTCAGGTAGTGAGAAGGAAACATCAATCCTGCTCAAGAGGGCCTACCAGAGATCTTTCATAGCTGGCTCCCTTGGCATGCCATGCTTCATTTTAGGCCCAATCATCCCTTTTTAAGCTGTTTTTATGTATAGTGGACCCCTAACCAAATCCACTGGAAGGCATAATAAAACTGTTGATTGACTACAGTTACGCCCATTTTGCACCAGCACTGAGTTCTCTATTTCACAATCCATGTGGAAAGTATCAGTTACCAGTAAATGCTACACTTCTCTATTAAAAGAAGGTTATTAAGCTTTTGACAGCATACTCAGATTTTTGTTGGTCAAGTTAAATTAGAAAGAAAGAAAGAAAGTGTGATTTCCTTACAAATGTTTACAAAAAATAATGACCAACCAATTAACTTGGTCAAGTTAAATTAGTAACAGTACCCTAACTGGTAACTGTGCTCTGTGTCATTTGCAACACAGAGCAGTCACAAAACATGTATCAAAGAAAATCATGCTCATTCTGATCTTTGACACAAAAAGTTCCCAAATAGATACTCCTGTATCTTTCATTTTGTTGTTGTTGGCACCAAATGTACCTTCAAGGAACGTGCTAAGAAGTTAAATCAATGATCCGTATCAGACCAAATCTTTCTGTCTGGGTAGGGTACAGATGTATGATACTGTGATTTATCGTATCATTGTGATTGCTTTCTTTCCTTTCTTTCTTTCTTACACCTTTAGAATCTTGTCTACCCATTTATTTCTTTTCTCTACCTCCTTTGGCCTACTACACTAGTGGGAATCACCTAAAATGAAGGTAGAATTCTCTTCCAAGCATGAACTTTGGAAGGATGTTACTTCCGGGAAAGGTTAAGAGTTGAAAAGATAATAAAAGTATACTACTTTAACAAAGATAAGTCAAAATTCTTGGATTAACCTAGCTACCTAATTAATTAATGGAAGGTGTAAAGAAAAATTAGGAAGAACAATTGCAAAGTCAATGATCACATGAAAAATTAAAAAGTAATTTTAAAGTCAAATTGCAGATGCCATGCCACTGCCATATTTTATTTTTATGCCGACTAACTATCTCCACTTCATTTCTACTATTCATCCCCAGTCATTAATTAAGTGGGAACCACTAATATTTGATAGATAGTACAACTGGTGTGCATAAATATAGATATTTATACGCACAAGTGTTAATATATAATATATAATTATTTGGAAGCGTTCAACAGTTAAGTCTATGACTTTGATGATTCATGAGTTAGTTATAGAAACATAGTAAAATGGGGGATGAATGGGGATAGGAATATATATTTTTTTTTTTGTAAACAGTCCAATACAAGACTATTGAAGGCTCACAATTCTTTTTTTTTTTAAGAAAAATGAAGGTTTAATATTTAAATTTTTAATATTAATAAAGAAATCTTTATCCATATTTCAAACCTACACTTATTGTTCCTAGATCGAAAATTGGTTCTCGGCACAGCTCACAATTGATCTTGTAAATTATATATTACTTGAGCTGTTGGCTGGATTCATATTAGGCCAAAAAAATTATATGACTGCAATTTGAATTTCGTTTTTAACTTTTTTTTTGGTATTATAAATTAAAAAAAATTCAAAAGGCTCATCCTCTCACCACTGCATGCATGCAGCATGGACATAGGAGAATCAGTATTTGATATAGTAGCAAAAAAAAATATATTTTCTGTGTGGGAGATCGCAGACTTGAAATCTGGAAAGATAATTTTTTGTGAATATTAAATATATAATTGAGTGCATTGGCATTCAAATTTTACTCAAAAAACTATTACTAATAAATATATGACATATATCTAGTGTTTTGAAATTCGGTTCTCATTCGGTATTCGGAAGGCCACCACATACCGCATATACGGTATGCGGCCGAATATGCAGATTTTTATTCGGATTTATATATGGATATTTTAAAATGAGAATTCATATTAATTTGTATGCAAATTAATAAAATATCTAATATTTTAAATCAGAGGTTGAATATGCTACCGAATATGCAGATATGCGACCGAATATGCGAAACCGAATATCAAATATGAGAAATCGAATACCGAACATGCGGAACCGAATAACGAATATTCGACCGAATATGCAGTTGAATATTTGACCAAATACTTATTTTCTATGCGGATTCCAATCGAATACGAATATTTAGCTGACGAATAGACTAAATTTTAAAACACTGCATATATCCACTGAACTGTTAGATATTAAACGTTAAATTGTTGGAATTTTGTAAATATCAATCATTAATAGAACGACTCCAATTGACTCATAAAAAACCCATGTTTTTAACGTGTCAACAAAAACTTCGTAAAGTATGATCCATATCCTACTAAATCTAGGTTGGGCAAAGTGGATGAAATCCTTGGCTCATATAAGATAGCTACCCAGGAGAAAAGTCACGTGTAATTAATAACGAAGGCAAGAACTTTTTTTTTTTTTTGTATGAGATCAGTATTGCGAGCCTTCCATATTATATGTCACGGTGTTAGCTTAATTTATTATTACGGTACTGACGTACTGTTTGCAACACTCTGTTCTAAGTTCTAGCACTAATCCGAGTAACGGTGTTATTCCGTTATAAATATAACAGCACTGTTCTTACATCCCAAATAAGGATTGGAATTGGAGAATATGAGAGAAGAATGATACTCTTGTAATCAGAGGCATACTCAACTTGAGCGGGGATAACTGTTTCTTATAGTTTTTGAAATTAAGTAAAAAAATACGATTTCGGTATCACTTTGTCTTTTTTTGGAACTAAAAAGTCCACCAAGTCAGATCAAAAATACTGTTAATGAGAAATTTTATTGGTTTTATAAAAAAAATATAAAAATTTATGAGTCCGGACCAATTTTGTTGTTTTTTAATATATAAAATGATATTATTTTGTAAGAGTATACTATTTTTATTGTTTTAAATTATGTTGATTGTTCTTTATTTAGTACTCAGTTAGTTAATAGGTTTAACAAAAATCATATGTTTGTCTCTGCTTGTAATGTTCTCTTCTTTTATTTTTGATTGCCAAAAACAATCAAGTATTATTTAGAATAGTACTCTTCCATCAATTTTCCAACTCTCCACTCTTCTATCATCACTCCACCATATTTTTACTACCACTATTTCATTATTATTATTTGATTTACCATTCGAGCAATATAAATGTGCGAAGGTTAGTAGTGAAAAGTTCTTTTGTATAGTTTGAAGGTCAATTAATGCATAATTATACATTTATACATCTTCTAATTTGCCTAAAAAATTATAAGAGAAAAGTAAAAGGTTAATTGATAATTATTTTTGAACCGACTCTCTGCTTCAAATTTAACCGTTAAATTTTTATGCACGAATCTCAATACACAGATTAATAGTTAGATTTTAGATAACAGAATTTTGCTGACGGATCCATTGTTTTTGTCTCCACTTCCATTGAGTATAATAATGAAAAAAAATTAAATAATAATTATCACGAAAAGTCTGACCAAACTTTTTCCGTGAAGCATGAAAACGACGAAAGGCAGTGGATGAGTTCAAAGTAGAAGAACTCTAATAAAAGCGTATCATTCCTCTGTAAATTATTATTTTTTTATTTAAAAAACCGTAGGCATATTCCTCTGTAATTTAATTAACTATTGCAAATTGTAATGATGGACCAAACATAATTTTGTGCTATGGTTCCAAAAATAATATACCTATAAAAATAATGTCTATGGGGTGTTAATGATACCTTTGTATCGGTTTATTCTTTTTATCTGGATTTCGATCCGTATCATATCTGAAAAAATAGATATGAATTTTTTTTATTAGGTTATCAGATAAGGACAAGAGTAACTTTATTTTCGTTATTTTATAAGATAATTTTTAAAAATAAAATTATATATATATAGATATTTATTTGTATGAAGATATACATGATACAGTAAAGTTTTGTAGTTTACTAAATTTTCTTAGAGTGGGGTTAAAATACACCATTGGTTTTGTGCTCCAATCATACCCTGTCTTTATCTTTGTTCTCAAAGTTCAAATAGTCGATCCGAACTGCTCAACATATTCTCCATATTGAAATTTACTTACTATTTATTTAGATAGTTACAAAATCCTGGACCATCCAAAAACAGTAATTTTGTAACTATCTAAAAAAATAGTAAAAAAATTCAAAAAAAAAATATGAAATTTGGTCTATAAACACATTTTAATATGGATATCATGTTGAGCGGTTCAGATCGACTATTTGAACTTCGAGAACAAAAATAAAGACATGGAGTATGGTTGGAGCACAAAACCAATGGTGCATTTTAACCCCACTCATTTTCTTAATACAAATTAGTTATATTTATTCTTTTTTTTTCTGAAAAATATTTTATCAAAAGCACAAATCGAGATGTCAATGGTATTTTTTTATTCTTTTGTCCGATCTGTACCGTATTTGAAAAAACAAATAAAAATAATTTTTTTTATTATTATCATAATGAGTACGAACATGAAAAATGCCTCCACCGATCCGTACCGTAGCTGTTGACACCCCTAATCATTCCTCTGTAAATTATTCCTTTTTGTAAATTAATTAACCATTGCAAATTCTAACACCAACTAAGAAAATGTACCCGGCCCCTCATGGATGCACCATAATTTTGTGCTGTGGTCCCAATTTTTTTTTTTCCGAATGATTACAGTTGAATGCATTTTTGGAGCACAGACAATGGAGGTAAATTAGAATCTTATTCGGTTGTATAATTTAATATTATTGCTTCCAGACTCCTTAAGGACATATTCGGCAGATCATTGAAAATAGATATGAGCACGAAAATTGAACTAAAAATTACTGTTCACATGAACTGAATTTTTTTTTCCGTGAGAACAGTGAAGCGGCCGAACACGCCCTAAAACTCATCTAAATTAAAATCTAATATATATATATATATATATATATATATATATATATATGCTAAAAACTCATCTTAATTAAAATCTAATATATATATATAGCATGACTAGTCAGAATTTGGATCAAGCTGTAGCTCCCGGGTTGGTTAATTTCCTACATATTTATATAAGATGTTAGATTAATTATTGAGGACTATTATTGATCAAACGATGTGAACTTGGTTACTTAGATGTAGGGGTGGTAAGGAACGGGCTCATCATGATCTGGGTTCAGTTCATGACTGGTTTATCATAGTTACCGTGTGAACTGAGATTAAGAACTCAAGTTACAATCTTAGTTTATAATTGTCACGAGTCAATTTAGAGTTAGACTGAGCTGGCTCGTTAGACTTTATTGGACAACTATTAAACAAATTCATAAAAATAAATAATAAAACTCATCAAACAAAACATAGTTTGTATCAGATATTCATTTCTATAGCTTGAGCAGAACTCTTAATTCAAGGACAACTTAACAAATCAACTATCATAAATTAAGTTTGCAACTAAATTTATATGTACTAAAGTATCAACTCCCTAAAGTATCAAATCTCCAAATTCATACAAATATAGTTCATAAAATAAATTCATGCACTCCAAATTCACACAAATTCATACCTAGATCAAGTTGTCTCGTCAGCTCACGAGCAAGCTAGCTCCAGCTTGAATTCATTAATTCTTGACCGAGCTAGTGGCGAACTGACTCGTTAACAGCTCGGTCCACTAACGAACGAGCTACTAACGAACAAGTCATATACGAATCACAATTGATCCACAAGCTATGAGTTTTTTTTGTCACCCGTGCTTAATTTAATAGAGGGGCCTCAACATAATATTTTATTCATACCGAAAAGTTGAACATAGAATAATTAGTCCGACTTATTATCTGATCAAAGAATATTTAACATAATATTTTTTTTTCCACGCACACAGTGTTTCGGCCATTCAAATTGGATCCGAACCCAAACCATTCCCGTTTCCGCTGTGCAGTCAAACAGGCCCTAAAGAAAAAAAAAATTCGGAGATAGAAAACTATTTCTCGAATTATGTCTTAACGATGCTTTTATATTTAATACTGGAAGATAAGTGAACATCATAATTAATTATTTGATTGTAATCTCTGTGGATATAAATTATTACCAAGAATTTGATGCTAGCTACATAGTACGTCATCATCATGCCGTGAGATCTTATACTCAAATAGTTATAGATTTCGGAGAATATGAGGTAAAGATATAATCTTATCTAGTGACAGATATATCATATTATTTTAACAAAAATGGTTGGATTTGAATCGCCAGGATTAGCTAAAAAGTTATTGATTTCAATTATTTACAGATTTATTCCTTGTGCTTTTTCTTGGCTTCCACTATCTGATCTTACATCACTTACTTAAGATAGAGATCAATTTTACAAAAAAGCAATATTATGTTTGCCTCCTAATCCTGATCTTATTGTAATTTATAAAAAGTAAAATTGGATGTTAATGTCATCACTAAAAATACTCAAAGAGGTGATGAATTTTACAAGCAATCTAAAAGATATGGTAGATGTCAAAAGCGACGACAAGACAAGGTCACTAATTTGGATGTGTCAAAGAATATGAGCTATTGGAATTAACAATGTGCATTTAAATATATATTTTTGTTATTTGGAATAGTTAGAATAGTTATTATTCTCTAACGGAGTCTTAAAATGACAGAATTGACTCCATTTCTGCCATTTTCACATTGTGACAATTTATTTGACACCTCACTTAGTTATATTTCTTCTTAATTAGCACATTGTTAAATACTATTTTTTCTCAATTACAACTATTCATTAGTCCAAATACACAATCCCAACAACATTATTATTAAACCGATTAATATCATTTTTGCACTAATATGAAAATTACTATTTTTCTCTATTCTCATCTACTAATCTCAAATTTCGCTATTTTAGCTTCCAACCAAACATATCATAAAATTATTGTACAACCTAGATGAATCCAGAACATGATGTATACAAATTAGATTTGTCATTTTAACTTTAAAATTAGTATATCGATAACGAAATGAAGTCATAAATTTTTATATCCAAAAATTGTGACACAAAAATCTATTATGTTCGATACATGAAACGTAATAAATATAAATATTTTATTAAAATTTAGATGTATAGATGGCTCAATTTTTTTTTCAAGATACTCTTTCTTTTTTTTCCTCAATTTTTTTATAATATGTTCAATAAATATAAATTCTCGCACAAGGAGGTTATTTGAGTTTATATAATGGAAAGTTTACAAAGAAGTCCCCATATAATTTTTAATATTAAAAACATATAAAACCAAATTAATAGTCAAAGATTCAAAGCAGCAGCTTTCCCTTTTTTTTACCCCTTTTTACCTGCTTATAAGATTTAGATGCAACTTTATATCATGCGAATGAATAAATTCATGCAAGTTTTAATCAGAAAAGTAAAAAAGAAAAAGAAAAAGAAAAGAAAAGAAAAGAAAAAGAAATGGCACGGCAGCTATATATCTCCATGTTCAGCCACCCATTGAAGTACCCAAAGAAAAAAATAAAAAAAAACTTTATAAAATAAGGTAAATTAAGCACAGAAGATAAATTGGATAGGAAAGTACAATTTAAAATAATGATTCGTTTAAAACCAGTGTTGTAAAATGCGGTTCATACGGCTGCATATACGTATACAGTTCGATTCCGCATAAAAATTTTCATGCAGTCTCAAATATGCGGTTTAGCATATGCGGCTGCATATTGGGCAGCATATATCTGCATATTGGTCTGCATGAACCGTATTTGGCCGCATATTGGTCCGCATATGTGCGAATTTATTGTTTGAATGATTTTAATAGGAATATATTGCATGTTTTGAGTGGAAATAAATTAATATATAGTTTAAAATCCGCATATATAAGTCCGTATGAAATTCCACATATGCGGCCGCATACCGCATATGCGGTATGCAGTGGCCTTCCGCATGCATGAACAAAACCGTATTTTACAACATTGTTTAAAATTGATATTGGTGCCAAAATTCGTATTTTGGTACAAATATTAATTGTTTAAAAATAATTCATTTTTATAAGTTAATTTTAATACATTTATTTTTAATCATCTTTTAATGTTTTGATTTTATAATAATTAATTTATAAATTTATAGATTGGATATGTAAATGCGTTATTTCTTAATCTCACCAGAGAACTGGTCTCTAAAACTTATCGGATTGGTCGGATAAATTCAAACTGTTAAAACTACTTCACGAATGATACATTTACATGTATAAAAAAATACAAAGTCAAGTAGTAAAAAGAAAGTTTATAAGTTAATTTTAATGCATTCAATTTTTATCATTTTTTTTACTACTTGCCTTTAAACTAAAGTAATTCAAAATTTATAAATTTGACATTTAAATGTGTCACTCGAGAAGTAGATTGGTTTTTATTTTTAAATTCGCCTTTTTGATACCAATCTAATAAATTATTAGATTTAAGTCCATCGACTCTTCAGTGAGCTTAACTAGGATTCGATAATTTAAAAAAAAAAAAATGAAAGGTAATAATAATATAAATAAGATATAATATAGATATTATGTGGAATCTTACTGCTGCGCTAATTGGCGTGTCCTTTCTGCTACTAAAATTTGAGGAGAGATTCAATTACACCATTTTATGGTGAAACATCTTACATCAAATACTTATAATTATTTTTGCAGTTTTGAAATTCAAACAGCCAATTCAAATTGTTCAATATGATCTTCATATTAAAATGTGTTTAGAGACCAAATTTTATATTTTTTTTAATTTTTTTTAATATTATTAAGATGTGTAAAAAAATATTGTTTTCAGACAATTTTAGACCATTAAAAACTGCAATTTTCAAAAATTCTAAAAAAAACAGTAATAAATTTAAAAAAATATATATAAAATTTGATCTCTAAACACTTTTTAATATGGAGATTATGTTGAATAGTTCGGATTGACTGTTTGAATTTTCAAAACAGTAAAAATAACCTATAAACAAATGGTCTCAAGATGTGGTGTAATTGGATTCCTCATCTTCTAATTTCATACAAAGACGTGTCTAACTTTAGCTGGCGACACGCTGGTTAGATACCTCTGTACCAAAAGAAGGCCACGGGAGATATGCGATCAAACCAAACGTGTCAACTTATTATCTTGTTCAATAGTGGTCCAATTTTACTAGTAGATGTAGTTTTCAAATTTCAACTTTAGCATGAGCTCAACTTATTCTCCTCGTGGGTATATTTATAAGCTTATTGCATTTTATGGCAAATAAGATTATATCCAAATATGATAAAGAAAACAACAAAAAGCACGCACTTGCTTTGCCCTACTTTTATCTTTTGTCGGCAAACAAATTTTTTTTTCCAGGGACGGAGATGATCACCGAATTCTTTTGCACAAATTTCATATTTTATAATTGAACTTGGTATTTTCATTTAAATTATTTTTCATTCATTGTAAGCAGAAACAAAGCCAGATATTTAAATAATGGAGGTAAAAAAACATACAAGATAAAATACTACAAAAATCTAAGTTTTGCACATTGTATAATAATCTAGTTTTTCTTTGAAACAAGAATGAAGGTGAATCATATAACATTTTTAGAAAAATTATGAGGGTCAATTTATGGTTAGAATTTTACTATAATATATATATATATATATATAATAAAATCATATAGTAAATTAGTTTTTGAAAAAGTTTGGAGGTCAATTGACTCTCATTTGCTATATGTTCTTCCGCCTTTGTTTATTGGCCTCATCTCTGACACAACACTCTCCTTCTCTCTCGATTCTACGTCTTCGAATGGAGAGGAGAATGAGAGAGAGGGGAGGAACAAGAGCCAAGCGGAGCCGAGAGTACGTTATCATCGGTGCTCAAAGCGTAGTGTCCCCCATCTCAATAGGAGTGTGACAATGAGTAGATCTGGTTGTCGTTGGAACTCGGCGACGGTCGAAAAAACAGATCCGGTTGTGGAACGAGATGAAGACATCACACACATCACACACATCTCTTTTAAAGAATAGGTTTAGAAATTACGGTTATTTAATCTATCGTTAATACATTGTTTTTATTAATATAATCATTAGTAGACATATAAAATCACTAACTTTTAAAAAAATAATAAAAGTTATATTGCATCTTACACACATCAGACACATCCCTTTTAAATTAGAAGCTATAAGCATGATACATGTGCGATCTAATCATATAGATTAAGAAGATTGAATATTAAGTCATCAAACTATTTAATATCAGAATGATTTTTTATCAGAAAAATTGAAAATTGAATCATGCAAGTATTATAAAGAATAAGAAACTTGTACAATTTTATTTTTTTTCTTTGAATAATATATAAAAAAAAATATCAATAGACACAACTTGAGACTATATAGCATGAAGATTATATACCAGAATTACAATAAATAGTAATTCTCCTAATAAATCTAGGTATGCTATAATTTTTGACAAATGAACAACTACGTTATCAGAGGATATAGTATAGTTGGTTACGAAAAATTCTTAAGACAGTTGTACTTAAAAATTGTGAGTTCAATTCCTCTCAGAACTGCGCAGCTTCTCTCGTGACTTTGCAGCTTCTGCGAAGGTTTCAAAAAATACAACTACTTTATCAGTGTTAGTTGACTATTGTGGGAGTTTACGTCTTAAAAGATTGGATTGGGATGGAGGTGTGTGCACTGAATTTGGATTCTTTCGAATGATTTTTTAATTTTGTATTGTGGAAAATGCATAGTTGGTTCCGTGATCTTAGAAATTTTTGTGTCTTTGAAGTATTTACATCACAAAAAGGAAGCCACAATTTAAGGATGTAACTATCAACAACGAACTAATTTGATTTGTGTAGTGGATGGATATCACACATTAGGCCGTCATTTTTTTCCATAATCAAAAAAATAAATAAAATAATATTAATAACCAAAACTTCAACATAATTTCATCCATAACCAAACCGCCTCCCAGGGAGGCGGTTTACTCCTCAACCAACCCTCCCCTTCCCAAACCCCAACCCTACCCGCCCCACAGCCGAACCCCCTCTCTCACCGCCGGAAACCGCCCAAAAATTCCGTTTTTCGCCCCGAACGCTATATTTCGCACCTCTCAAGCGTTCCTGACCCCTCTCTCTCTCTCTACCGCCCTCTCTCCCTCTCTCTCTCTCTCTACCCGCCACCCTCTCTCCCTCTCTCTCTCCATCTGAGTTCGTTGTCGCCGTCGCTCCGCTTTCATTTTCGGGTATGAAATTATTTCTTTAACTTGTTTATAAATTATTTTGATTTTTTATAAATTGTTTGGAATTTTTATAAATTGTTCGAAATTGTTAGAAATTGTTGCATTGGAATTGTTAGAAATTATTTGATTGGAATTGTTAGAAATTATTTGATTGGAATTGTTAGAAATTATTACATTGGAATTGTTACAAATTATTTGATTGGAATTGTTACAAATTATTTGATTGGAATTGTTACAAATTATTTGATTGGAATTGTTAGAAATTGTTACATTGGAATTGTTAGAAATTGTTCGAAATTATTTCTTTAACTTGTTTATAAATTATTTAGAATTTTTATAAATTGTTTGGAATTGTTTGGAGTTGTTAGAAATTAAGTAGAAATTATTTGATTGGAATTGTTATAAATTGTTAGAAATTTTTTTATTGTGCATAGAAATTGGT